>JAHAQQ010000015.1:21395-484106 GCA_019190355.1 Penicillium palitans
CCGGCCGCGTTGGTCTAAGGGGACCTATATTGCCCTTTTTTTTTTTATTTTTTTGTTAATTTTTGGCTATTTATCCCCCCCCCCCCCCCCCCCCCATCTTGCATACTTTGAATATCAGATAAACACCAATTTATCCTTGGGTCATTTGCCATACAACATCCTCGTTGTGTCTTCTGGCATTCTTCGACCTAATTTCAACTCAATTATCCTTATAATTGAACTATTTCACTACTCAATGTGATACGCCGAGTTATAGAGATACCAATTGCTTTTAGTCTCACCTGTGCCTAAAATA
This sequence comes from Penicillium palitans, assembly GCA_019190355.1. Lineage (NCBI taxonomy): Eukaryota > Fungi > Ascomycota > Eurotiomycetes > Eurotiales > Aspergillaceae > Penicillium > Penicillium palitans. The sequence goes on from JAHAQQ010000015.1 coordinate 21,691, forward strand.
ATGGGGCATATGTTCCAGTGTAATAGTTTAGGCGTTGAATTGTGGTCTCTTGCCACACTGTTGATGTCCATAGGGCAGGTTGAACGTAGCAGACAAACTAATCAACTCGCAGGTATCTTTAAGCTCACTGGAAGGAATAAGCACATCTATAGCTATCCACGATATTGTAGTAAGTATAACGCTTCCTTAGACGTGACTCAGGTGCGCCAGTACTATATTATGCTAAGCTTTCTACTAAGCCCTTTTTACGTACAGATGTATAGACTAAGGGTAGCTAGATTGTTTTATCCGGCCGTCAAAGTCATATAAACACTATCGTATGTAAATATTATCCCCTGAATGGCTATATAGTGCATGCTTACACTTCTAACATTCGATGAATACAGTGGCTTTTCCAATCTATCTGAACAGGCCATGACTATTTTATTGTAATTTTATCTGATATCAGTGAGTTTTCATGTTTGGTTCGCCAAACAGTTCACCAACGTAGTAGCTTGTCAGACTCGCATATTGCGGATAATTTAGTTGCATATCCATCTCTAAAATTATTATGGCATGTACTAAATATAGGGGCCAGAAGACTAGGAGGTGGGGAATTGATTGCTAGAGAGGCACGATCTGCCGACTATCTACCATTGAGGGGTTTGATATAGGCACCAATGTGTATGGCCTAAGGCCATCACAACAAAAACACAGAGCGAAATCAGATCTAAAGTTATCCAACGGTGTATAGTACGTCATGCAAGATTTTCAAGAAGCATGACAGTGGCTTAGTAAAACTCAGCTCTCTCATTTATAATGAACCCCGATATTTTTAGATGGTAAGACATGGCGGGTGAAATACGAGGTTGGCATCAGCTCCACGCAATTAAAATGCTAGATGTATAACCTAGAGCCGGGCCTCTTCGTATTTGTCAACCCAAGATAACTCACCAGATAAATGTCTTTGATTTATATTTTCCCTATGGCTGGCTTTGAAGAATGAGACATAGGTCCCGTTGTAGGATGGCTTTGTATTTGATCGAGACTTCTTGTTGTCTTTCTTGTTTATTTAATAAAGCATTTTTATTCAAATCAATTACCCTGTCCAAAATAAATATAGGTCTAAGTAGAACGAATTTACTAATATCTATATAATCTTTTCAATACATTAAATTTTAGTCGCCCAATTACTCACCTATTTGGACCCTGGTTGATGTCACACAAAACAAACCTTAGACCGGCTAAATGTGTCATAAATGTACACTCAGGCCCTCGCCAGACAACAGAGAGACATACACCAGCTAAGCCTTGAGATATTTGCGCAGCACCCATGGATTGCTTAGTGTCTGAAAGGCTATATCCATGAATACATTACTCGAGTCTTAGCACCCTTCTGTAGAGAAATCGTCCGTGGCGCGATGGCTTCCGCGGGTGAATACCATCTTTATCTGTAGTTTCATTTTCAATATTCACAGCTGAACTAGTAGCTTCTCCTTATTGCTTGTATCTCTTGAATGCGAAGTTAGTCACTAAAACGTATCATTCAAGGTGCATAAGACGGCCGTCTTCTTTCAGCCGTAAAAGGTATTCCTCGCATGTACGTAGATACAGAATGGGAATGGGTGGCCTTAATCTAGAAGCTCACCTGATTAGTATACGAAGGGCTGTGCGGATCAGCTAAGTGTGTTCTAAAGTAAACCCAACTCGGTTGCGGCAGCTCGTATCATCAGCTAGATGTGTACGAATCCAAGCCTAAGAATAGCATAGATGGGAAGGTTACGGAGGATTTAGCCTTGGGTTGGGGCTCAGCATTCCAGTAAGAAAGGTATAAAACTGGCCTTCTTCCTGCGAATTATGATTCTGTTCACTCCGAAAAACATCCTACTCCAAGTTCATTTTCAAAGCTTCCAATCAATCTTCCCTGTAAAGAACATCACTGTATTTTGCAAACCTCCCCCCAAACATCTCAAAATGAAGTTTGACATTGCTGCTATCGTCCCTCTTATGGCAGTCGCTATCTCTGCCACTCCTCTGGAGGTCCGCCAATCCAACCAAGTTACCGTGGCTCTGACCAATGACCAATCTGGAGCATATGCTGGCGTGACATTCCAAGCCGATGACACCGATAAGAGCATCTTCTCCCTCTTCAGTGGTACATCTATTGGAGCAGGTGGTACTGTTAAGGCAACCGCCGCCCAGCTCACCAACTTTGCACCGTCCATCAATTGTGTCATCGCGAACAATGGCGCTACCATCGGTACCTTGACTGCTCAGCAAACCTATCTGGACCTTGATGGCAGTCCTCACGCCGCAATTCCAATCGACCTCAACAATGCCGAGATTCACTGCCGTCTTTGAATACCTGGCTTTCCACAGATGCCACAACTCTAAGAATCTTTTGAGTGATAGGATGTACCCAGGCTGAACTGGTATCGATTCTGTGTCTTATTGTCGTCATGTTCCTTTCTATGGACAATGTCTTGTTGTGGTAAACATATGTCGATAAATAGCTAGGTATTCAATTTTTTGAACATAGACTTTTAGTCATTAGATCTTCACCCACGTGGACGTGTTAAAAGCTTAATAACAGGACCTCGGGAGCCACATCGTAGTTAGCACCTGTAGCAACTTGTTTCCATTAACTCTAACTATGTAGTTCTCTTTTTCAATGTTACTAATCTTGTACGTTTTGCCATTCTAGTCATTTCCCGAATAACATTATCTTATCACCCCCAAGGTTTTCAACTTCTAAAATGGGCCACAAGGTCCCCCCCCCCCGAAGACGAAAAGAGACCTTCCGAAGTTTTTGGATAATTCTTTTCGTGTCTGAAAATGGAGACCATAGAGTCTGCCTGGAATGACAATATGAATAGATCTACAAAGTGCAGTTCTCATCGCGATGCCATGGACAACATCGAGGGTTGTGACAATAGGTTTTCTGACCACAGTCGGAGAATGTATGCCTTTCCCCCTTTGAACCTACTCACCAAAGGCTCTAGTGGGTGATTGAGTTGACAAGTTGACAGACCGGACCTCCGAGTGCTACCTCTTTTGGTAGTTGGGTTCGCTAGCTATCAGCTCGACAGAACCAACATTGCCAGCGCACTCACAGGAAATTTTGCATCCGCCATATCCGTCGACCAAAATACTATTAATCTCGGAAATCAACTGATGTTCCTTGGTGTCATTGTACTTGAGATACCTTCAAATATTATTCTACATAAGGTATGTCGTATCCCTAGCGACTTGATACACGATTCACTAAGTTGAATTAGGTTGGTCCTCGCCAATGGATCAGTGCACAAGTCTGCGTATTCGGGATAGTAGCCTGCCTACAAATATTTATACGCAACAAGTTAGGTTTCCTACTCACTAGAACATTTTTGGGTCTTGCTGAGGCTGGATATATTCCTGGTGCAATGTACACACTTTCTACCTGGTATACCAAGCAAGAGTTGACAAAACGAATCGCCATATTCTTCTTCGGCATGTTTGGCGGAACGGCTGTTTCTCCACTCCTCGGAGCTGCTCTCTTAAAACTGGACGGGAAAAATGGTCTGTTTGGCTGGCAGTGGATCTTCCTCGGTGCGATTACGGCTGATTCCTTATGCACCAAATTATGCTAATAATCTGTAGTCGAGGGTCTATTCTCCGTTGCTGTGTCTATTATTCTTTTTTGCTTCCTTCCTGAACACAAGGAACTCTCTGCGTCGTCTGATGGGGTGAACATTTCGGAGGTTGGGGTGCTTCGCCCAATGAAGAGACCGTTGGCTCCCCCTGGCAAAACGCATATATCATTCATATTGGTTTGGAAGACGTTGGCAAACGTACACAAATGGCCTCATTTTATCGCCACAGGCTGCGTTTTCGCTACATGGAGCCCTCTCACAACATACACTCCAAGTATCTTCATGGAACTTGGATTTGCTCGGATCGAGGCAAATGCACTTTCTGCAATCGGAAGTTTGCTCACTCTCCCTGTGATTTTTCTTTTTGCGTATATGAGCGACAAATCGAGCAAAAGGGGCCTCACTGTTATGGTTGCTATCTTCGTCTACTTGATCGCGTTGGTAATTCTAAGAATCACGATGCACCGTGTGGATAAATGGGGCAAGTTCGGACTCTGGACAGCAGTTAATGCTCTGGCTGTGGGATATCACCCAATCCACAATTCTTGGATCCAAATTAACTGCAAGAGCTCCGAGGAGAGGAACATAAGCGTTGCGTGAGTAAATTCTTTCCCACTGGCCGTCCTTCAAATAGATCAGCTAACAATCTTGCCCCCACACGAAGAATGTGTAAGATTACTACCCCTACTGTGGGTCGTCCTTTTTTCTTTACTAACTAAACGAAGTTGTCATGGCAGCTACGGGGGGGCTTATGGCAGGAACCCAGATATTCCGAGCGGACGAGTCGGCTATATTGTAAGGTCCTAAGCTTGTGAGATCTTACCCATGTTACAACACTAATACTGAGTCTACCGACCGGGTAGTTATCCGAGAGGGGTCCTGATCATGATTGGCCTAGTGATTTTGGGACTAATTCTTGTTTTTTTACAAATCTCAATCTTCTGGCTCCAAAACAGGCGTATGGAAGCAAAAGCTGGCAGCAAAGTTCTGAACGTTCTATAGTAAGCCAGGGGGGCCTTTTCATCCCGTGGCATTTTGGCATTTCTCACATTTCCCATGTACGGCCAGATTGTATGTATGCAGGAAAAAGAAAACTGAAACCACAGAATACCATGAAAGCAACAAGCCTCAAGATAAGTAGGACATTCACCAAAGCGCGAATCACGTACATTGAGCCAACGCCAGGTAAACCCCATTGACTTGTTGAACAGGCTTTAAAACCCCAGTGTCTCCGTCACTTCGTCGACTATCCTTTTAGCCAACATCTGCTCGGAGGGATCCACGTCATTGAGGAAGTTGTCACATTTTTCTTTCACCGCCCCTCCAGGATGATCTATGCTTTGTTCGATGTCTGAAATCTCTCTCAATAGTTCCTGCATCTTCTGAAAAACCTGCATTGGAGGAAGTAGCCCCATCTTGACCCAGTTCAGACCCTTGAGGCGGCATTCTGGGGTAATCTGTAATGTGGCACGGATAATTGCTAGGCTTCGAGTTTGGTTATTCAAGACTCGGCCCACAGAGATATGACCATGGGCTTTGGTTTGCAGATGACGCGCAATCCTAGTAGCTCCAATCTCAGCCAGTGACGAATATACTAGAACCCCCAAAAATGCCAATTGCAGAGCGCCCTTCATATTCACCATACATGCAACCGAAGATATGCCAGAGAATGTCCCTGTCAATGTCCAGAACCAGTGCAAAGAGTCCTTTACCCAAGTCCGGTCATATTCCCAAGTGGAACGTGCCCATTCCTCAAGCTCCCTCTGTGGTCCTTTGAATATCACAGTGCCCCCCTCATCGCGTTCATACACTGCGTATCTATCCCGCATGTCATTTTTGATGTGATCTGGCTTGTGAATCTTAACCATCGAAGTGAAAGAAATAAGCACCGAGGCGAACCAATGACTGCTGTATAGGAAAAACAAGGTAAAAGCCCAAAGGTCGGCTGTCAAAATCCCGCACACCATACCGGTTGTTAGCATGGCTCCGTTGACCAGACAAATCGCGTCCAATGTCCATTTCCCGAGAAGCCACCTTAGGTTTCCTGATTGCTGACGCACATTTTTCTGGCGTTCTTCGATTGATTGGTACATGGCATCCACACAAACCACAACGAAGTCATTTCCAGGTTGCTTGGATGTTTGGAAGGATATTATATCAGTCAGCCATGCGTTGCTCAAGTTGAGCGGCAGCTGGCGAAATACATTCCCCGATACGTCCGATCGTACGGGGAGCATCGTGGTATCTTGTGCGCATAGTTTGATAGATGGATGGATCCACTTCATCGTGGCATTGAGGCGTTCAACAAGCATTTGCATGGGTGGCAGAGTTCCTCCAATCATGGTCAGGTGTGGCCATATGAATAATCCTCGATCAAACTGAGTATAAAGTCTTGCTGCACTTTTGTCGACGCGAGGGTTGTAGAGAACGGCGGCGACGCCAAGCGGGTCAAATGTAACTCCGTCATCACTCTTCAATTGAGCGTGCAAGTCTGTTAGTGACTGTGGAAAACTTTGTCCTTGTGCTTGCCCAATTATCGAAAGCAGACTTGAAAGATACAGCGACAATGATGGCATTTTAAGGTAGACAGGCGAGTCTCCGAGGTTCGCGACCCATTGTTATTTTTTTTTAAAAAAAAGTTTGGAAGTCTTCCAGGTCAATAAACACGAGGAAGGCCACTCAAGATCCCGCGCGACTTCGCTAATCATTCTCTCTTAGGTTTAGTGCTTACTAGCTGAAGTCGCTAACTAGTTATGTACTTTGTATGTTTTTACCCGACGATCTCGAGCGATCCACTAATGGGTGCACCTCGTCCAATAAACAGTCAGCAAAACAGCGCCTGACAAGGTAGAGGAACTTTCTCGCAGGTAAGGGGGTTTGAACTCGCAATTAAGTCTCAGTATGCCACAGCTATTCTATTATTCACCTACAACATAGTCTATCATCTAGTTCGTATCTCATTTGTAATGTATGATTCGCTCATAGGCCACCAAGGGGAATACATGGAATAGAAAAAGAGCTGTTCCTTATATTTGTGAACAAACGGGGTCTGCGTCTGATCTCAGCTCCCCGTTGGGCGAATCACAGCGTCCACGTTGTCAAGTAATGTGTATTATGACACGTGATCGGCCATGCGCCTATATGAAAATCCACCTACATCCTACAATACCACCACCATAATCCTAACCGGAGCATGTACGAGGCAGCATCTTCGGTGTGAGAGCTTCACACTCTACCGAGGAATTTATGGATAAGGCTGAAACTCACGACCCGAAAGGTCTCTCTCAACTTTGTGCGTCATTTGACGAGGGTGGTGGGGTTGCACTAGGAGACGCATTTGCTATCTACTCCATTGTCGCGTCTTCACCAGATCGGAGCACCATATCATCTGAATCTAGGTTTCAGGCAGAACTTATATCCGCGGCTTCTGCCGTTGGAAACGTGATTCCTGTCCTAGTCACTACGGAAAATGTATCCACGGTAAACATTGTCTCCTTGCCATGTTTAAAGCATCCACCTTTCAACCCTGCCCGAGAGATATCACCTCACGATAACCTTCCTTGGTTCCTTATAAATGCATCAAAATTTTCTAAGCACCAGATCGTCGGTCGCAATGACATTGTTGAGTCCTTACTCATGATTCTCCAGCGACCGTGGTGTGTCCTCGAATTATGTTGTTGTGATAGCCTAGCCATATCGGCCATCCACCAGTTTACTGTCATTGCGACCAAGCTCAACCCCGAACTCTACAATCATGCCTTAGTACTGTTACATCAAGAACTGAGAAGAAGAACAATACCCTCTGTCGGTGATATAAAACTCTACGAATTATCCTTGATTACACCCTGGATATCCTTTGCCGAACTCGATACCATATGTTTTCCTATCAAGGAAGTCTATAAAGAGTTGTCTTCTAGTCGACTACGCTCGCACAACTCATTCTGGTTGCGACTGATTTCTACCTGCGCTCCATGCCTTGGTATAAGCTGTTCACATTTGGTTCGAATTTTGTCGAACATGACTTCTACGGGCGTCAATTTCTCAGAGCAAAGGCACACCACAAACCAACCATATTATTCAAATATTGGACGGATGTCGCATCACTGTCAGGGTTCAGTGACCATATCTACGCTCAAATCGGTGCTCTCAACGAGGAGGAGTTCTTTGAGTCTTATGGACCATGATAAACATTTGGCAGTAAATGATTTGGAGATTCTGAGCAACGGTCTGCAATTCTTGCTTCTAATATACAGACAAGTTTTGCAAACTATTTCTGAATCCTTGCCCTGACACTGCATATTTATTTGCATCCCCTTCAATTGCCCCGTGACAATCTGGGCATCGCTGAGGGAATTACAACTTACACAAACAAAGTGCTCGCAGCCCTCCCGTTGTTTCACAGTGAACTTTCCTAGCTAGACCTCTTACCTCAGATATATACTGCAAAGCAGTATAGTCCCACCAAATCCATATCTATATATTCCGAAATTCAGAGATTTAGATTCCATCGTTGACAATGCAGTCTATGCTAGAAGGTGCGACCCAGTATTAAACCCCAAAACTATTACTTGAACCACCTGGCTTAATTCGGTGATTTCGTGCGCCCCTTTCATCTCCATATGACTTCGCCCACGTGCGAAAGAAGCCCTCTGCAGGCATCCAAAGACCACTTAGGCACCTACGGCCAAGTTGGTAAACTTTGTGTCTAAAATATCTAGTGTCTTCCATTACCGCACCTAGGCAGGTTTCACTTCGTTTTACCATTTTCTTCTCTTTGCCATCACCAACCACCGATTTAAAATTATTTTCTTTTACTTTTCGGCCCTTCCAGGTGTACTCTTGGGATTGAAACTGATATGATTATTCACATAGACACCCGTCAGACTACCTATACCCCGGCCCTTCTGTCTTCCACTCACGCCCACATCTAACGACGCCGAAGCGAACATGTCATAAATCAAATGCCTACCTTGACTCATATTTATCTCTCAATCTGACTGTTAGATCTTATAACAACCTTTGTCGTGGCCAGCCTGTCTTGATCGTCGGTACTGGACTTGGGGGACTTTGCTTGGCTCGGAGACTGCGACAGCCCATCTAATTCAGTCAAAAGCAATGAGACACGAGTTATGTGCTCAAGTCTGCAAACTGAAAATTGTTAGACATGGTGCTCAACCTCTATATTCTCTTGAATATGTTTGCATCTGCGATATTGGATAGTTTTGGAATCAAGCCCAACAGAACCAAATAACTCAACGATAGCTCTGCAATGGCCTCTGGGTCGGTAGCGCTTCCATCCATTATCTATTGGAACACATTCCTTGTTCTCCTGACCGGCCTGAGTAACTATATGTGTTTGGAAAAAGTTTCACCCGTTACTCCAAGCAGACTCACATTCTTTCGAAATAGGACAAGCCTATGCACCAGATAATCTCTTACCGATACAGATACTGTTTCAACCAGCATCAAAAAGCAGTTTCGCCTATATTCCAACGCCATTAATACAATCACGCGTATCATTGAATATATCTAACTCACCCGTTTCTAGCCCATTCTCTCGAAGCCGATCACTATAAGATGCCACCCGTTATAAAGCCTGATAATAAGTCTCCAACTTGACTTGTAAAGACTCGTACAACCGGTTAAGAGACGCTAACAATGCTTTCTACGGAGTTGATTATTCATCCCTATCGAGGAATTTTGAAGATCGGAGACTTCGCATAGCTATATATCAGTGGATCATTTGAGATTACGATCCTCAGTTTTGAGTCCTCCAAAAGAGGGAATTGCACTAAGCTAGTGAGAGTGGTATGAGTTGGTATGATCGCCTTGTAATATTCATCGGAAATCGACGAATGATCTCAACCTCCAGGGTTACTTTATCAGTTTCTAACTTACAAAATCATTTACTTCTGGTATATGGACTAGTCCGTACCAGAAAAACAAAATAATGATCCAAAAGTAGCAGATTGACTTCAAAAATAGATTTTCTACAGGTATATACAGTATGGGGTGCAGTGGGGGCCGAATACCGAATAATACCAAGCCATCTACCTCTTAATACCTTCCCGATTGGTTAGTTGGTCTTTTCATAATTAATTCTCTTTCTTCTGATTCACATGCTTCAGCCGACGTCGCATTGCATGACGGACGGACTCATGATCGACCGTTTCCAATTTGATCGGCACGATCTCCTGCATGGAGCGACTTGCCCCGGTTTCAAACTCGTTTTTTACTTCCTTTAATCGCCCACTCGCCAAATGTGATAGACGTTGTATGTGGAGAAAGGCGAATGAAAAAAATAATTTGTTGGCCATTTCGTAGAGTTTTTCAGAAGTCCTTACTGTTCGCTTGATATGTTGATGGAAAGAACACCATGACCTACCCCAGAATTGCATCAAGAATCTAAGGTGGATGATCATCACCTCTTTCCCCAAGGTTACAGGGCTAAGATCGAAATCACCGTACATAGTGTCCCTCTTTTAGCCAAGGACAATCCTTCAGGGTGTCCAATATTCAATGCATTTACCTAGACTAGATATTTAGGGCCCGCTTGCCTATTGGTGCATGACCGGATTGCGGTCTCTCATTGGGCGTTGGTGGGATGCCAGTGGGATAATAATAGGCAAGGTTGTGCTGTAACCCGTTTTGGACATTGCCCTACAGTCAATATTCACTTCAGGATGTTTCGAAACACTATACCATTTCGCCCGAGTGGACCACTGTTCTCATTTACCCCTGCATATCCAACATATGCAGCTATAGTTGGTGTATATATTCCACAACCTCCTTCGCTTTTCTCGCGATGTATCCATTCCAAGTCAACATCTCAATCCAGTTCATCGTTTCTTCCCAAAATGCAGGTTCTCAGTACTTTGATTCTGTGCTCCGCGGGACTTTCTTTTGCATATGAGGTGCCCGCCAATTTGCAAGAAATCTACAAATCCCACAAGGTACACCTTGCATGTCTGTCAATCATATAAGATAGCACTAACATATATAGGCTGCTAAATGCGACAACCTACTTGCTAAGGGATTTAGCGATGGGGGCAAAGGGACCGACATGGGTTATTGCGGCGACATAGACGGGGCTATCTTCTTGCACAGTACGTCCAAGGGGGGAGCGTACGCGGACATGGACGTCGATTGTGATGGCGCCAATAACTCCGAGGGGGGCTGCTCCAATGATCCAAGTGGCCTAGGTGTCACGGCGTTCCAGGATGAAGTGAAACACTTTGGCATCAAGGACTTGGATGCCAACATTCACCCCTATGTTGTCTTTGGAAATGAGGAACATAAGCCATCGTTTATGCCTGATAAGCACGGCATGGAGCATCTCAGTGTGATGGCGATTGTGTGTGGTGGTCAACTGGTATGTCACCACTGTACCCTCGACTTACTTAATCTTTTCCCTGCTAAGAATATCGCAGCACTATGGTATATGGGGTGACACCAACGGTGGAACTTCCACCGGAGAGGCTTCCATCTCTCTAGCTAAACTCTGCTTCCCTAAGGAGGACATTACCGGTGACAGCGGACATAGCGAGAAGGATGTTTTGTACATTGGCTTCACCGGAAAGAGCGCAGTTCCGGGTTCCAAGGCAGACTGGAAAGCGAAGGACAGCAAGACATTTGAAAAGAGCATCAAGTCTCTTGGTGATAAATTGGTCGCCGGTCTTGGTTCGGCTGGATCCAAAAGCTCTTTCAAAGCCTCTACATCTTCATTCACCACATCAGTGCGGACTACCACCTCAACTTCCACCAACAGTCGCACTTCTTCCAGCGCTCCTGCAGGTACATCGAAAGCATGTCGTACGGACTAAGTCCCCTTAAATGCACAGGCCTTAGTCGGATTTCCTGTGTGTATAGGGCTCGTGAAGAGGGGGATTTGGCCCAGTTTCTAGCTATGGATCGCAGCGCCATGTTGTTATTCGAATCTTTTTAATTGTAGAATTGACAGGAATCTATCTTACTCTTGCGTTACTTGATTTGCAAACACTACGTAAGGGGTTATTTACATTCCATCTCTCGTAGAACCCAGCTTCTCCTCTCATGTCTAGCCTTTCTATAAAGGTTACATTCCTCCTATCTTAAACTTATTCTCCTAGAGGAACCGATCATAATGTATGCGCACATACACCTAACCACTTGAATCGTCTACGTACAAAATTTACTTCATTGCTCGTAATTTAGGTGTAAACCAGGTTGTCAGGTTAAATAAGGCGAAATGCCTTGTATTCTATAAATGCAATAGGTATATGATCGATCTCCTATATATATACAAAGAAAGTAATTGTGCACAATAATGTCACCCAGTACTCCAGGCCCAAGATGATATCGTGCCATGTAGGTTCATGCATCATGAAATGAGAATGCAACACCGGTAAAAAGAAAAAGAGAAGAAAGTGTGATTTTTCCCCCGAAGAGGGCTTGAACTCACGCGTTCTCTGCGTGCAGGGTTCCCTGCGATTTACGACCGTACGGGTTCTCATCCGCGATCCAGTCCTGGTGGCGTTCTGGAATCTCGTAGTTGCTGCTCTTCCATGGGACAACCTTGTTGACATACATCCAGTCAAGCTCCTCGAGTGTGCGACCCTTTCCTTCAATGACGAAGAAGTAGACAACGCCGACAGCCACGAAAAGGCAACCGGCGAAGACATATCCGTAGGCAAAGTCAATCTCCTTGGTGATGAAAGTTGTGAAGAAGCTGATGAGGAAGTTCCACAGCCAGTTGGTTGCGGTAGCCAAGGCCATACCCTTGGCACGGTACTTGGAGGGGAAAAGCTCTGCGACAATCGCCCAAACCATGGGACCCCAGGTCATGGCATATGCCGCAATAAACAGGCAGGCGACAACAATCATACCCTTGCCGGCATTGGGGGTATTGGTAGGTGTTTCTACATCCAGAACGAAATGGCCAAGGGACGAGAAGATCATAAACATGACAAACATCCAGATCGCTCCGAAGATTAGGGACTTGCGACGACCGAAGTTTTCCACGACATACAAGCCACCAAATGTAGTGCCGAAGTTCACAGCGCCGAGGATGCACTGGGTCACAAAGCTGTCTGAGAGACCAGCGCCTTCGAAGATAGTGGTACCCTGTCAAAGATATTGCTGTCAGCGATTCTTCCCGCAAAATACAAAAAAAAAGGAAATTGATGTAGGAACTTACATAGTAGAAGAAGTAGTTAGCACCGCTAAGCTGCTGCAGTGACTGCAAGACCATGCCGAGAGCAATACGGTAGAACATGCAGGGAGCAGTGAGGAATTCGTGCCACTTCTGGTCATCAGACTCGGCTTCAAACTGTTCACGAATCTCCCTCATTTCTTCCAAAATGCGGACATGGTTCTCCGGGATACCATAGAGCTTGGCTAGAGTGCTTTGGGCACTCTCGGCCTTTCCGTGGCGGAACTCGTAACGTGGGCTTTCGGGGAAGAATGCCATACCACCGCCGAGGACCAGAGCAAAGAGAAAGGTGATGCCGAGAGTGATGCGCCACTGAGCAGTGCCATCCATGGTGTGAGTACCCAGGTTGATGCAGTACGCCAAGAAAATACCGAGGGTGACAAACAGCTGGTAGCAACTGATCATGGCACCACGGATATGACGAGGGGCACTTTCACCCTGGTACATGGGCACGAGCAACGAGCAGCCACCGACACCCAGACCAGTGACCCAACGGCCAACAACCATCTGGTACCAATGACCATCGGGAGAGGAAATTTGAACAATCAAACCGACGTTGAGGATCATGCACCAGAGAGTAATGGACCACTTCCGGCCCAACATATCAGCGACGGGGGCTCCAACCAGGGCTCCGATCATGGTACCGATGGACAGTAAGCCGACAATGAGACCGGAGCGCACGGTGCTGAATGCGTAAGAACCATCTGCGTTCAGCTCACCATACCGCTCCAAGTAGTTGCTCATTTCTTGGAAGCCGGAAATCTGACCCGTGTCATATCCGAACAGCAGACCACCCATCGAGACAAAGAGAGCCATCACCAAGGAGCGCACGGTTATCCGAGGGATCGGTGTATCAATGCCCACGGGGTGCATGGGCTTCTCAATAGGACTATTGTGAAAGGATGATTCGACACTCGGCTGTTGAGCGGGGGTGATAGACTCCCCATGGTGGGAAGACGCTTCGACACCCATTGTGTAGGTTGGGGAAAGAGGAACCTATTTCGGGCTGTCCTAATGCGTGATACTTCGAGTTGTATTCAAGTTGTATTTGACAAATATAATGGGGCTAGAGGACCAGCTCAGAAGTAAATGTGATGATGAAAGAAGAATAGAGGGAAACGAGCCCATGGGGAAGAAGAAATCTCGGGGAACATTGGGGAGAAGGGGCCTTTTTGTAATCCAGCAATCAGATGGTGGGAAAAAAATAAAATAAAACCCAGACTCAAAGTGGAGAGGGAATTGTGGAGAGGTGAGTTGCGCGAGATGACGATGCTCATGGCCGCTGTACGGAGTACGTAGGATGACAACAGTCAACAAGCCGGCGGAAGCCGACTTGCACTGCCACCCCACCAGGGGAAGAGCCATACAGGGCAAGTTCCAAAAGACCATCGGCCTCTGGTTCGCCGTTTTTAAGTGGATAGCCGATTTGTTCGGCGCAGGGGTCGGGAGGTGGCGGACTCAAGCTCATAGGCCAAGGCCGTGCCGAACTTACTCGGGCTCGAATATTTTAGTTGGGGCCGAGAGAAAGTGGCCGAGAACGAGGTCTCTATCATTTTGATTTGGTCATATCAGCGTACTTTGTATAATGTCAGGGCCAGGATACTCAGACAAATCCTGTATCTGGAGAAATCACAGTGGGTCATATGCCGAAGAGAAAACCCGGGCATTCCCCAGGACCTCCGGGTTCTCTCCGGGCTCTCTCCGGATTTAAAACCCTGTAATTCATTTCCTGATCGGTATCCCGGTGAAAGCATCCCCGAGAAGTTTCATCTCCAGACATGAAGGGGGGCTTGTTCGAGGGGAAATGCGGAGTCTGGGGTCGGTGATGATATACTGAGTACATACTATTGAGACCTTACTACAGTTGCCACCCTTTGCACGAGAAGAACACTATATCGACTGCACAACCGACCTTGTATCTACTCCCGGGCTCCATGCACAGCTTATGTAAAGCCCAATCCCGTTATAAATCCCGTAATACATCGGCATTATGTTGATATTCCGATGCCGAGCCCCGAGGGTCGTCAGTGATGGGGCCTCTGAGGCGCCACACCCGTTGTCCTACCTACGTCATGGAAGAACTTTTCAATTTCGTTGTTTTTTAAAAAAAGAACTTCGTAATGTTTTGTAATTTTATTTTTGCAATTCATATTTCCTCTCGTCTACAATACATATGTACACAACTTCATACATACATAATCTTGAGATCTATTTCCATGGTTCATTTCTACATTTGTGCTGAAAACCAAATAAGCCATGATTATACATATTCGATATTGATTTATTTAGGTAACACTCATGGGGTAACTAAATATCGCGTAATTTGTAATTTCTTTCCGGAGTTCCCCGTAGTTTCCCCAACATATGCCGGTTGATCCGCCCAAAAAAAAACGGCATCTTTGATATTCCGTGCCAAGTCGGGGAAATTTTCGGGAACTTTGGAACCTTGGAAACCCGTTCCGCTTATTTAAACAGCAGGGACATCTATGGATCGTAACGGATAGGAATGAATACAACAGCCCTGGAGGCTACGTCGTTAGAGTCGACCTTGAGAAGAATGAGGCGTCCTTCATCCTATGCAATCAGTGATAACTCAGAAAAACTTGTGAAACATGAAATAGCAAGGGAGATATAACACTGATATATATTGTATGCGGCGATATTCTAGCAATTATCACGAATTAGTATAATTATCGGGCTAGTTAGCCGAGACCCCGTAGTTATATTATTACTGGGTTTCAATGACTTTTTCCTCATCTCCCAAGTGCAGCGGGTGAAACGCCTTGACAGATTGAGACAAGTGTGTCAATTACTCCGCGTTTCAATTTCTGCAGGCCTTCCCCCCGCAAGTGCGGATGATTCATACAGTCCTAGATTCTTAGATACCCCGCATACTAATGCAAGTGATTTGGCTTATGGACTTCAGCTCTTCAAAAGGCTGCATCATTGGTGTATCGCAAGCGGACTACCGCCTCGATTATTCCGCAAACAACACGGAGGGCTTGCGGCATAAGCTCGATGGTAATACTCTATGGCCTGGTGTATCCTCTAGTTGATAGAATACTTTCAATTCCCTAATTCATGGCGGATGTTGTTCCCCGTCTTTTGACATTCCCCTCACTCCCGAAATATATATATATACATATATATTATCTACATATACGTGCATCCACAACGAAACAGCAGTGCACCAAGAAATATAGGATCATTATGAAAACCCTAGCAATCTTATCTCTGGCCGGCTTGGTCTCTGCCCAAGCTGCTCCATACGGTCAATGTGGCGGACGCGGTTATTCTGGCTCTACAACATGCGTCTCTGGCTGGGCTTGCCAATACCAGAATGACTGGTTTAGCCAGTGCCTCGCATGTAAGTGTGCGCCCATGTGCTGCAATTATTTTTAATCGATTAACATGGAACGGTCTAGCTTCCGGTGGTAGTACCACTACTCTATTGACAACCACAACCAAAAGGACCACCACAACAAAGGCAACCGTCATCGGTGCTCGCGGGACAGGGTTCCCCACTACAAGTGGACTGGATTTTGAAATTGATGGAAAGCAAAGCTACTTTGCCGGTTCTAATTCCTACTGGATTGGTTTCCTCACCAACAATGACGATGTGGATCTTGTGCTCGACCACATGGATGAATCTGGACTCCGGATCCTCCGAGTTTGGGGATTCAACGATGTCAACACTGTTCCATCTTCTGGCACTGTTTATTACCAACTCCTTAAAGATGGAACTGCTACCATAAACACCGGCGCAGATGGCCTACAGCGCCTGGACTATGTGGTTGCTTCCGCGGAGGCACGGAATGTGAAACTCATCATTAACTTTGTCAACAACTGGTCGGATTATGGGGGTATGGCGGCGTATGTCACTGCCTTTGGTGGTAGCCAGACAAGTTGGTACACAAATACTGCAGCTCAAACGGCCTACCGTGCTTACATTAAAGCTGTTGTTTCCCGGTATATCGACTCGCCTGCCGTCTTTGCATGGGAGTTGGCCAATGAGCCTCGCTGCAATGGCTGTGACACATCGGTTCTTTACAACTGGATCCAGTCTACCAGTGCCTATATCAAGTCTCTGGACTCAAAACATATGGTTGCAATTGGTGATGGTATTTACGCCCTTCAGATCTCTGCCACGTGGTCAATTGTCTAACTTATCTTCTAGAGGGCTTTGGACTGGACATCGGGTCTGATGGCAGCTATCCCTACAGCTATGGCGAGGGTCTGAACTTCACAATGAATTTAGGGATTGACACCATCGATTTTGCTACATTCCATCTCTACCCATCGAGCTGTATGTATATCATTTCTCTATTACCCTTGGGCTGGACCCTGCTAATGTATTCACACCAGGGGGGACCACCAATGATTGGGGCAACGGGTGGGTCAAATCCCACGGAGCTGCCTGTGCAGCAGCTGGCAAACCCTGTCTCTTTGAAGAGTACGGTGTTACTTCTGATCACTGTGCCATTGAGGCTCCATGGCAGAAGACGGCGCTGGACACCACCGGCATTGCAGCTGATCTCTACTGGCAGTATGGAGACATGCTGAGTTCGGGAAAATCTGCCGATGATGGAAACACGTTCTACTATGGAACTAGCGAATTTACTTGTCTAGTGACGGATCACGTCGCAGCCATTGACTCCTAGACCTCAGAACTCGTGGGTTGTATTGGGGGGAGAGGGGAAGCGGGGGCGGACAGATCAATGTCATGCAGATAATTAGGATCCGGCTGTTTCAATCGGCCTCAATATACTGTATCTACTAAACAAGGACCACGAACTGTATGCTCTTTTCATGATGCTTGAATTACCTGCGTAGGTTACGGTATATAAGTCACGCAGAAATAACTATTTTGATTGGGTATTCATACTTATATACATGCAACTCTGTGCTTTTCTAGAATTAATTAGACTGGGCTATCCTCAAGAGGGTATAAAGAGTTCGATGTCGCGGGGGCAAGAGAAGTTCAATGTCGCGGTGGCAAGAGAATTTCAATGTCGCAATGGCAAGAGAATTTCAATGTCGCGAGGGTAAGAGAAGTTCAATGACTCGGTGCCTTCTTGGGGACTTCAGGGTAGGCTGGGGGTTCAGGGGAGTTTGCATCCCGCTCTACAGCGTCGGTTGGCGGTCCACGGTAATTGTTGTAGCCCCAAACACCATACCAGACAGCAGCTATGGCAATGAAGCCGGCGAACACCACAGAGGCATAATTCATGCTCTCCTTGGTAACAGATTTAAGTGTTGGCATGCAGAAAAGGGGAATCGCAAGAAGACTCCAGCCTGAGCGAAGGGTTAGTTGAAACGCACATGTGTATGTAACAAACGGGATTTTTAAAGGCAACTCACCAAGAGCAATGACATTAGCGATCAGACCAAAGACTCCGAAGTTGAAGCTACCGTTCTTGATATCTTCACGGCCGCGGAAGATCAGGGAGACGGCGATCGGGCAGGCATAACTGGTGGTCAAGAAAATGACACCAACACCCGAGAAGGCATTGTACGCAGCAGTAGACCCAAAGTAGATCACACCGAGGATAATTTCCACAAGCATGCCCAACACCAAAGCATTGAAAGGAATGTCCAGGGTCTTGTTAACGGTGCTCCACCAGCTTGACCCGGGAATGCCTCCGTCACGGGCAAAGGCCCAAGTACAGCGAGAGGTAGCCGTCACACAGCCGACACCGCAAATGATACCCAGCACAAGGAGGGGAATCAACAGACAGAATGCGCCGGTCGAGTTTCCAATGGCGGCTTTGAAGATGGCAGGGGTGGGCTGACCGGAAGCCAGATTGACCAGGTACGTGAGATCGGGAAGCACGAAGCAGACGGGAATCAAGAAGAGAAGACCGGCGATGAAGTTGATGATAATGGTTCCAACCATGGCCTTTGGGACCATGACGGCGGGCTCTTGAACTTCCTCGCAGAGACTAACGGGTACCATCTGTTAGCATGTGTAACAGCTGAATTGGGAAAGTTGATTTGAGGGTCGGACTCACGAGATAATCATGCCGGTCGCCGATGTGGCGTAGGCGGCCTGCAAGAGACCGATGAAGAACGACCACCCCGCGGGCCACCCAGCCTGACTTTCAAAGTGGCCAAAGACCCATGCGGCATCGTGACGACCTTGTTTCGCGATAGTTAACAGACAAACGATAATGGCAAGTAGACCGGCCATGGTCCAGAAAATGGCGAATGTCTAAAAGCGATAATCAGTACTATTACCCGATAGGGCAAAGGGGCACGTGCGACTACATACCTCCAACCATGGCAACCATTTATTGCCAAACGCCGAGATGGAGTGCGTCAACAGGGTAATGGCCAAGAAGATGAGGAAGACCTGATATGTCTGGAAATCATCCGTGATTCCGACACCCGGCGATTTTTCAAAGACATCCAGGCAGCCCACGAAGAGCAGGGCAGTTCCAAAATTGACGGCGAGGGTAATGGTGATGTTCCCTGCAACGTAGGACCAGCCACAGATCCACGATGCGACGCGACGACACCACAAGGGCGACAGGACGAATGTTTGATAATAGACACCACCTGCAGTTGGGTAGACCGAAGTGATTTCCGCCAATGAGATAGCCACACATAGAATCAAGAAAGAGATGATCACCCAACCCCAGATGACATTGGCAGGTCCACCTGCAGCGAGTGGGTAGTATAGAGTGGTCGACAAGCCATAGGGAACTGAAGAGAGAATGAAGCACATAAAAGTGACTTGCCAGATCGATCGATTGCGAGCCAATTCAGGCTTGTATCCCATGTCCTCTAGGGTACGATCGGCATTGGAGGTGCTTACACCCTGTTCGACCGTCACCGCGGAGGGGCGACGGAATGCATCATCAGCAGCCATAAAGAATGAAAGTTATTGAGTGATGTTTCTGATCTGCATGCGGTGCAGAGTGGTGTATATATACTAGGAATATAGTAAGTAGTAGAGGAATGTGGAAAAGAGATGAAGGAATAAGAAATACAAAAACAAAAGATAGAAGGCAGAAAAAAAAAAAAAAAAAGAAAAAAAAAAAGAAAAGAAAACGCCACTCAACGGTAAAATTAAGGAAATTAAACCCCAAAAAAACCCCAAAGAGAAATATGACCAGCAGATTAAAATGCAAGCGAATGACATCCACATACGCCCACTGGCTCCACTATGTTCCACCCGCCCCAGCCAGATCCACTCTGATCCATAGGACACGAGCGCGATTAAACTTTTGAACCAATCACCGTACGTGGAGGGACAGGGAGATTGCTGGCACAACCAATCAGACTGCTTCTATAATCCAAAACTTGACTAGCGTCCATCCTTGTTTCGAACCTTGGAAGGTTTTGAGAAGATGGGGGGTTGCGTTGTCGAGCTCTATTATTCTTAAAGGAGTACTCCGTACGGAGTACCGAATACCCATGGATGGTGTAGGGCTGGGCTGAACGGTTTATCAAAAGACTGCTAGCCTACCCCAGACCTACACATATAGTACATCCAACATACGGAGTACATAGGTACAATATAGGGTCAAGTGTTACCTTTAGCTATCCAAATACATAGTATGGAACCACCGTTGACATGATGTTGGAGGCGTTGATCTGGGGCCCGAAATCCCACTCCTGGGAAATGGTCTCCGCGCAAATGAAAACCTGATTCTTTTCTACATTATCTGTTTTCTATTGTTCAATATAGGTACGAAGTACTCCGTACAGGATAGGAATTTAGATAATAACCGGGACTGATACCCCAAATACGTACCGATGTTGTACATTTGCAGTTAAAACATCCCCCTGATTCTGACAGGTTCCGATACCAGCCGTGTTCTGACAGGCCATCCCGCAAGTATAGAGATAGCCTCAATTAAAAAGGGGGCACAGGCTCTCGGCGCAAATATTTCATTGGTCACAGCTATCTTGGCTGCAACTTTTTCCTCAATTCCCTACGGCGTACTCCGTATGGAGTAGTCAATTGTCAATCATCAAAAGTCAGATGGCAACTTGAGGCGTCCGGTGCTGAGAGGGGTTTCCTTCTGAGAGCCTAGGCAGAAATCAAAGTGTGCACTCTCTACAATCCCTTCCAATGAAAATCGCAATATATATGGGTCTGAGAAATGCTCAACATCATACTCCATACGGATCCATAGTCGCAACAAACGGGTGGGACTAGCGACATGTTAATGCCTAAGGTGTCAGACGTCCAAGCCTTTCCAAGCCTTGGTTTGTCTCCATATGAGATTTCGCCCCCAACAGCTTCGGCCGCAAATCCACTTTAGTACTCCGTACCGTGTACACCAACGATCCAAATTTTCACACCTCACATAATGCGAACGTTTCAAGAATTCCATCCACTTCAATAACCGGGTCAAATCCTTGATATCCAGTCAGGTCTATGGGTTCATGCTGAGCGTGACATGTAACCCAAGCTTAGAAGTTGTTGCCAAATGTGTCTCACCCAGGTCGACAATTAAAGTGGGGTTGTATAGGCGCGTCGTGAGAGATCCTCGGTTTGGATATTTGCGCCCGGGACACCATATTCGAGGCCCGTGAGGCTTGTACCCAACATAGCGATCGCAATGAATAAAACGTACGAGGGATCACGAACACGCACGTATCCAGCTTGCGTGTCGCCAATGCGGGTTCCCAGTGTCCACCAGCCAGTCATATAGCGTGCAGTCATGCCTCGGTGGTAGAATATATACAGACCACATAAGGCCTTGCAGGATTCTAACTGGTGGTCGCTAATCTACAAGGTGTGTCCAGGTTTATGGCAGAGCCCAAGCCCTCGACGACTCCGAGTCCTTCCTGTCTCAACACCAGCCCTAGCTATGCACTAGCCATCTCGCCTTAGGGGATATGGAACCTAGTGCCTTAGATATAAGCATGAAACAAAAGGACAACAGCGTCGGGGTACCTGGACGGTCGGCTTTGGGCGCTCCCAGTCCCCGCGATCTTGGGTCTGGTGGAGATGAGTGCTGATGGCCTTGGATGGACGGTTAAGTACAAATAATAAACCTACGGAGATGACATAGACTGATCCCGAATGAGCCATCTATGTAAAGCAATAGTGAATCTGGACTCTAAATGGAATATCCATGGAATGCCGAAGGTTTCGTCTCGGTCCGCGGTGGGGGATGTGGGGGTCTTCGGTGACATGAGGGGCCTTGCCAGGATTAGAAAATTGCGGGGGAAGTCTGGAGCTTGAAGGATATACACAGACTCCCTTTAGACGGCATTGAAGGATTCCTTACTGGGTTGCAGGGGGGAGTCGTCGCCTTGACATTATCAAAGTATCGAGCGATCTCGTCTCATCTCCCAGAGGAGAATACTACCATGTTACACTTTGTAAAGTCACTCTCCATGTTGATCTTCTATGCCCCAGTGATAGATTTACCAAATGTAAGTTAAGTTAACATTGTACAGCGGTCCAGCTATAATATCAATCCTCCGTGCTTCATGTTCCTATATCAAAATGACGTCGGTTTCCTAATTAAGCATCGGCCATGAAAATGTCCCACGAGGGAAAAGGATTGAGTCATTGAAGGTATCCCTTCCCTTGTTCTCTTCCAGAGCACAACCTCATACCGGATTGCTGTCCAACCCCCCAACTGGTTTCATTCATATTTAATTACATACCTCACCATGCCAATCGATAATATATTTTCCTCCATCTCCACTACTACCGATCATCTCAAAGCCAAGTATCACAGCCATGTCCAAGCTAACGCATTCAAACTCCTCTTAAAAAAGCTCCAACAAGCAGAACATACCAAGATCCAATTCGACTGGATCTCTGAACATCGCCAGGAGATAAGAAGGGCTAACAATATCATCCAACGAGAAATTCACGTGGGTGCGACATCTCACCACTATGAGACCCAGGTTCAACATGAAAGCCCACCCGAACCTTCCACCCTGAAAAAGCTTCAGAAATGCGATATCGAGCTCAAACTACTCAACATTGAATACTTCCAACACCTAGAACGAATGGCAGAACTCATAAAGAGCAAGCCACCGGGCCGCCTGGTTCATCGCTATACAAAAGGTCTACGACACAAACCCAGACAGCTCTGGAATATCGAACGGACATACTGCCGACTTCGTGGCGGGTGCTGCGCTCGTGATTGTGGTTGCTGTGAACGATCCCGGCGCACCATTCGGGACCCTTCCGGAAAAGTTCGATATATGCACTGCACAGGAAGTTGTGGATGCTGTACCCGCCACCGCGGTTACTCTTCCTCAAGTGTGGTAGTCGGCAAAAGGCTGGCATTTAACTTAAACAAGTTCTTGGTCGACAAGCCTAGGTTGTAGCGCCACAACCAATAGAAGGGCATTTTCCTTTACGGTGGTGTCATTGATTAGTGCGAATGGGAGGATGGATGGATCAGGGGATTGCTCTTGGTTGCATAATTTGGAGGGTTTGTATTACTGGAGGTTGTTGTTGTTGTTCTTATGTTCTTGATCACATGGTCGAAGATACGGCAAAAGAGACGAGACGTTGAAAAGTGCCATGTGCCCATGTCTTCCCCGCATAGCTTGTTTAAGCTTAGTGTGCTTCTATGACCGATGCAGGCTAGTTCTATTATGGAATAAGAATGACCTCTGATTCGTTGGATCTGGAGTATATTTCCTATTCTGGCGTAGTATCGACTTACCCCCATCATTTTCCAATACGAGGTTTATATATATATATATATATATATTGCTCTTTACCTAGTCTCTTTGCCTAGTCTTTTCTCGTATATTGCAGCCAGTGCGGAGTAGTATCCCCCGGACCGGTCACCGGACAGGTGCTGTTATCATTTAGGAGCCTGTGTTTGCTCGTCTTCTCTATCAGAATGTTTGAGGTGACATTTTTTTCTCTCTTTTATTCTACCGCAATGCCACGGACGCCAAGGTAGGACTTATCATAGTATCCTTGTAAGTTTTACCTTTATCTGATCCCATTAGACTATCACCTTTCCTTGTAGATTATGCGCTATGGACACCAGAAAACTCGGGAAATAAGACGTTAGAATGATGGATATCACCAGAATCAGCGCCTACACGATCTTGCACAAATTGGCAATCTTGCCTTCAGGTAAAAGCCTAGTCGCTGACCCCAGGATTGTACCTTTGTCTGGGCCTAACTGCCATTAAGCGGCCACGGACCCCTCTACTGACCAATCATGGACCCGAAATATAGCGGTTTAATATCGCGTGGCTGAGGGTCTCTGTACGACAGGATGAAACTGCGCTGGGAGAAAAAAAAAAACCAAAATCATTTAAATGTAGCACACATTCCTGTCGATCGTTTCGTTTGTTTTTTATCCAGCATTTTCCCCTTTCGTTATCACAGAAGATGACAACAATAGAGACTGAACCCCCCAACTATAGGGGTGACCATCATCCCATCAGCGAGAAGGGCAAAGCACTTAGAAATTTGGTCGAAGCCGATCTACTCGATGATCGTTATGCGACCACCACTAAACGTGGTTTGAAGAATCGCCATGTTCAGCTAATGGCGCTCGGAGGCACAATCGGAACTGGTAAGTCTGCGGGTTTTCAACGTGGAAAAAAACAAGAACAAAAATTACTCAC
Organism: Penicillium palitans; assembly: GCA_019190355.1. Taxonomy (NCBI): domain Eukaryota; kingdom Fungi; phylum Ascomycota; class Eurotiomycetes; order Eurotiales; family Aspergillaceae; genus Penicillium; species Penicillium palitans. The sequence continues at coordinate 46,069 of JAHAQQ010000015.1, forward strand.
ACAAGTCAGGACTTTTCGTGGGTTCCGGTCAAGCCCTGGTCATTGGAGGCCCTGCATCGCTTCTTTTAGGTTATATCTTCATCTCGGCCATGGTTTACGGTTTGGTCACAGCTATCGCTGAGGTTGGCGCCTACCTTCCAGTACATGGCGGAACAATGAGTTATCATGGATTCCGCTATGTGTCGCGGAGTATGGGTTTCGCCATGGGATATCTATACTGGTACTCCCTCGGAATCTTAGTCCCGTACGAGATCACAGCTGCTGGACTTGTTATTGGATACTGGGACCAGAGTGGATCGATCAACATCGCCGTGTGGATCACAATCATGATGGTTATCATTATCGCCCTCAACTTTATGCCCGTTCGAGTATACGGTGAGGCGGAGTTCTGGTTCGCCGGGGTGAAGATCATCACTCTGATCGGGTTGCTGATGGTATCTTTCATCCTCTTCTGGGGCGGTGGACCTAATCGTCAGCGACTGGGCTTTCATTATTGGAAGAATCCGCGCCCATTCAACGCGTATCTCACGACGGGAGATTCGGGCCGGTTCGTGGCCTTGTTGAAATGCACAGTATCCAGCGCGATTGCGTTCATCTTCGCCCCAGAGCTGATTGTGATCAGTGGTGGTGAGATGGAGTCCCCTCGGCGCAATATACCTCGGGCAGCCCGGAGATACATATACCGATTGGTGTTCTTCTACATCTTTGGTGTGCTAGCCATTGGTGTTATATGCCCATCAAATGCTAGTCGTCTGACTAAGGGTGACGGCACGGTAAGCTCATCTCCATTCGTGATCGGCATCCAGAATGCCGGCATCCCGGTTTTGGACCACATCGTGAACGCTGCCGTCTTGACATCCGCCTGGTCCGCAGGAAATTCCTTCCTGTACATGTCTTCGCGGTCGCTCTATTCCTTGGCTATGTCAGGAAATGCACCGCATGTGTTCAAGACATGTAACCGATCGGGTGTTCCATACTGGGCCGTTTCGGCTTCAGCATGCTTCTCGGCATTGGCTTATCTTGCTGTTGGCAACTCGAGTTCGATTGTGTTCAACTGGTTCGTCAACTTCACAAACACTTCTGGCTTCATCTCATGGATCTGCTGTTCCGTGGTGTTTTTCCGCTTCCGCAAAGCCGTCAAAGCACAGGGCATTGAACAACCGTACAAATCAAAGCTGCAGCCGTATGGGGTTTACTTTGGCCTCGCGGGTGCTACTCTCATGGCGCTCATCAACGGGTTCACAGTATTCTTCCCATCTGAATGGTCTGTGAGCAACTTTTTCACCGCGTACATCGGTATTCCTGCTTTCTTAATTCTTTACTTCGGACATCGGGCACTGTATTGGAGTGATCCATGGGCATGGCGCCCAGAGGAAGTTGATATGCACACTGGTTTGGATGAAATTATTGCTGCTGAGCAACCACCCAAACCACGGGGGCCTTGGTGGAAGTTTTGGTGATATATGTAGCAATGTAAGGGTACCTCGGGGATAATGGAGGGATGAAGTAGGTAATTGCCCTTTGAACCTCGGTACCTTCCCATATTTGTTTGTTATGTTTGGTGGGTTTGTCACATTTGCTGCGTTTGCTGCGTTTGCTGGCTTTATGACGTTATATCAGATATTTGAGCGGGCGTGTTGCTACTACTCACCCGCCTTATCACCAACCTAATACCCCGTAACATCCAATGGCAACTAATGCCCCAACATCCCGAGGTCTTATTGCTCCGTAATTCAGAGTTTTGGCTTATCAAACGATTTCTTTGGGGAAATAACCAGTGACAACCTCTTTATCATTCCCATCGTCCCACATATTCCCTCTCATATTCGGGAGAGATTCGGTATACGCCGTTGACCGTCCACAATCTGGTCTGGAGGACTGGAATTTTTATGATCGGTCCATAACTATAAAGACTGTGGTGTAGAACATCCTACGAGCTTCCTACTTTGATCTGTGAACCTCCAAACTCAAAGAATCCCGAAACCATGACCGTGCTACCACTTACTGTCCGCCCGCTTCAACCTCCTCCGGGCTCAAGCATTGATTTCGGTGCTGAAATTCAAGGTGTTGATCTAGAAAACCTAACAGGTTCGTAAATTCCTGCCAACTACAGGAGCACAAGTTAATGGTCATATAGATGAGCAGTTTGGGACAATTCGGGAGGCCCTCTACAAGCACCATGTCGTGGTGTTCAAACACCAGAAAGGGCTATCACCCAAAGCCCAGTACGAGCTGACCAAGCGCTTCGACCCAGTCTCGGACAACTATGGACATGGCAAAACCATCGATGCGAAGCGAAGTATTCTTCATCCTGATCTCAAAACTGTCCCTCACCAACCACAAGTGCAGGTGATTGGGAATGGACACGTTGATTCGTACGAGGGTCTCAAAGATATCACATTACGACACCCCCACCACCGTACATTCCACCAAGATCACATCCCAGACGAAGAGGACTATGAATTCACACGGTTTTATCGCTGGCACATAGATGCTGCACTATACGACCTATACCCGCCCCAGGTGACAACGCTCATGGCTGTGAGTGTGCCTAAAGGCCGCCGACAAACATTATTGTATGATGATGGAACCGGAGAAACAATGGATGTACCACTTGGCACCACAGCATTTGTCAGTGGTGAGCGGATGTTTGAACTTCTTTCTCCCGAAGATAAGGAGTTTGTCAAGACGAGCAAAATGGAATATGCCCCTCATCCGTAAGATCTCTTGTGATATGCTTATGGTTTTGATCGAATGCACTAAACATCATGACAGATATATTTGGATGAGCCAAGCCCATTCCCGGTCCACGGGGCTCGGTATGCACTCGGAAGGCCTTGAGTTATCCGACTCAGAACTGCCACCTATCGACCCTAGTAAGATCATGATCTTCCCAATGACCTGGAAAAACCCAGTGACGGGCAAACTAGCCCTGCAGATCCATCCCTCTGCCGTACGCCGTATCCACTGCGCCGATGGAACCACGATCGACGACTTGGTCCGCGTGCGGGATATTGTCTATAAGTTGCAGCGGCCAGCCATCAGCCCTCAGTATGTGTATCCGCATGACTGGGAGGATAATGACTTGGTGTTATTCAACAACCGCGGCGTGCTCCATTCCGTGGTTGGTGCGTTTAAACCCGACGAGGTGCGATTGTTCCGCCAATGTAACTTGGCGGCTTCGGAGCCTCCGGTTGGACCATGAGTGCTGTTAATTTTGATTTAACGAAGACTATATATGTTTGTAAATATTGGGCATTTGGAGGCATCCAACTGAATTTAGCCTGGCTGGAATCACATACTGAGTAATGAGATATTATATATCGGATGTTGTACATATTAAACTCCATGACGGATCTGCAACAGGGTCCATGAGCGTATTGACAAGGATTAGCGGACTATATAAAACCCGTTTACGGCAACTTGGCTCTCTCGGAGCTCATCGGTAACAGAGCGAACTCCAACCAGGTGCAATGGAACCTGCTCTACCAACTTCTGCCCACGGGTGATGATATTGGTATACCCCTCGACCGTGCGATCAATCCAACTCGAGTTTTGTTGAAGGTCCGAGATGGCCGGGTGTTCCACGGCCCACGCGGGATGAGCCAGAGTATCCTGTACAACAGATGCGTCGTATACATCAGCGAGCAAAGCCGCCTCTGCAGCTGCCGCTTGTGCCTCAACAAGTTCTTTGCTCGTGGTCCCGGTGGGTGGTGGGATTTCAGCGCGAAGGTATCCCAAAACTCGAATCTCGATTTTGCTTGTTTGGAGAGGAACATCCTCGAGCAGGCAAATTTCAACCACGCGTTTTGATATTTGAGCCAAGTTCACTCTCACAGCCTGGAGGGGATCTAATGCTCGCACAGACAAGATGGCTGGGCACCATTCACCAGTCGAGGAACCTTTACTCGGCCCAGTGTCAAATCGAGCCCAGCCGAAAAAGTAGCCCCTTAACTGCTCCGTCACCCAGTCGGGCATTCGAATCAAGCTCAACTTCGGTGTATCGTCAAGGTTATTGGGGACCGAGATCTGATCCGTTTGACAGCGAGCTTTGAATGTCATAGGGAATGGTGGCTGAGGGCCGACATCGATAGAAACCGGGCCGCTTCCAGCTATTTCTGGCGCTGCTACATTTAGTTGAGAACGACCAATAGGACCTTTAGGGCCATTGATAATACCGCCCACGCGGTTTTCGATGCCGCTAGTAGTGTAAGCCTTCTGGACCGCAGTTTTTGTCACCCACGATGGGCGAATCGCAGCAGCCTTGGCTTGAATGGCCATGGAAGCCGGACCTGCCGCGGTCCGCGCTGCAGTTTGAGCATAAAGACTCACAATCATAGCCCCAACCTCCAGGGGCAGCGTGCTCAAGCTCGCGCCACGGATAGAGCTAGGGGCAGTGGATGTAGAGAGCACCCGGAAGACGGGGCTATTGCCCAGCACCTTCTTCTTGAGTCCTTGGCAAAGAACTAGCTGGAAATAACCATCACCAGCTTCGGCGGGAATCCGCACAACGGCAGTCTCACGTAGCTGATGTGTATCGCGCGGACGAGGCGGGGCCTTCTTCCGAAATTTCTTGATGTCGCGTTGCCAAGCTCGTTCATCATCTGGAATCACCTGGTCGGCCCTCAATGGCATGCCCGGGGTCACATCTAGCCAGCTATCTCGGAGACGGAGGAACGACTTGAATTGCATCCCGGTCTTCCCGCTCCAACCTTTGCTCTGCAACCACAAGGTATGTTCAGGTGGTAAGGGGGCATCAGAGAAGATTGATATAGCGACCGATGTAGTGGGTCCACGGTAGAAAACTAGTCCATGGGAATGCCGCAAAATAGTGACATGCTTGTTTGATTCTATTGGGCGATTGATTAGACCGGTGAGGAAATGCCGCGCTTCGCTATATGCCTTTTGAACAGGCGTCGGCAACGGAGGAGTTGGGGATGAAGTTGGCCCCGCTGTCCTTGGTCGCGGCAGTGAGCCTGGAGTTATAGGCCTAGGAGGCGGCGGTCCATAAAGGTCCGTATATGATGGGGGTTGTGATGGGGGTTGTGATGGGGGTTGTGATGGGAGCACAAGAGATGGGGTACTGGCAGCCCAGGCTGTTGCTTCCCGCTGATCGGCATGCGCCGTAGCACGCAAGTTCGGGTTTGACACGGGCTTCCGCCTGACGCGAAATGAATCCGGCGGATAACTTGGGCTTAAATATCCAGATGACATTCTCTACATGATCCTCACGGAGTCCCCGGCTTAATTGTTTATTATTTTTAAGGGGCGCGGCGGCCAAGAATGGTGATTGGCCCGAGCTTAACCAAAGCCTAAGGCATTAAGTTGATGCCTGAGGTTGTATATAAATCAACAACCTGAATCGTTCTGGAAGAAATATGCACAATATACACCTATAATCTAGACCATTTAGACCATTTAGACATCTATTTCTTGGATTTAGTATCCACCTTATATAAAACATTGTAATCAGGTGAAAATTCTATTTCCTTTTGACTTCAGCTCTGTTAGTAATTGGTGGGCTTGCCCGCGGCAATAAACTAGGCAATACACTAGCTAGTTAAATGTGATGTGTGGGTGAGCTCAGATACAACAAGCTGTGAATTCAAAGGCCACTTTATATAACGATGCATCTTATTGGTTCTTATCTCAACTCTTACTTGGGCGAGCAGGACTTCAACCTCTGCGAGCCTCCAGTGCGCATTCCGTGTGAACATCGCAACTTCCCAAGGCACTGCCAACCGTCTGAGGGCACATGTACTGTCCTATCGCATTTTGCCCACAGTTCACTACCATTCACTCTCGCCATTTATCTGTTAATTTACCATCCAGCAAGCTTGTAGAATGCTCAATCTCATTATGTGAGAAACAAATATTCATGATTTTCCCCATTTCCGCACCTATCACTGTCAGCTTGAGTATATTCCTCAACTATAAAAGCAAACTTACCTGACAGTCTATCACCGGCTGCGTCATTTTCATTCCGTCCATTCACCCGAGTGTGGTGGAGGACAAAATCGACCCTTGGCCGACGAGCCGTTTGATATAGATCAAGTCGCATGGGGATATCGTGCGGTGGGCTGCCATGAGGAAGCAAGGTGGCAATGCTGACGGCATCTTCAATTGCCATAGCTGCTCCCTGTCCCATATCTATCGAGTTGTCAGTGTATGTCACGCATTCGTTGTCGGGTTGAGGCTATTCCGTTGCTTACATGGCTGGAACGGATGTGCTGCGTCTCCGAGAAGAGCAGCGTGGCCTCGAGTCCAGGTCGGCAGTGCCTCCATATCATACAAATCCCATACTTTGAGATTCTTGTCTGCGCTTGCAATGATTTGCTGAACACCGGGTGAAAATTTAGAAAAGGCCTTGACAATTGTAGTCTTGTCTCCAGCTGCCTGCCAACCTATTAATGCCAATTTGTCAGTGTTTTTCTATGCTAGCTCCCAAGTGACACCCTTACTGTCACTTTCGTCATCTGTCTGGACTTCATTCAAAGGGACAAAAGCACAAATATTGAGGATTTTGCTATCAGAGCAAGGATAAGCCACGAGCCGTCGGTCACCAGATCCGCACTCAATAAACACGCCAGTTTCTCGCACAAAATCCGCAGTGCTTGCATGATGCCTTAATTGATCTGTGGGGAGAAGCCAACGAAAGCATGACTTGCCGACGGGATATGGGGAGGGAGATTCTGGGGCGATACTCCGGCGAATTTGGGACTATAAAACAGTCAGAATAGAGACGAGAGTGGGATAAAAACCGGTGTTGATAATGTGATATTCATACATGCAGTCCATCTGCACCAAGAAGCACGTCGGCTTTGAAAGTGCGACCATCATCGAGAGTGACCGACGGGCAATCCCCTTCCAGATTGACCTCGGTGACTCTACACTGTGTATACAGCGTTGCGGTTTCAAGGGCACGTTGCTTTAGGTGATTGTGCAGCTCAACTCGATGCACGAGGTACCACTCCTATGATAAACTTAGACCGTTGTCCGAGCTTAGTCCGCTTCATTCGCCTACTGCTTGCCAATGATGACGAGTGTCGGCGAACTCTCTCTTGTACTTCAACTCCCCGTCAGGTCCATATCGATGCATCTGAAGAAATCACAAACGATCAGTATAAACCACTTCACTGGCCAAGGGGCGAATCTAACCTCACGGAGCAATGTGCCCCCGAAATCAGTCGGATCAATGCCCATCCAGCGTAGCAAGGCAGTGCAATTCGGCGGCAAATGAATTGCGGCACCTGCCTCCTTCAAAAAGGCTGATTTTTCTAGAATCTGAGTAAAATTAGAAACTGATGTGACAGCAAGCTTGATAGTTGTTTCTGGGGGCATACCACAACCCGATGTCCCTGTTTTCCGAGAGCAATAGCTGCTGAATGACCGGCAATGCCGGCGCCAATGACGAGGACATCAAGAGGCTGGTTTGATACTGTCATAGTGAAGAGGCTCTATAACATAGGACTTTTAGATATATCGACTGGTTTGCTGTGACGAATCTCTCATACTTATACCGTTATGCTCTCTCATCCGCGTTCCTGATTTGGAAATCACCGCCACTTATCTCCGAGTCGCCTAGGGGAATTGGCCTAGGGGAAGTGGATTTCTCAATGCTACTACGGAGTAGATTGTCGTGCTCGTACTTTGGGATGAAACGGAAGACACCGGATGCTTAAAAATAAGTTCAAGATCGTTGGGTCGACATGATCGACAGACACTGCATGGTTGGGCACATGTTTTGCCTTCTTGGCGTCTTTCTTTTTGTGATACATCCAGGCCAGGGAAAAGAAGAGATCGAGCGAGGTATCATGATCATAAAAATTCACAACCCATAAACACCGTTCTGTGAATTGGGGTCTGATAATACGGTGCAATATCCACAAACCCATATTTCCGATATAACCGTTGTGCCGCTGTCATTTCAGGCAGTGTGTCCAGGCGCATCCCGCGGTAGCCCAGATCTCTGGCTTGCGCGAGGATCGCTTCGACGAGTTTTTCACCCAGGCGTTCTCCACGAGCTTCCTTGAGAACATACAAACGCTTCATCTCGCACCAACCATCGGAACTACGCCGGAGTGCCACGCATCCGAGGGCAGAGGGAAACCGGGAAGATATTGAGTCGACTAGTCTGTTCGTATTCGGTTCTCGGACACCGGTGTCTGCCCATGCGATCAAGAGAGACCCCCCTTTCGATGGGGCATATTTCCCAGGAAGGGAATCAAGTTCCTCTTGGAACGACTGAAAGGTGAGGTCGATGCCGAGGGATGCGGCATAGCCAGAAAACAACGACAGGATGGAGTCGGCGTCTTTGGGGAATTGCGCCGCCTCTATCTGGATTTTCATGACGAGTAGAAAGACGCTGAATTTGAGACGTTCAAAAGTCAATAATAGATCTTAAACTTGAGGTTAACAGACAAGCACGATGACTCATAATTTGCCGAGAGGAACCTTGGAAGAAGTCTGCTTGTTCACGTCCAACTCCTACAATAAACCATAGGATAGCAGTCATACCCCAGAGTAATATATGCTGTGGTAAATGGTTGGTTTATTTTTATCAATTGAAGTAAATTGAAGTTAAAAAAAAAAAAACAAAGAAAATGCATACCTCCCAGTTTATTGAGGCAAATGTTCTCTTGTCTCATTGAATTGTACGAAACGCCAAACTCATCAACTCCAAAATCCAACAAGGCCTCCATGGATATGCATACTGGATTACCGGTAGGTAACAGAGAACTCGGTGTTACTCTGGATTTCCACATGGGCCTTCACATCGCCATTCTGTTGGATATCCAGAACGGCAGCGTCGTTGACACCATATCCCTTACCACCGGCCTCGGCCAGGGCACCGGTAAAGTCAACTTTACCGAAGTTGACCAAGGGAACCATGCTGTTACCGGCGTTGAAGTCCTCAACTATCCATTCGGCATTCTGGCCAGCAAGGGTGGCGGAGCTCGAGGGTGCAGTTAGAGTCTTGGTAACACTCTGACCGCTCGATTTGTTCTCAATGATGGCAACACCCTTGCTGGGTGAAAATGCCTCGACCTTCGCGACGACAACGTCGCCTGCGGACAATTCAAGGTCAAAATTCTCCGCACTTAATGGATACCACTCGTACCAGGCGTCGAATGTCCGTTTGCCATTTTGGGTATAAGCATCGATACCAGTCTGTAGAATGGCCTTGGTGTACGTATCACCATCAATACCGACCCAGGCGGATACAGCCTGCATATCGCCAGAGTCATCGGTAGCCGTTGGCTCGGGCACGGTAAACGTTGCAGATACAGCGGTGTAGGTAGCACTGGCGGGTGGCTTCTCGCGCACCACCCCAGCCCAGTTCTTGCTGTATTGGACATTGGCTCCCTCGGTTCCTTCCTTGAGCAGAACGCCCTTCTTTTCAGTGGGTAGTGACTGGCGTGGCAGAGCGCCACGGGCCTGCAAGCGGTCAACAAGTCCGTTGTGAGGGGCAGCGAGAGAGCTGCCTGCTAGTATGGCGGTAGTCAGGATCGTGGTGGTTGTGAACTTCATATTGGCGGTGACAGGAGTGGGATTGAGAAGATCTTGGAACGGTATGGATAGCAAGGGGATGATGCTATGACATGACTAGCCTGGTATATCTTGAGCTTAGCCTTCATGGTACTTATATCCTGCATCTCATGTAATTTGCATGCGGCACGATATCACGCCCAATCCGCATGGGGAAACGGATCTCGTGGCGTGGTACTGATGACCCCAAGCACAAGATGAGATACAACGATGGACCCGCTAGAGTGGAGATATGGAAAGGGAAGAAAAGCCGGTTATTCCTAGGTATTTGAGCAGCATCGATTCACGGGTTTATGACCTGCAATTGGCGCAGTTGTGTTGATCCTCTCTCTTTCCCGCTGATTGTCCATGATCCAAGCCAAGGCTGCCTTTCCGTTATCGTCATGATGTGAGATCTGGACCAAGTGAGCAACTCAGCCGAGCTTGCGCGTTTCTGTGACAAGGCACATTCCTGAAGACAGAAACATCTGACAGCGGAGCCACGACGGATCAGACAAAGATCAGCGACCCCGATATTTGCCACGAGATTCACCAGATTGGAGTGGCACGCACCTCATCCAAGACTAACAATACATATTGTATACCGTTTTAATATTCCTACATATGCAGGCTTTGCGGGTGTTCAATATTGGTGGGTTGTATGTGACCACTTCGTACCGTTGACCGTGGCATTCTCAATGTATCTACCGATGTTAACGGTCCTTCTTGTAAAAGACGTCATCAATAGAAAACACAACTAAACTGGGTCCAGTGATAGAAAGTTTTTAAACAGAAAAACTCGTGACAGCCCTCTTGCAATGGCACCTGGGTGCGGTTGTGCATACATACCTACGTACCAAGCAAGGGATGACAACGTGTTCACATTCCTGAATCCGCCATGGTCAAGCCTCCGGGAACAGTATAGCCTCTTAACAATGGTCGCTTGACACGAAGCCAACTATTTTCTTGTTCAGTGGCTGCCAGTTCAAACTGCACACCTTTCGTGTGGATGGATGTCGATGAAGCGGAATCGGGCCCCTTAGGAACAAAGCAAAACTCCCTTTTTCATTAAAAACATAGGAAACAAGAAGGTTCAAATTCATTCAAACGGACACACAGATATATAGTCTTGAGATAAAAGTCATATGAAATCGTCAAAACTTGCCTTCAACTGCAAGATCCTACCACACCGTTCTTCGGCATCACATAGGAAGCCGACGCATCTCGGCAAGAGACCAGAACTTGCGCATGTTGGCAGCTCCAAGAGTTTGGACCTCTTGGTCTAAGTGTGTCCACAGAACCTTGCCAAACCCTTCCATCAACTGCTTGACTTCTTCGCGTCGCATATCTTCCTCGCCGGACCGACACTTCTCAAGATATTTCTCGAGTTTCTCCAGTCCCGCATGAATCTGTCTGTGTTGACTCAATAGCTCGAGCTCCTTTCGAAACTCAGGCATCTTTTTCGCCAGGACGGGGAAGATGTGTTGCTCCTCGATGGAGTGATGGAAATCCAACTGTGAGCAGAATTGAAGGCCCATCATGATCATCTGGCGGGCTGAGAGTCCCCGTTTCCCAGAGCTTTCACATGCCTCCCAAAGCTGGTTCCATGTTAAACGGAAATGGCTGTGCTGCATGGGAGTTAGTGGAACTGTGCAAAGGAAATACGCAAATGTACGATTGAGCTTACAAATCCTTCCATTTGCTCCGACATGCGATTATAAGTCCGGAAATCACTCGCGGACAATGGAGAGTCACCCGAGTCCCCGGAAGAAGAGGTCATCTTGCTGGAACCCATTGGATTGAGGAGACTTCGAGGAAGAAAACCTGGCCGAGGGATAGATGTCAAAAGTAATGGGCGAGGAAAGTGAAAATGCATGGGACGGCAGTTGGAAGCAATTTATTGCCGAGAAATACAAAGATATATAAAAGAAATTAGTACGGGAGTAATGCAGCGAGGGCAATCAATCTGGGGTTGATGAGAAAGCAGAGACTTCTGATTCGGGGCCTGTTCTCCAGTTCGGTCTATTTTTAGTTATTTTGGAAAAGTTCATCAGAGTCAAGCTCCCACGCTTGATGGTGTTCATTTCCTATAGACATACAAAAATTTACATATACGGGATATTCCAGATCTTCAATGGACGTTTGCCACCTCGGGCGAACCGTTGGACAAAAATCTAGTACTCACTGGCTAGGGAGATAAATCTCCATTTCGATATAAGCACTTCTTCGGCGCGACCTTGGCCATGAAAGGGCCAGATCGCAATTTGACATCCGTGCTAGAAAGATCGGTGGATTGGAGGGTTAGTAAATGTGTCCAGGGGAAGAAAAAAGAAAAGAAAAAAAAAAGAGTTATGTTATTATCAATACACATCGGGGGCACCGGGGACGGGCGAGAAAATAGTAAAACATATGCCGCCGGGAGGGGGAATCGAAAATATTAGACAGTAAAAGGTCGTAACGCCGTGGATGTGAGAATAATAAGACAATCAAAGCTCGGGGTGTTCAAGGTGGTTCTTAACCGGCGGCCGGAAGTTACCGGACGTGATTTCCTTGAAGGCAAGGTCGAACCGGGCGCCCATCATCCAGGCGGCGAATATCATGAGACTGGCGATAATGACAACGATGACACCCATAAGAGCCATCATGAAGTAGACATCATTCTTGTTCTCGTCGTCTTCTTTCTTCCTCTGTAGCTCGGCTGCAGTGAGCTCACCAGAGACCTTGCGGTTGGCGGCCTCGGCGGATTGCGTCGGGAAGATGGTTTCAATGAACTTCTCAATCTGTCCGCAGACAATGCTGATCTTCAGGAAGTTGGGATCCTTGGGAGTGTTCTTCTTGTGAATTTTGCGCGTGTACTCGCGGAAGCTGTCGCACAGCACTGACAAGTTCTGTGTAGACTTGTGCATGAGATCACATGCGTCTCCCTTGGTGATCTTGATGTTTCGTTTGAAGATATCGGGGTTGCGGAAACACAACTCCATTGTGGCGATAGCCATGGACTGCGGGATTGCACAGAAGTTGAAAACACTCTGCTCTCTTAACCCGGCCAGGTAGAACAGGCACTCCTCGGCGTGCTCCAGTGCGTTCAGGACCATCTCCGAACTGCAGTTAAGGGCTGCGTCAAGGTGCTCTGGCTTGAAAAGATCTTCAAAGTTGTCGACATGCTTGGACCAAATTTCCTGGGGCCAGAATCGTCGGTTATCATCGAAGTCCTCCCGGATGTCACGGATGATATTGGTCTTTTGGAGGAAAAGACCCATTGACTTATGCAACTTGGGGCGCTTCAACAGAGCGGGGTTACCGAACCCGGCCTCGACAAAGAGGCGAGTGAGGCCCTCGCCAACCAATCCAGCGACATAGTAGCAGTACAGATCATACTCCTCCTTGGTCTTCACACTGGCATCCTCCTTCTCTGCCTTCACGGCATAGTCAGCCATGCCATTGCCCATCTTTTCGGTAATGTCCTTGATGATGGCCTGGTATTCAGGCTTCATGTTCATGAACTCGGTGATGACGTGGTTGAACTGAACCAGCAGCTCACGATCCTTCTCCTCCGGTCGGTTCCCAGTGAAAGTCCAGCCATCTTGCGTCAGGATATCCTTGAAGTCCCGGAGGAGAGGTTCCTTGGTAACCAGGGGAATGGAGGTGTCATCCTCGATGGTATCCAGCCCACGGAGGACCAAGTAGAAAATGCAGATAGGAATCAACAGTTCGGGATGTAACTCCTTGATCACAGCACTGAAGCTGCGGCTGGTTTTATCCAAAAACTTGAAACAAGTCTTCTGATTCTCGGTCTCGTTCTTCTCGTTACGCTCATGCGGCGGGTTGTGCCAGACTTTCCTATGCGTCGTGGATGATTAGCTTCGCGAGCAGAAGATGAATTTCGGTCATTTCGAATCTCGGCGCTTACCATTGGAGAATGGCCCTCAGCTGCATGGGGTGAAAGGAGTAGTAGAGAGCATTGCCGATGAGACCCATGATGGGCGGGGAAGAGGCGCGTAAGCCGGATGTTTAAGGAATTGGTAGAAAGCAAAGTAGACCAATCTTGAACATAAACAGGATCCCGGGGGGAAAGGGAATTGAAGCCGAGGAATAAAAAAAAAAAACAAAAAAAAACAACAGAACCTGGGGGAACGGCAGATGGGGGGGGGGAAGGGAAAAGGGGAAAAGGCCAGAGCAGATTAAATGAAGAGTTAGCTAACACGTGACTGGGAACAAACCATGCATACAAGTCTTTCCCCCCACATGATATCAGCGCCAACTTCTGAAAAATATCTTGAGGTTCTGCCTAAACAAGACAGGTCTATTGTTTTCCCGGTCAGACCTTTGACTCTTTTGAAATTATATCTTCTCTCAACCCACTCTATTCTCAAGTTAGGCTCGGTCGCTGCGATGGTTGCCGATACTGCCTACTACGACGCCCTAGGTGTGCCACCTACGGCCACCGAACTGGAAATTAAGAAGGCATACCGGAAGCTGGCTATTGTCACTCACCCGGGTTTGACTGCCTCTGACCTTATATTTGTTTTCCACTCCCTCTAATATGTTCTCGCAGACAAGAATCCTGGAGATGAAACCGCGCACGAACGCTTCCAAGCGGTATGATTGTGAACCCCCAGAAATGATGCACATTGCACGAGACTGATGTCCTGCTACTATAGATTGGTGAGGCGTACCAAGTCCTGAGCAATGAAGATCTCCGCAAGCGATATGACAAATTTGGCAAGGAGGAGTCGGTGCCTGGTGGTGGTTTCGGTAGGTCTATCACATGTATGCCAATGTCCAGCACAAAATTTCTGATTTGTCTTGTGCAGAGGATCCGTCCGAATTCTTCAGCATGATCTTCGGCGGCGAGGCCTTTGTTGATCTTATCGGCGAAATTTCTCTTATGAAAGACCTCACCGCGACTATGGACATTACGATGCAGGAAATGGAGGAGGAAGAACTAGCCCAGTCTGCGGAAGAGAAACTCAACATCCACGACGAGGAAGTGAAGGCTACCGCTGGCGATTCGGCTCCTGCTTCCGAAACCCACGATCCCGCGGCAGGAGCCGCACCTGCAGCCGCAGCTGCAGCTGCCGGCCCCTCCGAGAAGCCAACCTCCGACCAGAGCTCTGGCACCAGCACTCCTCGACGAAACTTCGGCCAACAGGCCCTCATGGACAAATCCGAAGAAGAAGCTCGCATGGAGGCAGCCGGTCTGTCCCAGGAGGAGAAGGAGCTGCGCAAGAAGGAGAAGAAGAAGGGTCTGTCCAAGGAGCAGCAGGAACGTCTTACTGCCTTCGAGGATGAACGCAGAAAGGCTCGCGAAGATCGTGTCAACACACTGGCAAACAAGCTGATTGATCGTTTGAGTGTTTGGACTGAGACGGACAAGGGCAAGGATGTGTCTCATGCTTTCGAGGAGAAGATCCGACTAGAGGTTGAGAACTTGAAGATGGAATCTTTCGGTCTGGAAATTCTCCACGCTGTCGGTCAAACCTATGTTCAGAAGGGTACCTCCTTCCTCAAGTCACAGAAGTTCCTAGGTATCTCTGGCTTCTTCTCCCGCTTGAAGGATAAGGGCACCCTTGCGAAGGAGACATGGACCACCATCTCCACAGCCATCGATGCTCAGATGACTATGGAGGAGATGGCTAAGATGGAGGAACGCGGTGGTGAAGACTGGACTGACGAGAAGAAGGCTGAATACGAGAAGAGAGTTACTGGCAAGATTCTCGCTGCGGCGTGGCGTGGCAGCAAGTTCGAGATCCAGAGTGTCCTGCGTGATGTTTGTGACCAGATTCTGAGCGACAAGCGGACCCGACTTGAGAAACGCATCGAGCGTGCGCATGCGCTGGTGATTGCCGGCAATATTTACGCCAAGGTAGATACACGTTTCCCCATATATTAGAGTACCCTGCTAACTGCTGGCTTTTAGGCCGCACGCGACCCCGAGGAAGAGGGCGATTACATGGCCTTCGAGCAGCTTATGGCCGAGGCAATGAGCAAAAAGGGCAAGGATGAGAAGGACAAGGACAAGAAGAAGAAGAGGTCCAAGCACGACCATGAGGATACCCACGGCGGCAAAGAGCCTGTGGAAGAGACCACTGTTTGATTGCCTCATTATCCATCTCATTTTTCTTTTCTCGTGTGTTTTTTTTGGGGGGGTCGAGTTCCATCTCGTACCTGGTCTTTCTTGATAGCCGGTTCATTATATCCTGGACATACATGTTGGGTTTGCTTTTTACCTTCTCACCCTTTTCTCGGGCTTAACGATTCTGCTTTTTACAGCGACTGGATGGCTGTGGCTTGCGACGCGCGGTTTGTTCGAGCGATAGATTGGTCTATATACCTCTCATGCCCTTTGATTAGTCGCAACAGCACGGTAGCGGTTTGATGCGGATTGTATGGACATAGATGCTCTTGATAATCATATTGGAACAAATATTAACCTAACATATTATTAGTACTGTAGGTGATATAGTGTCGAAAACACGAAGATATAACCCCTTCAATAACCCACAGCCAGTCAAATTTTGACAATCTCGGATTTCTCCGACTGTTGTTGTGTTCCTGGGGGGGGGGGGGGGGTGCCCTGGTGGGCCATGGGACAGACTTCCCCGGGGCCAAGCATTTTCCCCGGGGCCTTGGCTGATTTGAATATCTTGAGCATCACCACAACTCCAAGAGGTTTATCTTCGGAACAAAAATACAACACTATGCGGATCATAAGGTCACATCGTGCCGGATTTAAACGGCGAACAGGAGTCTACGCGATTCCACACAAGGAAAGAGAATGGGTCGATCCCCTTTTCCCCTCTCCACAGGGTAGACAGGGTAGACAGGGCAGATAAGGTGGTCTTTTAATAAGTCGATCCTCGCAATTGTTTTCGGAAATTTGTCGCGTGCCTAAACAATAGCATCGAAATATGGCATCTCTATACTCATCTGCCATGGCCCTGCTGGCCCTTGCGGGCAGCACTGCTGCAATGGCCTCAAGCTCCTCGGCTGCAGCCGGTCCCACCGGTCTCTCATATCCGTCGGGGTTTGATATGAAAACAAGCTGGGCCAACCTCAGCCCCTATACCGATGCGCCAGGTTTCAATGTCTCCAAGGGGTTCCCATCGGAGTGTGAACTGTCGCAGGTGCATGTGCTACACCGCCATGCCCAGCGGTATCCGACACAATGGCCTCTGGATGGAGAAGGCATGGAGAACTTCGCCCAAAAGCTGGTCAACTACACCAAGAAGCATCCAAACAAGAAGATCGGCTCTGGATCTCTGGCTTTCTTGAATGATTGGGAGAGTATGCTTGGTTTGAACACTCTACTCCCCACAGGCGCCGCCACCGAAGCCACTTCCGGTGCTCAATTCTGGAGTCAGTACGGTCGATTGCTGTATCGCGCAAAGAATGGGGACGCGGCCTGGGATGCATCGTTGAATGTGTATCCCAATGGTACCGCACGCCCAAAGCCGACTTTCCGCACGACCTCGTACCCCCGAATTTTGGAGAGTGCTCGCTGGTGGCTAAGTGGCTTCTTTGGAAACACAGGAGCCAACAGCTCATACTCGGAATATAATCTGACTATTATCCCCGAGGTGGAAGATTTCAACAACACCCTGTCGTCGACCGAGTCCTGTCCCAAGGGCATGGAGCCGGGTGACAACGCTGCCGGGGTCTTCGCTTCGTCTTTGGTCAAAAGCGCCCGGAAGCGCATTGCTGCACACCTTCCCGAGGATTTGAAGCTCGATACCCTCGACATCCTGGCGATGTTTAATATGTGCCCCTATGAGTATGCGACTCTGGGCCAGTCCTCTTTCTGCGCGCTCTTCACTGAGCAGGAGTGGCGCGACTTTGAATACTACATCGATCTCCAATTCTACGGCGACTACGGCTTTGGCTCCCCCAGTGGCCGTGCCCAGGGAATTGGATATGTTCAGGAAATAGCAGCGCGCCTGCAGTCCAAGCTCATCGGGAGCAGTGACAGTAGCATCAACTACACGTACGATGACAACGCCAAGACTTTCCCGCTCGACCAGCCACTATACATGGACATGTCCCACGACGATATCATCGTGTCCGTACTGGCTGCTTTGGGTCTGGATTACTTCAAGTACGGTCCTCATGGCCTGCCTGTCTCGGTTACGCATGCGCCACCCCGCAACTTCAACCTGAATCAGATGACTCCCTTTGGTGCTCGTCTATTCTCTGAAATTTGGACCTGCCCCAAGGATATCTCGTTCAAGAATCTCCAGGTGCAGAAGTACAAGAACCCCGATCTGTCATCCAAGCCTGACACTACTGACTACATCCGATTTGTGTTGAATAATGCGCCCGTACCTCTGGATGGTCTGAAAGTCTGTGATGGTTCTGTGAATGGGTTCTGCAAGGTCAAAAAGTTCCTCAGCGCTATTCCCGATCTCAACAAGGAGGCCATGTACCAGGAAGCTTGCTATGGTGACTACAACATCACCAGCCAAGTGGGCAATGGGCAGCCGAGAAAGCCTTGAATGGGGATGTAAAATTCGATTTAGATAAATATACATTTTCTCGTGGACTCTGGTAATCCATAGACTGCCATACTTGAAGGGCTTACTTTCGTAGGCGCATGATGAAATCCTGGCACATAGAATCAATTGAACTAGGTAACACCATGTTGTGCGCAACTAGGAAAAAAGAAAGACCATCCGAGCGTCCTTTTGAAATTTATCACCACATCTAACGGGGGACAACGGGCATTTGATTCACATTTGAGTTCCTTGTCTCCCATGTGACATTAGGGCTCAATCTTTATCGTAAACTGCCTGTATAAATCAGACGCAAAATGTGTGCTGACTAGATACCGAAGTGCAAACTCTTGGCCAAGTCTACCTGGGAAGAGACAGAGGAGATGTATATATCGTACGATGTCGGATTTGATTCCTCCGGTCGAGATAGCGAGGTATATTGTCGATCAGGCTGATTCATGACGATCTGATTGGATCTCACATCTGACCCCAAATCCGGCATAGAGGGCTTGGGTGGTCGAATGATTCGGAGTTGATTGCAAACCTCGGTATATTGGAGACACATAGCTCATAGGGGTTTTATTTAGCATAATATCCCCTGGGATATACACATGTACATCCATTTATGCATTTGGGAATGTGAGATTTCCCCGCGCGAGCGTGCTAGTATATTCCTCGGTCCGCTCGTTTGTACACGAGATCTACCATATTGTACCTCAAGACTTGACGGGTATTCATCGTCATAGAGGCTGTGTGTTAATAGAAGAATGACTGTATATAAGATCGAGTGTGGTGATGTGATCTTGATAGAAACCACTTCCGTTTGAAGATCTTTCAAATATATATCCACAGAGTTCTTCTCATTGCCTTGCTGTAGAGATGGCATTACCCCCTATATCCAGCATCAAGGATGCTCCGCTATTCAGCTCCTTTTTACAAGCTTCACCATATCAGCAGATACTATGTGTGCTGCTAGGACTAGCAACATATCTAGCGTTGGTATCTTCACTGCGTTTCCAACGACGGCAGACACTCCACAATAAATATGGCTACTATGGAACGAGGCAATCTATGCGAAGCATGACCGATCAAGATGCCTGGGCAATTCAAAAAGCAATTATGCAGACCGAGTTTCCCTTTATTGTGCTCAAATCACTGCAGTTTGCCCTCTTCCGTGTAGGCGAGGCTCATCCAAGGGAATGACTAAACGCTAACATGGGCAGACTTATGGCATTCCAACCATATCCACCCTGCTCCTGAAGACATCCCAGTTATCAGACTCTGCAACGTCATTCAAACGATATGCCGACACAGGCACACTGATCGGTGAATTCATGGCGTTCGGCCCACGCTCTGAGCGAGCGCAGACTGCAATAGCCCGAACCAACTTCCTGCACAAAGGCTACCGAGTCAGCGGCAAGATCCTCGAAGCCGACATGTTATACACACTAAGCCTGTTTGCCCTCGAGCCAATCCGGTTCGTGAAACAATTCGAGTGGCGCGAGATGACTGAAATGGAACGTTGCGCTATCGGGACATACTGGAAGAGTCTCGGCGATGCGTTGGGAATAAGTCATGACGCTTTGCCCTCTGGAAAGACTGGCTTCCAAGATGGGATTCACTGGTTGGAGGAGATTGGTGCATGGAGCGAGCAGTACGAAGTTCAACACATGCAGCCACACCCTCGCAACAAGGAGATTGCGGAAAAGACGATTGACGTGCTGGTATATGATGTGCCGGGCTTCTTGAAGCCGTTGGGTGGATACTTCGTGTCATATCTCATGGGAGATCGACTGCGAACTGCGATGATGTATGTATCTTGATTCATCGATGATCACGCACACACAAAGCGTCTAATAGGTTCGCTTGCTAGGATGGAAGAACCACCCGTATTCTTTAGCGGCATACTCACCTTAACATTCAAGCTCCGCCAACTATACCTGCGATACCTATCACTCCCACGCCCTAACTTTATGCGATTGGACGTTTTCACTGATAAACCGAACAAACACGGCCGCAACTGGGTGCTGATATACGAAGGAGCTCCATTCTATGTACAGCCCACAGTCTGGAACCGCTGGGGGCCGATGGCATGGTTTAAGTGGGTGCTCGGGCGACCTTTGCCAGGTGATGATGGCGACAAGTATTACCCACAGGGGTATCACACCCATGACCTGGGACCGAAGTATTTTGAGGGTAAAGGGTACAAGGAATTGGAGGGTTTCAAGGAGACACTTCGTCAGCAGCGGATGGGACAGTGTCCATTTCCATGATGTGGGACTCCTGAGATGAACCCTGCTGGTGATGTTGATGATGTTGACCATGACATAATGACAATCGCGTTTTCCAAGTTGCATGACTGTGAGTAATCATAGTGTATTCTAGGCTTTCGTTCTAGAAGAATCAAGACATGGAATGATGAAGAGTACAACACTTAACCAACAGTTGAGTCAATTAGGGGCGCATGGAGACAGAACACAAACACAAAATAATAATTGCACATCGGGTATCTTTCAAAATAGCCAAGAAAAAGCGTTCAAGATGGATGAAATGATCGAGTATAGAGGTCTGTCATTGACCATCCTGTCTGATGGAGATAAAATGTGAACGCAATGATACAAAGGTATGCAGCCCGGAGTTTCATAGTACAAGTCGCTAAGCCCAAAAGAGTGAAATAATAGCCTGTATCAATCGAAGAAATGAAGGGACGAATTCAGAATGAAAGGCATCAAAAAGGGGTATTGTGCAAATGTATGAACAAGTAAGAAAGAAAAAAAGAAAATCGATCGTCCCGCCGGGAGACGAGGGCAAGAAATGGGATCATGTACTCGGATCAGCAGAAATAGAGGGTGTAGGAGATAGTGTTCCAATAGATGGCGATTCAACAAATGACAATTCGGACGCCTCCACAGGGGAATAGACGGCGTTATATTCGGTTGAAGGGCTCAGAAGACCACGACCGCTCTCACCGATTTCGCCCAACTCTTCAGGTGCTAGGACTCGGCCACCGAGTTCAACATCTTGAACGTGGACATTGTACTCGAGGGCCCGCTGTCCTTCCTTGATGAGTTCTTCGGTCCATCCTAGACAGCGCTTGAGACTTTGATTCATCCTTTGGCTGTCCACCAGCACCTCTTGATGTCGTGCCAAGTCAAGCATGACGCGTTTCTCGTCATTGACACGGTGCTTGGCATCATGCTCGGCCAGCGAGCCCGGACTCAGGATGCTTTCGTCTGCAGTTGAATCCTCGTCGCTGATGTCGGACATATCATCTTGTGACCGGTTAGAAATTTCGCTTTCGCCTTCATCCAGCTCACTAGTTACTGATAGTGCCGCTGCGGAGAATGAACGGGTTGAAGGTGCCATTGATATCCGTCCGGAGCGGCTTAGTCGCCGGAACCGCCGAAGCTCCGCCTTTTGTTGCCGCATTTCGCGCTCTAGAGTACGATTGATGGCTAGTAATGAAGAATTGCTAATTTCCAAATCCATGATCTTGCGCTCGGTGCGCGCATTGAGGGCCGCCTCGCTCGGACCGTCGGATTTCCCGGGACTGAGTGGTGGAGGAGGGTATGTATCGGTTGAGGTGGTGGATCCATTACTGAAGATGCGAGGGCGAAGAGTGGGTATCTGCTCCGACATCACGGGCGCTGTTCCTTCACTGAAATAGCTCCCGGATACGATGACTGGGCTTGCTCGCAGGCTATCTTGTGGATGATTGCTATGGCGACCTGAGTCGACGCTTGAGGACTTGGTATGTCGGATCGGTTGCGGTCGTGGTTTCTCGCCGATTGTACTGGACGACGGCGAGCCAAGACGCGGGACAATTCCTAGTCCATTCTCAGCGCTGGCGATGTATGGTAACCTGATATCGTCCGGGGGGTGTGAAGCCACATCTGAATGACCGGGAGAACTCAAGCGCGAGGGGGAAGGTGTTGGTTTGCTGGCGGACAGGGGGCGGGGAAGACCGCCCGATCGACGTTTAGCAGAATTGGATGTACCATTCGATTGTTCCCCTAGAGATTTTTGCTCTTGGTCTCCGTTTGCATATATGAAGCTCGAGGCGGGGGATGTCTTCCCCTGGGGCCTCGGGCGAGGGGCATCTGGGGGCTCAGAAGGATGTGATGATCGTGCATCGGACGCATGGAAGAACAGCGGAGTTCCCGATGTCATATCCGCGAAAGAATTGGGACGTGATATAGACTGATTCTCTGCCGTCAAGGTCTTCGCCCTCAGACTTCGGGATTGTTCCGGCTTGACCCCGCGAGCCGGGCTGCGGTCTCGACGGCCATAGCCGATTGTTGACTGGGAGTAGGGTGTATGTGGAGAGGGGGACGGGGCAGGCGATGTATTTGGGGAGTAAATAGCGCCATCTCGCCGAGTGGTTCGAGGACCAGATCGTGGAGTGACGTTGGCGCTTAGAAAGGTCGGGACCGCGGGGGAGTCGTCTTTGGAGGGGGTGGAATAGGGGTGGTCGGATGGTGCAAGACGGCGTGGAAATCCTGGACCTGAACCTGAACCTGGACCTGGACTTGGACTTGCAAGCTTTGGTGTCAGGGGAGATTTGCTGCTCCTATGGAATGCAGCGCTGAGGGTAGGCGTAAATGGTTTGGCGAGACTGCCATTGTTTTGTTTATCGTAGGTCATAGTTGCGGGGGGTGCAAGTCATGGCATTGCGAGGTGCCACAGGACATGAGCATGATGGCACCAGCCAATAGAAAGAATCACCCTGTTTATTTTCGTTTTAGCAAGGGGAATGGCCTGATGGGAAGGGAAAAAGGTCAAGAAATCAAGAAAGTCGAGAAAGTGACGAAAACAATGACCCCCGATTGGGTTTAGGGCGCCGCTTCACCGCAACGTGGAATTCCTTACTTCAAGGGAGGTCGAACTATTGATATTGTGATGTGTGTGTATATATTATATTATCTGGGGGAAGTTCTACAAGGTCTCTCGATTGGCATGTCATTGCCAATAATATATGTTGTACATAAGGTACAAAAAGAAAAACCCCCTGGTATCCCTCTTGCCCCTAGATATCCCGCTGCTATCCCGAATCTGGCTGCTGTCAAGTGGAGACTTGAAAAACGGTGAGCCTGCAATAAAAACAATAATAGCTGCATTCCGCACTAAGCTCGAGTCTGTGGAGAACAGGAGCTCGGTGTTGTTCTGTCAGAATGACTGGCAGATTGCATGTTGGTGAGTTCAGACATCCCATCGTCAATGTTCACGCTAAATCGACCAAGACATTTAGAAAAAAAAAAAAAAAAAAAATCAAAAGACAAAGTTATTGAAAAAAAAGTCGCTTCTGTTTTGGGTCCATTTCAGGAATACCAGCCTGTGATGGGGTCTTCCTTTTCTTGGAATTGTGAGGTATCGCGGATGTTTCTTCCGAGGTGTCCTTCACCACTTCGCGAATTGTCTGTCTAGAGAGGCAGAAGTCCACATGTTCGTTGAATGTGCGATCGTCCGCAATCTGTGGCCGGGTACATATGGGACAATCCCACATCGGGGGTGCTTCAACCACCTCTGGGGTCACAGAGGCCTCTGGCCCACGAATGACAGTAACATCGGGTGTTTCTTGACTTAGCTGCTCTAGATCATTCATCTCGTCCTGGATTTCCTGACGGGCTGCTGCCTCAAAAGCCTCCTCGGCACAAATCTCGTGATCTGTATTTACACCAGAGGCTGATACAGGAGTGGGCTCAGAAGTAGGTTCAGGGGCGGGTTTTGGTTGTGTCGCTACGCCGAAAAAGTTAATCCCAACCTTCTGAGTGCTGACCAAATTCGAGCAGCGAAGACCAAGAAGCCGTAGCTTCATGTTGGGAATATCCTTCTCGAGCTTGGCGAGCATGGGCAAAGCAAAGGAGTACAAGTCTTTTGCCAGGCAGACGGCACGAGATGGAGCGGTCTGGCGTGTGAGCACTTCGAAGGTATGCAGTTTGACTTTCAAGGCAAGCGTGCGGCCTTTGAACTGAGTTCGCGCCAGATCCTTTTCAAGCTCCTGCGCAGCCCACCAGAGTTTGGCTCGCAGTTCCTCCTTGTCTCCAATGTCATGAAACGTGGTCTCTGTGCTGACACTTTTTCGTTCGTGGGTCTCGACAGGTTCGATTTTGGTGCGCCCAAGTCCGAGGTAGCACTGGGCCAAGAATTGGAAAGCCTTCTCTCCAAATAGCTTGGTTAATAAAGCACGATGTGGGAAGATATCACCGCACTTTTTGACGCCTACTGATTCCAGCTCTCGCTCAAACACTCGGCCAATTCCATTGACTTTGCGGACCGACAGGTCACTCATGAATTCCATGATTGCCTCACGTTCATTGGGGACTTGAAATTGCCCATTGGGCTTGTTGAGGTTGGAAGCAATCTTTGCGATCTTCGCATTAGCACCAATCCCGGCTGAAACAGACACCTTGGTTGTTTCCAATATCTCTACACGCATTCGTTGCACAACCTCATGAGGCTCCAGATGGTTTTCGTCGCAGTATGCTGTGATATTCAAATAGGCCTCGTCTATACTCGCACTTTCGAAAAGAGGGTCATATTCGGCCATGATAGCGCGGATTTCTTTGGCCTTTGCGGTGTATTTGTCATAGTTCATCGGCAAAAGAACCAGCTGCGGGCAGAGCCTTTTCGCGACAAAAGACGCCATACCACTCCTAACGCCAAACTTCCTCGCCAGATAATTGCAGGTTGTCAGGACCCCTTTACCCACCGCCATAGGCACTGTCTTTAACTCGGGCCGGTCAAGCTCTTCGACAGCGGCAAAGAACGCGTCACAATCCACATGAATGACATGCTGAGAAAGATCGCGGCTCAATTCTAGCTCAGCGAGGTATTCATCGGCACGTCGTAGCTCACTGCTCAAGTCTAGGCGTTCTAGCCGTGCCTTTTCTTTTAAGATTCGTTCGATTTTCAGCGTGAGATTCCGATCCCGATCTTGTTCGTGATTAAAAAATTTAGAGCCCTTGGAGGCATTGTAGATGATCTCTGATACCTGGAAACTCGACTTCAGCTATCGCTCAAAATATAGATACAACCATCAAGCGCACCTTTTGCTGATCTACCGAGTCTTGGCCCGCTTTGGTTAAAGAGGGCCCAAGTAGTTGATATTTCAGAGTGTCCAAATCCTCGTCAGGAGCAGACTCAGGCTGTGGATCACTGGCAATGTTCTCTCCTGAGGACTCCATGTTTTCCACTGTCCCATCGATGACTGATGGATGACAATGAAAGAGGTGAGATCGCGGAAATCACTTTGACGCGGAGTCACGTGGACACGCGTTTCAATCTGCGCGGGTCTCCCAGCGACGTAACTTAACGCTGAACAATAATAATCTCCGACTCATCGTCATGTGGATTCTGGATTCGACCGGTGATTTTCTGGAAGGTGAGATATTTAATCGAAAGGGATCGATCGGTTGCTAAAACCTCATAGGGAAGCGGGTGTGGTTGCGCCCTGGAAAGAAGTATCTATTCGGTCGATTCTATCGAGACGGAGGTATGGCCTACTTCAGTTGGAGGATCACACGGTCTGACTGACCTTCTTATTTAATAGTCCGCCATGCTGTCAACCACAATTCGATATCCCGCAAGCATATGACCATTGAAATCTCACCAGTCAATCCCAGAGATGGGGTACGGTTGACTTCCCCCGCGATGATATGTATTATCTGGCTAATTCCAACCCAGTTATCACCACGAGCGCGATCCGATATTACTATAACCGATTTGGAGTCGAAGAAAGGAACAGTCGTTGATGGAAGGAGAATCCAAGGAGAATGCAAGTTGGAGAAGAGCGACGAGCATGTCATCCAGCTCGCAAAATACCAGCATACACTCCGGTGCGTATATCTGCTTATGATAGGATTGAATTCTAGCTGATGATCTTCATAGGATCAAATGGGAACCCGTGGTCCTCACCTTGTCAGCCTCCTCCAAGCAGGTGCGAGGTGAAGATCCTCTGGCCCATGTTCGCTCACGTCTCGAAGATCTTGACATTAAAACCATCATGGATTATATTGTCGATCACACAACACATGTGGTACAGCGCAAACGGAATACAGCCAAGGGTCTTCAGGCACTCGTGAACGGGAAGTACATAGTAGATGATTCATACATTGATGCACTTGTCTACGCGGCTACCCCCAGTGATCTTGAGAACGTTGAGTCACTCTGTCCTCTCGAAACAGACTTTGAATCGGCGTGGCCCGATCCAACTCAACATCTCCCGCCTCCCGGTAAAGAGCCAACCCAGCGCCCCGGCGCTGCTTTCGCTCCGAATCCCGCACGTCTTAATGTCTTCGAGGGATACACGTTTATCTTCGGTGATCCAGCCCAGTTTGAAAACCTGCAAGGTCCAATCAACAATGGCCAAGGAAAGGCGCTTTTCTACCAGGTTGAGGATGGGGTCACAACTGCCGCAGATATCGTTCGGTTCATGAAAAAAGCAGCAGGAGGGAAAGGCGTGGGTAGCGAGCGGCATGGTTCTGGTGGTGTCGTTCTTGTTCGCTTTCGATCAAAAGGAGACCTCGAGCAATGGTCTATTGACGTCGGTAATGAAGTTGCTCTAATGACGGACCAGCGCGTGATAGAGCAACGAGAGTTCCTTGACGCTATCCTGGGAAATGATGCATCACCCCTCTGTCGTGCCTTGCCCACGGAGGAGGGCTCTAGTCAGATCTCCTCATCTACACCAGCGGTCGAGCCTGAACAAACAATCCAACGAGCAATTTCGGTGGTGTCCGAGTCGGTATCGCCCCCTGATCCTGAGCCTAGCCAGCCCTTGACAGCTCGGACCAAAACACCCCGTGTGCGTGCATACGTCAGTAAAATGAAGACGTTCGATGACGGATTTGACATGGAATCTGTCCCAGTGTATGCACCAGAAGAAGAGGACACCAATATCAACTCCACTCAGACCATGGATCTTGAAACTCAAGTGCCGTCCCAAGCAACGCAGTCCCTGAATCCAGTAAAGGAAGAGCCCGAGGAGGATACGGTCGCTGATCTTCTCCCGGGCGCCCGCGCAATGAAGCGTCGTCGTGCAGAGATGACTCGCCATCACCCAGAGGGTGAGGCTGTAGCTCCGGAATCTGAGGCCCCCAAACGCAAGCGACCTAAACTCGACGTACTCGAAGCCGCGCGAAAGCACCGAGAAGATGAAGAGCAACAACGCAAGGCCGAGGAAGAGTCACATCCAGCCGACATCGGTGAGGTAGATGTGGACCAATTGAAGAACCTGGCCATTGTGGAAGAAATGGAAATTCCTGTCCGGAATGCACCAGCGCGTGAGGATCAAAGCTCGGACCGATGGGACGAGCAATGGAATGGACGCAAGAACTTTAAGAAATTCCGGCGAAAAGGCGAGCCGCGTAGTCGAGCTCGCATCCAGACGGTCATCGTTCCCCTAGAAGAAGTGACTCGCAAAGACTACGGGATCGGCGATCACTATTGGGCCAGCAATTCCGCTGAGACAAACTCTCGGATCGAACCTGAAGGTCCAGACTCTGACGATCGTCGTAGTGAAGTTGCTGCTCCACCACGCCCCGAGCTGTCGGCAATTGTATGCACCTCGCCTGAACCGACTTCGGCTCCAACTCCGGCTCGACGCCCAAAGCGAGCTCGCGAGGAGCGCGATTCGGACAGCGATGATGGCCTTCGTTTCCGTTTCAGGCGTAAGCGGTAGCTTACACCTTTTTTACTATTTTACTTTTTTTTCTTTGCAATAGTTTTATAGCGTCTATTCTGCATCGATACCCTTCCATTCCTCAATTTGTGCGTTATGTGTGTTTGTAAGTAAATAATGCTTGAGTTCAATCACACTCACTAAACATGCATGGATCATCTCGGTCATGTTCCTCGTGTTCCTCATTTTCCGTGAAGATGGCATCACTATAGGGGCCAAGGTAACTATCACGGCCGTACACGATCTACACGATCTACACGATCTACAACATGATAGAGTCATAAATCAATGTAACATGTATAACGCAACCTCTGGTATATTCTAATTATGTTCATATTATTTTATTGATCACAATCCTCGTTCCCGTTCTTTAAAAGTCCCAATATCAAGTGTCCCAATAGTAAAAGGTCCGTGTCGCGCAACCTCTCTCCTCATTTACATTTAACCTCCTTCCCCCATACATCGTCACTTTCTTCTTCTACATATGTACTTTGCATTTCTTTTCCTCTTGAGTAGGTTCTCTGTGTCTTTCATCTTCTTCTCAACTCCTCATTTTCGGCCGGGCTTATCTCTCTCTCTCCCCGCCATCCGCCCTTCCAATCCGCCTCATCAAGCTGCCCAGCAGCCTGAACGGCGAGCCCCTCTATTTCTGTAATTTGTCTCTTTTATCGTGAATTTGATCCACCGAGATCTCCCGTCTGTAGCGAGACCGAACATCGGGCCGGTGCGGCTTTGATATCAGCGGTTAACCACAGCGGTGAGGTGAGTGCAGTGTATATGCACAGTCCAACATGGCCTGTTTGCTCACTGATGTATGGCAAATTCTAGGAATCAGGTTGCAGTTCCTCTTCCGAAGGAGAGAAAGTCGCATCAATAACTTCTAACTCCGCTCAGCTCCCATCCCCATCCCTACCGCCTCTCATGATGTCTGCAATTCCTCCTCCCCGGCTGGTGTCAGTCAATTCGCTAGATAGTGCACCTGTTACAGTTCCTACAAGTGTAGGAAAATCAAACTGCAGCACCAGTGCAAATGTTATTTCCGGGGATATCTGTGAAAACCGCACCTCCAGCCCTATCCCCGCGAGTGAGGACCAATCTCATCTCCCCGCAGATGCCCCCGCATCGACTATCTCAGCCCCAGCCCAGTCGGCAATCCAATTTGTGAACCTTCCAGTTGAGATCCATGAGATTATTCTGGATCATATCTTTGGCAAAAGAGCCTCGGCGGGTAATCATACAGCACATGGTAAATCTTCTGCTCAGAACTGGAGCAAGGCTCTCCATCATCCGCGGCGGAAGGCCCTTTCCAACCTGGCCTTGACTTGCCGGCTATGGACTAGACTTGTCCAAAGCCGAATTTACCGTCATAGTGAGTTTTATCTGAATGTTAAACTAAGTTCCAAACGGATTGTACTGACAATTGACTGTTTTATGTAGTCAGAATCAAGGGCAGCAGAGAGGAATTGGCCCACTGTGTGCGGTGGTTCAAGAGAAACCTGCATCTGATTCCTTACGTCTGTCACATTGAGATTTGGATACCTATCTGGGGAGATCGGGCTCTTCGGTCTAACATTTCTCGCTTGAATGCGGAACAACATGCCGCTCGGACAGTTGCAGGACATGCTGTACCCATGCAGTGGAATCGTGATCACCACCAGGAAAACGAGATGTTTTATTATCACCGTGCAACCAACAACGCTTCCTTGGAGGAAATCTTCGGGGTTATTCGACGTTTTTTCCCCGCTGCCCGAGTTCTCACTCTGGAGGGTGGTCACTGTAAGAACCCGCCTATGGTCCGACATTTCCGCCATAACGGTATATACAGTCTGCAGGCTCCCATCCAACGACGCCTACCTGTTCTTGAAAATATTCAAACATTCATCATGCGAGGTGCCTGGAACCTGATGCGACAACTTGACGACTGGCAGAACATTTCACGGGCATTGCCAGCTTTGAGTGAATGGCATTGTGCTTGGGCACAACCCCATATAAATGCCTACTTCATCATGATACACATCCTCACCCACCCTCGAGTTACAATCCGACACATCAATCTCAGCCTTGAGGGATTTTACAACAATGATAGTTTGCTAGGTGGGCTTTCTGGGCCTCGAACCTCGCTTCCTCCAATCTGCAGTCTGCTTGGAGACACAGCTCCGCGTTTGGAGTCATTTACCTACACTGGTCGTGTATGCTGGTACTTCTTTGAGACATTGAAGCAAGGGGCAACAGCAATGGGTTCTGATTCCCGGCTCAGGTCACTGGACCTTGTAGTCAAGGCGTGCTGTCACAATAACAAGGTAGACAAATCGCATCACTGGTCACAGATGAGCCAAGGAATAGGCGGAATTACCAGCATTGCGTTTATTCGTGCGTTTGAGGCCATGGTGGTCAAGGCAATCGAGTGTCTATCCGTCCTCCCTGCCCTGGAGTACTTGCGGATCCGTTTCGTCGACCTCGACTCAACCTGCCCGCCTCTGAACCCGTATTTCCAACTTGTCAATAACGAGTGCACAGGCCTGTGGAGTGAAGACATCCTGGAAGCTTTGCGCATGAACCGGCCATCGGCCTCATTTATCGCGCTTACAGATGGAACAGCCGCGGAGTACAATGACCAGCAAATTGTGGGCGCCTTGATGCCCCGAGTTCGCCCTCTGGGTATCCAAGTGAACACGTACAGTCTTCTTGCCGACAGCTCCAACCCTTACTAGGCTCATAGCTCGCCTTGATCTTTTCTTGGGCGTTCTGGTCTGATTTTCACCTATTCATCTCGTCGTTCAGCATAATACCCCTTCATCGTCTCAGCGAGTTTCTTGTTCAGCATTCAAAATCTGCCCTTTTGTGATATCACGTCAGTGGATGTCATTTTAGGACAGATCTGGGTTTCTATGTGCAATTCAAGCATGGCCCCCTCATGCTCCTTAATCTTCTTTTTTTTTTTTGTTTTTTCTGTTAATGTGTCGCAATCACCTGCTGATTCGGAGAAGCGAAGCAGAAACTGTGCTTAATGCATACCTTCTTTTCGCACTGGTTTTCTGTTTTTGACTTGCCGTCTTTAAGAGGACAAGCTGTTGTTTGAGTAATAAAACGGTCTCTTACGACGCCATGCGTCGATTGGAGTTGCCAATGGAGGAAATCGGAGAAATCGGAGAATCGTGTTCTTGTGTTCTTGCCGGTTGGCTTGATTGCCTCGGTCATGTTGACCCATAATGCATGTCTGACGGGTTGGTTTGTATGTATTGTATGTAGTTCAATGTCGTCCCGATCAATAATTGTTGCTTTTTTTTAAGATCCCCGTAACTATGTACACATCTCTATTAAATACATGTAGTTCCCCTCTCATTTCAGTGCAACTGTGATCTCGCCAGCACCCTCCCCTCCATCCCGAACAATGATGCCTAGAATCCAGACATTCACAGCGAAGAAGAAAAGCCCTGCGAGGAACAGCCCAGGTACGAAGGACGGCAGGCCTAGGAATTCGAGGTTGTAGCCTTGGTGCAACCAGAGAGCCTACATGGTTTGTTAAAGTTGAAGTCCCAAATGAGGATTGGGGCATCGGAGGATCAGTAGACAATACGTACCTGTCCAGCAATCCATAGTATGGCTGCTGATATTCCCAGAGTCGGTTTGCGAATAAGCGAGGAGGAGGGTAGGTAAAACGGAAGTAGGATGAGGTACCAGAGGAAATACTAGATAGGTCAGCTACCAGTATCACTACTTTCGAATGAGATCACGTACCTGGCTAGTACAGACTTTGTTAAAAGTGACGAAGGTAAAGGTCTGCGCGAGCATTGCAGTAGTCAAGCTCTTCTTTGCTAGAACAAGAGGCAAGGCAACAACCACAAGGATTAGTTGCGGGAGGAAGGCCAGTGCCTCGAAGCGAGTTTCCGCCCCTCCGGCAGCAGACAGGTACAGTAGTGTACTATAGGGAGAGAAATTGTGGCGGTGGTCGATGCGAGTAAGATGATGGAAGAATGTGTGATGCAGGAATGGTTGGCCGTACTGAAGGTACATGACGAGATTCAATGCCACGAAACTGGCCAGTGCTGCCACAGTAAACTTCACCCGGGACGGGGTAATAAATCCGAGAGCCTTTGACAGCAGACCTGAGCCAGCCATTGCAGTCCCATCGCGCTCAGCATCCCACCACCAGAGAATGGAGACACCATAGATGAACGGATAGATTTTGAAATGTACAGCAAGACCAAGGATAAGCCCAGCAAGGATAGGTTTTTTGGTCAAAGTGGCCCACAGAAGCGCCGCAACAAGCACGCCGAGCAGTCCTTCCGAACTACCACGAGTACTGATATTGGCAACCATGGGATTCCACAGCCAAACAGCGGCAACATGTCGCAGCGCGCGCTCGACAGGAAAGCGATAGTATCGGACAAGCAGCTGAACAACAAGCCATCCAGCAAGGACATCAGACAATGCAAAAAGCGCCTTTCCAAAGGCGAAAGTCAATGTTGACCAAGGTGCGGCACCCTCCCACGCAGTCGGGAGAAGCATCCACGCCAAGAGCGGCGTGTAACGGTAAGTATCGCGAGCATAGGGCGACTCTCCTTTTGCAACATAGCGCGCAGCATCAGTGAACACCATGTAGTCAATATCGGTGTATTTCACGGCGGAATGCGCGTCCTGCCAGCCTCCATAGACGAGGAGGATGAGGCGGAGGGCTGTTGCGGCAAGGAAGACTCGCGCAGGAGAGTTGAAGAGAGCCATTCTCTATCTTGGACTTCGTTCGTTTTTTTCTTCTCCCTTTTTCTTTTTTGTCCTTTGATGACAACCAAATGAAGAAATTAAAGGTTGCTAGATAATCTGTTGTGGCTAGCTCGCATAATTGGGCGACCCCTTGGCGTATTTCGAGGGAAGTAAGGAGCTGCACATCCAACCAATTTTTTTCGGCGGGGAAATCCGTAGTGACTGTGAGTATGAATTAATTCACTTCAATTCCATTCCATGTAATTCGTGTCTGGTAAATTGGCGGATGTTTACGTGGAAGATGTTGATGCCAGGCTGACTCAGCATGGTCCGTGTCCACGGGTCCACAGGTCCACGAGATTGCCTATTCGGGACGGGAAGTATACAGGCGATGTACATATAAATAATGTATAGTTATTGAAGCAGACTTAAGACTAGAACGTTACTATCCACTGGCTAGTCACCTTTTATGCCTTCTTTGAACTTGAAAGTTGGATATAGTATATCTTTTGTTAGTTTCATGCTATCTCCACTGGCCCCTGTATTGCTATATAGCAGATAGATATAAGGCACATATTTATTGTCCATATACTATGCAATCAAGCAAGATGAACTGCTCTAACCAAGGCAGTAACCCCACAAAAACAAGGAATCTCCACTGATCCACGTTGGAACTGCAAAATGCGGGGAAAGTGGCCATGGGATCGCGGGGATTTCAACGTCCCTGCACTCCAGAGCTACTTTCGTGCGTATATACGATGAATGTCCCACAAGGAATAGTGTGATGTCACCATCTTTTGATCATCCACAAACTTGGAGGTAATCCAAGCCAGTCACATCGAATGTTTTGATGTCTTGGCTGACACATGGAGGCAGGTAGTACGCCACTAAGAGGGGTTACTGGGTAGGTTCAGCGACACACTGAGACCTCCCTTCAAGTCTCAATTCCTTTAAATCGGTTAACAGAAATGCGGACAGTATGCTTCATGTGAAAAGTAGACAGCCGGAAGGATTTCCATGCTTCTAGTACGGACTTGTACGTTTATACCCAGGTCCATGTTATACCTCGGACCTGTATCACTTGAACCGCTTGCGTAAGAAGCCATTGTCTGCCTTTGGAATTTGGCCGGCTAAATTGGGACAACTTAATCTGATAGGTTAGATGCCGCCAGATTATGTGGTCTACTTTGATGCCAAAAGCAATATGACAGACTAGTTATGAATCTTTCAATTCAACCCCGGTTAGTCTTGACAGAGATCACAGTTTATTAGGCAGCGACGTGCTTCAGGGTCATCCTCCTTATCTCCGTACCTCATATACCACCGGACAATAGCATAAGAAGATGACGATCACCCCGCAAAGGAAACGAAGCTATATTATAAAGTTCACTGTCGCCCCGGTCCGCGGTATCTTTTCATAGACATATGATAATTTCATAAGGGTTTGGTGATTATATAGATAGATCTCCTTGTGTATTCTTCTCTCCATTGAAGAGACCTTATCATGGTGCTGGGCATAGGAAAGTATATTATCGGGGGCAATCGAGGGCTTCTCAAGCCAGACTCTGATGAGTCTAGAGGGCCCGAGAAGGTCGGGTCAGTGAGCTCGACCTCGAAAAAGAATAAATTCCGCCGGCATTGCAGGCGATTCTGGTGCATCTACCTTATCGCCAATGTGATATTCTTGGCTATTTTCTTGCCCGTTTTGTAAGTCCAGGTGCTATTTTACTTATTCTCCTGTTTATCATCCAACTAACTCCATCAAACAAGTTTTCTAGTCGCGCTCCCTGCTATCGCGCAACTAGTTGTCAATAAATCGGATCTGCGAATCGTCAATGCCGAAGTGATGCACCCAACAGCAGATACAGTACGGATGACACTAGAAGCAAAGGTAAACTTGAAGCTTGCAATGGGCGTTCGACTTGATCCAGTTGTCTTCTACGCATTTGTGCGCTCCACCGGCCATAAAAATGCATATGCAGGAATTGAGATCCCCGGGCAAACCATCAAGGGGAATTATTCCCTCGGGGTCACCGACCAGTTGACACCAATCCTCAATATGACTTCCTGGGAAACCTTTGTGAGCCAAGCGGTCTTCCAAAAGGAAACAGCACTTTCGCTATATGGAGTGACCACTGGATATCTTGGGGTCCTGAAAAACCACATTGTATTGGATAAAGATGTGGCAATTCCAAGTGAGTACTTCACTAGAGTGGTCTTCCACCCGTGGACGGTTTTGCTAATCTTCGAAATAGCTTTGAACAAGTTTGCAGACTTCTCCATCGCAAACAGCACATTCCTCTTACCGGCAGAGAATGATGGATCCAACCTCGTTGCCAATATTACACTTCCAAACCCCTCCGCCCTCAGCTTCGAAGTGGGCACTATCACACTCGACCTCAAAAGCGGCAATACAGACCTAATCATCGGCAAAGCAACGGTCAAAGACGTCACACTTATACCAGGCAACAACACTTTCCCTTTGAGAGGTGTGATCGACATCGGTACGATGATAGGCAACCTCACCGAAGTTCTCAACTCACAGGGCCCCGCCATCAGGCGAGGCGCACTGAGCCTGACAGCTGTGACCAAATCAATCGTATCCAACGGCACTCTGATCCCATACTATACAAAGGTCCTCAGTTCACTCCCCCTGGTAGCAAATGTGAGCATTGGCGAAGTTCTCAGAAACTCGCTTGCTCACCTGGGCTCGAGTGAAACATTGTCAGACTCCGATGACAAACGCAGGAGAGGCCCTGTGCAGTTGGACGGTCCAGTTGGATACGGGGATGCGTATACCCAGGTTGCAAGTTTGAAACACAACAGACACGTTCAAAAGATCTTTGGAAACGAAAATCCCGAACGGCGAGACGCAATAATAGATTCGCTGGCTCAATATTATGCCGCACTATGAATGTACGTACCATTTGAATTCGGAGTTGACGATACCTCCTTCACATTCTTTTCTGTCTGAATCGAATTTTGATGCCTGGCCTGTGGAAGGTATCGTGAGAAGTGAGAGATAGGAGGGAAATAAGAAATCTTACAGTACATTGATATACTTGAAGCATTGAAATGAAAAGTCAAGTTCTGTCATACATTCATTTCCCACATATGCCCTATGCTAACATGCTGAATCGAAAGATTTCAAAGAAACAAAAATAATAGAATATAGAAAAGAAGAGAAGAGAACAAGTGTTCAGTAATAAAGTCCACCATTAGCAAAATACCCAGGATCCGGCATAGGATCAAAATACGCAGGTTGTTCTCCGAACTTTGGGCCTTTGTCCTGATCGGGAGTCAACAAAGTCATCACATCGTTCCTCCCATCAGTATCAGTGACAATCCCCGGCCACAAGTTGTTGTCACTCCAGCTCAGATACTCCCAGAGATACTGGCCCCCATAATCATCCGTAAACGGGGTAGTAGCGAGGGGGTCAAGGAACCCATTCTCGCCCATAGCCACGTTACCACGACCCGGTTCAGGTGGTGGAAATACGAGTGACATATCCCGGCCAGCGGGATAAGAGTCACTAAGGATACTAGCGGAAGAATCAGGATCGGTGAGGTCCTGCCCCCGCTTGCTGGCCTCGTAGATACGTGAGATAGCATCCAGCGACCGCTTCGCCGTATGGCCAAAGGACTGCATACGGGCGAGGGTCATCATAGCCATTTCCACCTGCGCCTGGCAGGACTCAACGGACGCGCGAGGGTCATTTACCGTTGGATCGTTGAGGAACAATCCCACCAAGGGAACCAGAGAAGCCTGGAAGGTCCACCAGACAGCATTCCACCCGCACAGCTGATTAAGCTGTGCCGTAGCAGCGATATTTCGAATGGATTCCTCTGCGACTTCGCGACATTTTTCAATTGCGGTGCGCTCCTCGGATCGCAATGCGATATAAGGCACACGGCGCATGGCGTAGCTGAGCAGTGTTGGTCGGTATAGGAGGATCCTCTGGTTGTAGTAGCGCCAGCGCATAACTGTGCGGACAGTGTTTATTGACTCTGAGCAAGGCTCGTGGTCTTTCAAGACGGAGGGGAGGTTGTCCCACCACTCGAGGAGCTGTGCATCTGCGTGGGCCATTTCTTGGTGTTTGACTAGCGGTGCTGCGGCGAGGGACTCTTGGACTTGGGTTGCGATCTTAGCGAAGCGAATATTTTCCACTAGGGGGAGAATCTCGAGGACGTTTCCCTTTTAGAGCGTCATTAGTCAAGCGATCATTCTTTTGTAGAAAGGAACACGACTTACCTTGTCTCGACAAAGGGGAGGTTTGACTGTAATGTTGGAACCCATCCGACCCATACTAGGCCGGCCTAGTGTCATGCCGGCCCATGTATCCATGCAGAACAAAGACCACCAGACGCGACGCTTGAGATCCATGGAGGCTAATTTCGCCGAACTTGGGATTTGACGAGTCTCCGCAAACTCCTTGTGCAGTCCCAAAGCAGCCGCCATACGCAACGCAGCACCCAAAATGGAGTACGCCAGATTCGGCTGACTGATATAGTGGCAATACCAGCCGCCCATCAGGCCTAGCGCCTGAATAGTCTCGATATGGGAACTTCCCAAGGAAGTCAGAGTTAGATGACCCTTGCATCGCAAGAAGTATGTCTGGTGTGTTACATCATCGGGTCCTGTAGCGGCAATGCAACCGAGAGCAAGAACGATGTTCAGTAGAGCAAGCCAATGATCATCTCTCCGACGACCGGCGCAGTAAGCCTCGCGGAAGGAGCGCTCATCGATCATAGGAGCGAAGGCTTGGAAATAGAGGAAATATGCATCGAGCATTTGCATCTCTGAGGGTGGAATGAGGGGTTGTGGGGGTGTGGTCGGCCCATGATGCGGCCATCCTACCGCGTTCTCCTGTTCGTTCACGGGAGTTCGCGAAAAGTACGAGGCACAGCCTGGATCTAACCAGACAATGACTTTGATCACAGCCTGGATAGATGATACACCGAGGTAAGATGAAGGTTGGCGAGCCGACAGCGACAGCCCATTAACGTCATCCGAGACGCCCTCTACTAGATCCGAGGAGCTAGTATTACGGCTATCCGGAAGTTCCTCGGGCATAGTTTGCAGAGCCTCGAGGTTGTCGTCATCATTTGACAACGGTGAGACATGTGCTTCCAGGGAAGCCGATGTCGATGGGGAATCGGCATGATGTGACAGTGTTTGCATGTGAGAGCCCGACGGAGCGGTTGTGAGCTCGAGGAGTTTCTCTCGTGGCAGATTTGCCAAAGACTCTGGAGAGAAGTTTGGGAATAACTTTCCCAGAATACTGCGATACTCTTCCAGAGTTGTAGATAGTTTTTCTACGTGTCTGTATAGCATAGACTGGTCAGATGGTTGGCGTTAAGAAGAAAATAAGCAAGTGACTCACCTCCGCGAGGGCCGCGGGTCTGAATAGTGACACTGGTCTGACTTCTTATACCACCGACATGCCTCACATGGCTTCTCGCCATCACACTTGATCTTGCGATGGCGACAAGGTGTACAAGCGCGCAAGGTTGTCACCCGGCGACTAACGGATTCCCGTCTTTCACTCGTAGACCGGTTGCGGGCAGGGGTTGCTGCCGTAGGGTTCTCAAACCCCTCGAATGTATGGAACATTGCTAATGATAGGGGTATAAAATTCACGACCACCGTGTGGTCACTGAGTGGGCAACATGTGTAGAATGATGTCCTATGATGTCCTATGATGTTGATAAATGAGACAGTTGATACTTCATATTGCTTCAAGGTGGCAAGTCATCTGAGATAGGAAAAAAGCAAAAAAGCAGAAGATTAAAAGGGAAAAAGCAGATTAAAATGAAAGAAAAAATAGGCTGATCCGCTTAATCTCCCCGCATTTTGGTGATGGATTCGAACTTGTAAGGCCTTTTTTTCCAAGTCCGGGCTCAGTCGGATCAGAGTGATTGGTCTATCTGGGCGATTATTATGGGCTGATCTCCGCGACTCCGGACTCTTCCTTGGCGGAAAAACGAACACACACTCATTCTATCCCTCTCTCTCCGATATATTAGAAGAAGAAGAAGAAAGGAAAGGCCTTTCAGCCTCCGGTTTGACATGAAGATTCCCCCATCAGTAATTCCCGGCATATAAGATCAACAGGGGACTGTATAGGGTCAACTAGGGTTTCCAGTCCCGAGTTGCCTAACATTTCAGCCGGGAATTGCCACGCCAGCATGAACAGGGGTGCAGAGGTCTGCCATTCACGGGAAATTTCCAATTTCGCTTCCAGGTATTCACACGCCACTGAACGTGCATGGCAGGGTACCCGATACCCCATAGTGTGGCATGGATTCCCCAAAGTGAGGGGCAATTTCCCCAGACTCACTTTGGCAAAATCATAAGCCCTGCAGGACTAGACGATCGTATGGGGAAGATCACTGTGCATGTCCGTTCTTGCATGGGGAGATTAGGTCCGGGGGGTCCAGTAGTCCAGTAGTCCAGTAGTCCAGTACCAGCAAATTTTCTCTTTGACTGAATATTTCAACCTGTTTCACCAATCGAGAGTGTCAAACCTTCTCATTGTTATGACCATCCTCCGTGTCCTCCGTACGGAGTATACCATAATGGCTCTAAGCCCGACGCCTGGCGCCGAGAATGAGGGATTTTCACGAATCAAGGGGCTGGTGCTCATGTCCACTTATGCTTACCCCGTGTATCAGGAGGGGCATTGTGCCTAAATTGTATCTTGTATGGCCCAACTTGCCACTAGGGGTCCGCTGCCAAGATAATTTCGCGCCAATGTCTCTTTTCAGTCAAGTGCCCGAGATGGGGACATAGGGCGGTTAAGAGTTCTCGCCTTATTTTTTTCTCTCATTCTCAAAGGAGAAAAGAGGCCAAGAGAGACAAACTCGGCAGGATGAATTTCAAGCACTCTGCAGAGCTCCACACTCTGATCATTGATCTCTATGGAAGTTATCGTAGGGTATGCCAAGCCTGTGGAATAATGAAAAGGATGCCGAAGGATGCAGGACACCCACTGTCTGCCGACGTTCAACGGTCATTGGTTCGGTTGTGACTTGTGACCACCCATGCATATGCGTACTAACGGTAATTAGTGCAACAAGTGTAATAATAATAATAAATTAAGTGCGTAGGCTGTCGATGCCCGAAAGAAGCTGCCTGCACCGTTGGGGGGTGGGGGGAAGCATATGATATACTCCGTACATGTCCATCAGTCCAGTAAGTCTCCAAGTTCGCAGTAACAGAAACTCATGGAAAAGGAAGCCGGGCATCAACAATCCCTGGCATTTTGAGCTTAACGGGACCTTTGCCGTGGCTAACAAAGCTCCTGGATGAACCTCGGGATATACCAACCCCAGAGGGTTCGAGGACATTGCTGAATAGTGGGGAGACTCCCGCGGTAATTTTCCAGAGTTGCAAATTCCTCTTGTTTTATTGTATTTGAAGAGCATCATTTGCAAAAATACAGCGTCATGTGTCACACTAGTCCTTTTCGGACACGGCCTGTTTCGTCTTTCCCAAAAGGGAAAGGGGTTCTCCGGGCTTATCGATAAGGACAAGTCGTGCCCCAATGTATAAATCCGGGGCAGACAAAGCTACTTTCTTCGTACATTGCCAATTGCTTTTCAAAAAAAAAATGGCTAAGCTTGTGCACTCCCTGTCTTCTGGCTGGTCCTTCAAGGACCGGGACACAGATGAATGGCTCCCAGTAGCTACGGTCCCATCTGTAGTACAGCAGGATCTCATTGCTAACAACAAGTGAGCTCTTGTTTTTTCCCCCAGACCAAATGTTTCAAATCTAACAGTATTCTCCCAATAGGCTCGATGATCCTTATGTTGGGTTCAAAGAATTGGATGCCCGCTGGGTCAACGAGAAGTCATGGGTCTACCGCAATGTGTTGGAGAAGCCATCCGCCCCCGCCGGCTCTTCAATTATCCTGGTCTTCGACGGCCTCGATACATTTGCCAAGGTCAAACTGGATGGACAAGTGATCCTGGAGAGTGATAACATGTTCCTGGGTCACCGGGTAGACGTAACCAAAGCATTGGAAGCAGAGGGCGAACACACACTCGAGATTGAGTTCGACTGTGCACTCATCAAAGCACGCGAGCTCCGAGTCCAGGATACCACGCACAAATGGGTCGGTTTTAACGGTGATCCATCGCGCATGGCTGTGCGGAAAGCCCAATACCACTGGGGCTGGGACTGGGGCCCGGTGTTGATGACTGCGGGCATCTGGCGTGCCGTTCGATTCGAGGTATATCAGGCCCGCGTGGCCAATCTGTGGCCCCAAACCCAGCTCTCCGCAGACCACCAGACAGCTGAGGTGACGGCCGTTATCGATGTGGAGAGCGTCGGTGATGGGGAATATACGGCCCAGTTGAGCTTAGGCTTGAAAGGGAACGAGATTGCAAGCAAGACTATCCCCGTGTCTGGGAAGACCGCTCAAGTAACATTCCCAGTCGACAAGCCGGCTCTGTGGTGGCCCCATGGATATGGCGAGCAGACTCTGTACGATGTATCGGTATCGCTACTTCGCAATGGTGAACAGGTTGACCAGACATCTAAGAAGTTCGGTATCCGGACCGCCGAGGTAGTTCAACAACCGGATAAGCATGGCAAATCCTTTTTCTTCCGAATTAATGGGATGGATATCTTCTGCGGTGGTTCATGTTGGATTCCAGCGGACAGTCTGCTCCCTGCTATTAGTGCCGAGCGATACCGCAAGTGGATTGAACTTATGGTCGCTGGCAGACAAGTGATGATTCGGTAAGTTTTTGTTTCGTTTTTGTTTTGTTTTTTGGTCTAGGTCGTGCGTGGATTGAGCTAACGTTGAACAAGTGTCTGGGGTGGTGGTATTTATGAAGACGACTCCTTCTATGAGGCCTGCGACGAACTGGGAGTGCTGGTCTGGCAAGACTTTATGTTTGGATGTGGCAATTATCCCACATGGCCCAAGATGCTCGAGTCTGTCCGTCAAGAGACAATCTACAATTTGGAGCGTATGCGCCATCATCCTTCGATTGTGCTCTATGCGGGTAACAACGAGGATTATCAGGTTGCAGAGTCTGAAGGCTTGACCTACGACTACGAGGACAAAGACCCAGAGAGCTGGTTGAAAACAGATTTCCCGGCACGATACATTTATGAGAAGCTGCTCCCAGACGTAGTGGCTGAATACTCACCCGGCACATTCTACCACCCTGGAAGTCCATGGGGAGATGGCAAGATATCGTCAGATACCACTGTTGGTGATATGCACCAGTGGAACGGTATGCATTCCCCGACACACTTCGAGTTATTGCGCTAATCACCAGAACAGTGTGGCATGGAACGCAGGAGAAGTACCAAATTTTTGATACTCTCGGCGGCCGGTTCAACAGCGAGTTTGGAATGGAAGCATTCCCCCACCTCTCCACCATTGACTACTTTGTCGAGAACCCGGAAGACAAGTTCCCTCAATCCCATGTGATCGACTTCCACAACAAGGCCGACGGTCATGAACGAAGACTGGCGACGTACCTCGTAGAGAATCTACGGACCGCCACAGACCTCGAGGTATGACTACCACCATGATGACCATCGATACACGCTAACATCTCTAGACCTACATCTACCTCACTCAAGTTGTACAAGCAGAGACCATGATGTTTGGTTACCGAGGCTGGCGCCGGCAATGGGGTGACGAGCGACACTGTGGCGGCGCACTGCTCTGGCAGCTGAACGACTGTTGGCCGACAATCTCATGGGCCATCGTGGACTACTTCCTCAAGCCAAAGCCCGCATACTACGCCGTCAAGCGGGTCATGAACCCAATCGCTATCGGAGTCCGACGTGAACACCACGACTGGAGCGTGGCACATGCCCAGCCACCCAAGACCAGCAAGTACGAGCTTTGGATTGCCAGCAATCAACCAAAGACCGTCCAAGGCAGTGTCGAGCTGCGATTCCTATCTGTCAACACAGGCCGCGATATTCGGGCTCCTATCGTGCACGAAAACATCACCATTGCTGCGAATGGCACCACCGATATCATCACTGATGGTGTTATCGACCACATCGCCGAGCGTGAACCGCATGTGCTCGCCGCCCGGTTGTGGGTGAACAATCAGGTTGTAGCACGGGATATCGACTGGCCACAGCCATTGAAGTATCTCAATCTGTCCGAACGACAGGTCGAGGTGAAGAAACAGACAGGGAAATCTGGTGAGACGGTGTTGGTGATCAGTGCCCGCAAGCCGGTCAAGTGTCTTGTGTTTGAGGAGCAAGAGGGTGTACTACTTGAGGACAACGCGATTGACATTGTCCCTGGCGATGAGCAGACAGTCATCGTTACTGGCCTTGGAAGTGAGCCTCTGAAATACCGGTACCTGGGGCAACCATCTTGCGAAGTTGTTGAATGAGCTGTTCCAGGATTGAATGAACTAGTACATATACTATAGCAGTGGAAATAATTATTTCAATAAGCAAAAGCACTTCAAAATGCCGGACATGTCTCTTGTAAATGTCAATAGATAGATAGTATACTCCGTATCCGGGAAAAAAGAGGTCATATCTCTTATCGGGGAGATCGGGGAAGATCTGAACTTAACCACCTCCCAACTTTTTGCCAATGGGTACCAAACGCGACTGGGAAGGCCAGCCACTTGAGCTAAGTCCTAAAGATACAAGTCAAGATACCATTATGGCAGAAGCAGAGTCAGCTCCTTCAATCCTCTCAATCTTTGAGAACTTCCGCGACGAACTGGACGAGCACCATGATCGCCGCGAGCGTATTATCAAGAAAAGCCGCGACATTACCGCTCTGAGCAAGAAGAGGTATGCCTCCACCACACCTCCAGCTGACGAAGAGCATCACTAACTGAGAGATGTCTAGTATTTTCGCCCTTCAACGAGTCCGCGCCACGAACCAACCCCTCCCACCCAAAATCGCCCAAGAAAACCAAACCCGCTTCGGCCAAATCCGCGAGCTGTTTGAAGCTGTCGTCCCCGAACAACTAGGCATCAATGGCTGGCGATACCAGCGCCAAATCAGCGCCGGAATCCAAGAATTCATCGAGGCCATCTCCTTCGACCACTACCTACGCACACAAACGCTCATCACTCACGCCGAGTGCTCCGCCCGCATCCCACCGCAAATCCTCGTTTCCGAAGAAGACTACCTAATGGGCCTGTACGATCTCACAGGAGAGATGATGCGCTTCGCGGTTCTATCCCTGAGCTCTGGAAACGCAACCGCTATCCAGACGACCGAGACCACAGCAAGTGAAAGCGAGAAATCGACGGTCGCTTCGTCGCAGGGTGGCATCGTGGTCGATCTACGTGCTATGCGCGCAGGGTTTGAGGCGCTCAGTGTGCCACCCCGGCATTACATGTTCCGGGATATGGCGAAGAAGCTGGATGTGATGCAGAACAGTGTGGAGAAGGTTGAGCGGGCAGCGTATGGGATTGTCGTTCGTGGGAGTGAGAGGCCGAGTGGATGGACACCTGATC
This sequence comes from Penicillium palitans, assembly GCA_019190355.1. NCBI lineage: Eukaryota > Fungi > Ascomycota > Eurotiomycetes > Eurotiales > Aspergillaceae > Penicillium > Penicillium palitans. Next base: position 89,937 of record JAHAQQ010000015.1, read on the forward strand.
TGTCGGCTGCGGTGGAAGTGCCATCCTACTGAAAAGAAACGAAACGAAAACTACATATCATGAGGTATCCAGCAATGATCAATGGCTTTTAAATGACTGCTGTACATTGATGTAGTCCGTTATGGTCCTGGCTTTCCATCTGCCAGGAACTATATTTCTGTTGTAATTTGATCGAGTCTTTTGCTATATCCATACTCCAATATCCCCCTGATATCCCCCTGATATCCCCCATTAGTGACTCATTTCTACATGTTTTGATAGAAATCGCATATTTCCATATTTGGACATTTCGCTATACAGGTCGCGTCACAGTGACATCACCAGTTCAGAAGGGTAAAGACCGTAGCCAACACGTAGGAAACACCCCCATTGAACATTAACATTGCACTTAGGTGTAAGAAAAGACAATCCAAAAAAAAATCAAAGAAAAACGCCCTCATAAAAACGATCGTGTCACCCATATCTCATAGCACACCAAGAGCCCAAAGCCCGTGGCAATGTTGACTCTATAGGGCCACAATCAAAGGGGGGAGCGGGGGTTCTCATCCTCGGAGAGAATACCCTGGGAAATCAGATCTTCAGGCTGTGGCCGATTCTGAATCTTATGTTCGAGGTTATCGGCCAACATATGCTTCTCGAGTTCACGGGCATGGGCCTGTAACGCGGGGGCAGCGGAGGTTGCGGGGAGGATATTACCTTGGCGGGGTTGTTAGTATACTGAGAGGAATCCCAGGTACCAATCTCAGGTACAAGATAAAGTAGAAAAAAGAACAGATCAACTCAAAATGAGAAGGAGAAAAGAGAAAGGGAAACAAACGCTCAACCAGCTCGTCCTTCTCGGGCCGCTTCTCCAGGTTCTTCTTCAGACTGTCTGTAGCACGTTGGCGGTCGAGCTCCTGGCGGGCGGATTGAAGGGCTCTGTCCTTGTGTTAATCAGATCTCAAGAAACTGGGTAATTTCCCGGAAACACCCACGGGGCTACATTGGTGTCCAGCAGGATGTGGCGGTTCTTGAGGTCCTGTATTTCGGGGCGGGTTTGGAGGTGTTTCTCCAGCGAGTTGCGACGCTCGTAGGTTGGGGGAAGGGACTGTTCGATGGAAGACATTGTAGCAAGTAATGATATTCAAAGTGTTCCAAGGGTTATTAAGAAGTGAGATAGAAAGGAATGAGAGGGAATGAAGTATTTAAACGCCGGAGAAGGCGAAAGTCAAGTGATGTCCCGTGGGACAATCACGCGGGGAAAGCGGCGGTCTATACATCGACATCATAGGGACAACGACCGACTGACAAACTACTACAACAGGGAAAAAAAAAGTCGAGGAGTAAAAAATTGAATTCACTGGGATAATCTGGGATAATCTGGGATAACCTGGGATAGTCTGGAAACTGGCATACTAGTAGATCATAAAATAAAATAAAAAGATACAATCCACTTGCATACCATCTCCCAGCGCAAAAAAAAGAAAAGAAAAGAAAAGCAACCGTCTCAACGTCTCCGCAATTTGACGATCTCCCATCTCCGTCTCCTAAGGAAAGGGTGAAAAGGGGGGGGGGAAAGGGGGAGGGCACAGGTTTTCCGAAGTAGACATATCCAAGCAGCTCATCACAGCCGCGGGTTGAATCCACCATGGGAGTCATGTCCTTTCGTGTCCGAGATCCGATCATGCCGGGGTTCTGGGATGGTTTATGCCGGGGGAAGAGGGAAAAGACACACTCTGCGGGCAATCACAGCAAGACAGATCACCAGATCCAGATCCCCCGCATTAGGGGGGGGGGGTTATTGCAGTCCAGCAAAGAGAAAAGAGACACCCCTGTCCGGTGCAGGATGCATTGGTTCACAAAACACTCCAGTCTACTATCATCAAGAGATGACGTGGGGTAGACCGTTCTGCTCGTGTTAATCAAGGAACCCAGAGTTTACCACGGCCACGACCATTGCCCCGTGCACCGCGCGAGGATCCACCACGGCGACCATTGGATGAGCGGCGAGAGGCTCCAGCATTACCGCGGGAGGCACCGGTGGCACCGGCGGCAGCCTGTTGGGTGCTCAAGTCTACAGTGTGCGGCTTGGTTGCACCACCCAGAGACCGGCTGAAAGAGTCCGGGTCGATGGGCTTGGTAGGAACTTCCACGGTGATAGTAGGCTCAACAGGAGGTGGCGCAGCCTTCGCGGCAGCCTTCGGAGCAGCCTTCGGAGCAGCCTTTCGTTGACCCCCACCACGCGAGGCACCTCGGGGGTTCCCTTTTCCACGACCGCGGGGGACAAACACTAGCTCATCCTCGTCGCTCTCTTCCTCGTAGGACAACAAGGTCTTCGGCTCAGCAGGTTGGGTCTGAGTCTTCTCGACATATTTGCAGCGGTTTTTGTACTCGCGCTCCTCGTACTGGATAGCGGTGCGTAGCTGCAGAATGTTCTTGACACCAATGCCAAACTTTTGAGCCCACACCTGGGTCGCACGGTCATTGGATATCAGGATGCAGGTCTTGGCTGAGTTCTCGGCATCGGGGCCGGTATGCAACCGCCAGAGCAGAGCGCTCAGCAATGGGCGCAGAGCGGGCGGGGCGGTCGGAATGACGGATCCGGAGATGGTGCGCTGGTGGGTAGAAGCCTTGCTCTTGGTCTTGTTATTCTTGGCTGTTCCATTGCTGGACTCATGCTGGGCGCACTCGGGGCTGGTACGGGAGCTGCGAGAGGATGTGCGCGATCCAGGTCCGCTGGGGGTGCCGACGGAGGTGATCGACACAGCCTCCGGGTCCTTCTTGAAGTTCAGCTTGGACAAGAGCATCTGCGACAGATCATCCGACTCGTTCTTGATCAAAGGATCCTTGGCGCTGGGTTCAGTCGCTGGCTCTTTGTTGCCAGGTGCCTCGTCAACTACCTCGGGCTCCTCTTCAAACTCCGGCAGGAAGAATTTCTCGGCCTCCTCCCAGCGCTCGTATTGTTCCATGGGACCCTGGAGGACAACTCGGTCGGCGGCGATGTGATCCTTGCCGGAAGTGACCCGGTCAAGAAAGCGAACTGCTTCGCGGGCGTTGATGGCGACCTGCGATCCCGCTCGCTTCAGCGCATGGAGTCGTTCAAGTGCTAATTAGAGAACAATGGTTAGATCGGCAAGCGCGCTGGAATGGGGCAATCAGAGTCTCCTCAACATTCGGATACTTACTGTAAAGAGGAACCACAAGGTCGATAGCACCATTAGTGGTCCATTTCTTGATTTCGCTAATATTGGTGGACAAGGCCGTCTCGTCCACGGCACATCGGAAGACCTTGCGTCCGGTCGACATGGCAGATATTGAACGAGTGTATTCGTGTGTTCGTAGTGAGTGAGAGGTACAGGTCAACGACCGCCCTATATCGGAAGACTAGAAGTGTAGACAACCGCGACTGAATCGGGGCCGGTCAGCACGGGCCTAGAGCTGAGGAAGGAGGTTTGATGATGGAGGGACTTGGGAATGTGGGGGGGAAGAGGGAGGAGTGGGATGTCGGTTGATAAAGCCGGGATTATTTTCACTCACGATGAGAATCCAGTTGACAGGATGTTTCCATCTGCAGCATCTTTGTAACAATACAGTCTGCTTGGGGCCAAAGAACACACCTTGAGAAATGATGCGATGGACAGAGGTGCCCAGGTGGAAATATGCTGACTAAGCGGGCTTCAGGACAAGACCGAATTTAAAGAGAAGTGAGGGTTTCTATATATCGAAGAGGGATACAATCTAAGAGTAGAGAGAAATAAAGAGAAAGAAAACGATCATGTTCGTGAATAAAAGGGTTCCAAAGCCATCATTCCGGCCTATGACTTCACCTTCTTGATGAGGCCATCCGATTCCTTAACTCGTTGCGCCCACTCACTGGTTTCGATGTTCATATTAGTACTAGTCGCAACATTTGGATTACAGGGGAAACTTTATATACTTACGTCCAGCTGCCGTCATATACCCGTCGCAGGTTTGGGTCGCCATATTCCGCCTCACTCAGGGCTGTCTCAATGATAGAGGCAGTCACGCCAGTACCGCAGGAGCTGATGATTGTTTGGTTTGGATCCACCTTGTGGGCCTCAAAGACCTTTCGCAGGTCTTCAGCAGGGAGATAGGCTTTTGTTTCAGGGTCCAGCAGTTCTTGGAAGGGCAGACTCTTGGAGCCAGGGATATGGCCCGATGACAGGCCAGGGCGCGGCTCTGGGTCGGTTCCAGCCCAACGACCATAGGAGCGTGCATCTAGGATCTCTATTTCCTCTGCACCTTCTTTGCCATAGTCAAATGCCAACTCCTTCATCTCCCGGAAGGAGATCACTAGTCGCGAGTCGTATGTTGGAACAGAGTACTTGGACTTCTCCACCACTGCGGGCTCGCCGCTCTCAGTCGGAAGACCTTCTTTGACCCAGAGACGATAGTTGTTGAGGATGTGCACATTAGAATGGCCAAATACGCGCAGCGTCCAGCCTACACGGGGTGCACTGAATATTCCTACGTCGGCAGTGTCATAAACCACCACCGAGTCGTCGCGACGGATCCCCAGCTCACTCATGGCTTCGGCAAAGGTCTCGCAAGTGGGAAGCATGTGTGGATAGGGTGAATCTTGATCTTTGATAGCATCAAGGTCAAAGAATCGGGCCTGAGGGATGCGTGAGTTGCGGAACGAGTCAATTCCCTTGCGACCCTCTGGGTCGTTCGGCATGAACCATGCTGCGCAGAGGGGAATCACGCGGGGGGAAGTTGAGATTTTTGTCGTGGGGTTCTTTTTGAGGGCTTCATTCAGCTGCTTTGGTGTCACTAGATACGAAGAAAAAGAGACATTGCGCTGAGTATGGAGCCCTGTGGAGATGGACATGTTGGGGCGGAAGAGACGAGCAGGAGCAAAAGATCTGGCTGCGAAAGCCATGGTGGAGAGAGAGAAAAGGAGCCCTTTTAAAGACCAATTTACATAACGAGGTAGCAAAGGCTTAGGGAGATATGCAAAATGCAAGTCAGACCAACGAGTAAGAGGAAGCGGAAGGGCAGGGAAGAGCAATAAGAGGAGTACTATTGCGTGTTATGGCGGCATATGTGGAGGTCCACGGTGCGGAGAACATGTGATAAGACCGATAAGAGATAAGCGTCGGCTGTTGACCGATGGTTTTCCCTCTCTTCACCTCTTCAGCTTGGCTCTCCACTATCCCACCCCCCCCACAATGAAAGTCGCCATTAAAGAATGGAATGCCGTTGCTACTTGGCACTGGAATATTCCCGAGGATGAAGTATGTGGAATCTGTCGTGTTCAGTTCGATGGCACTTGTCCAACCTGCAAATTCCCTGGTGACGACTGCGCGCTTGGTGAGTGACATTTCCTACTCCCAATTCCATGCAGAATACTGACTATGATGACTATTATAGTGCAAGGAAGATGTAATCACGCGTTTCACATGGTAAGACTGCGGAATGGACATCCCAAGCTAGGACTGGACTGATCAACCCTTTTGAGACAGCATTGCTTGATGACCTGGATTGACCTGGAGTCTTCCAAGGGACTATGTCCAATGTGCCGACAAAGTATGCTTTTTCTGCATTGCCTGTGTGATATTGAGCTAACTTGTCTCCAGAATTCGAATGGAAGGACAAGGAATAACGGTATAATTTATGTGTTTGTTTTTTCCTTCTCATCAATGGTTATCAAGGCGTTGTTGGACGAATTCGAGATACCCCTTTGTGTTTTTATCGGGCATTCAAACTTGAATTGGAAGAGTTGATGGGACCTCAGTCTCAATTGAGCATCAAATTAATGCCGTGGTTGGGTTGGAGCGACTTTGATCAATCAATCAACACGGGATTGGATCCCAGTTTATACTTCATTCTTACCAAACAAGGCTATTCCTACTAGGACGACTATTATCCACGCGTGATTTAACCTTTTGACGTAGATTATTGCGGTTACAAATTGTATAGGCACACTAAATCTATATTGTTCGATGTTCGACATGTTGATGTATATATTTGCAGATTGGGCCATAGATAGGTGAATGTAGGTCATACCCAAGCAACCTGTCAAGTAACATTCCATCATCTTCAAAAACGGAGAATAAAAGTAACGCCTTAGGAGATAATACATCTACCAATATAAAAGTCATTTAATAACTAAATGTACCTAGGTAGGTACAAGTTCAACTATGCTGTCACTTCTCGTCCGATCGTCACGTGGCGCTATCGATAAGAAGCTCTCCACACGCGATACAGAACCTCATCCTATCCTAAGCTCTTCTCCAGAAAGATGTAGCTTCGGCTTACGGAGATGTCTCTGAACAACTCTCCCTATCATCCTCCCCGGTCCACTTCCTCATCCCGGCAGTCCCTGCACAAGGAAATACCCTCTCGGCCTGGCACCGCCTCTTCGCGGCCGAGTGATCGACACCCAAGAGGGCAACTGCCGGAGGGCCACCCATCAACAGACGAAACCCACCAACTCCCAGGAACAATTGAATCGCCTTCCCAAGATGCAGCTTTGGATGGACCTGAAGACCACCACGAGGAAGGCCAAGAACAACCTTTCTCACACCCCGCATTCCAGCCGTTCTTCACCTTGATCGAAGACGCCCATACCTCAGACTACCACCACCCAACAGTCCACTATATATTCTCTGACGACGACACCGATATCGTGACAGAGGCAGCATTACGTAGTTTGGCCGCACAACAAGAAGCCCTATCCGATTCCAAGAAAGACCAGATCGCGCAGACCCAAGAATCCAATCTGCAGGACGAGATCAAAGACCCGTCCGACCCAAACCTAGCCAAGACCACCCTACTTCCACCGCCCATCCCAGGCGTCCGGGATAACTACGTCATCCTCGATGTAGAGCCCTCCCCATCCGTACCTGGGGCAGCGCAAATTAGTCCGATAACCGAACAGCTAGCACCAGGCAAAGACGGGGGTGGCACAAGGTCCATATCTACGTCGCCGGCGAACGCTTCCCCACTCCCACAAGATCAGGGACAGCTACACACGCAGTATCGCGTTACCGCGGCGCAGAGCTTCTCATCAACATGGCAGGTCCTCAACACGGAAGTGGTGCCTGCGCCCACTTTCGAGAATAATAATCCTGGAGAGTTACCAGGACATGGGTTGATGCTGAAGATCCGTGGCACAGGTGGGCTGCCGATTAAGGTGGGTGGCAAGGAGAAGGAGAGCACACTTGAGGAGATGATGGATCAGTTTGCGAAGCGGATGAGCGAGTTGCAGGTTATTATTGACGCTGCGGAGGATACAGATTCGAAGGAAGAACACAACGAGGAAAAACTCGTGCAGCACCCCTTCTCTCCAGACACAGCTGAAGAGACTATTCAGGGTGAGGGGGACAGTGCCGCTTATGCTGCAGAGCATGAGGCGGAACACTCTTGATGATTTATTATTCCTGTTTTTGGCGCCTCACGGGGAAATCATCGGTGTTTGTATTAAAGCTAGCCTACCAACAGGCTAGTGCTGGGTGAACCTCATGAATATACTTTGAATACAAGACAAATCAACCCAAACGGGGAGATCAAGTATGGTATTAAGATCGGATTTGACATCCCTATAGGAATATCAATGTAGCCAAACCAGAAACGCCAAGTACAATCGCCTTTCTATGGCACTTAGACAAAAGAAGAGATACAAGAGAATGTCCAACCCAACACTGTTTTCTCAGCCAAAAACTCCAACCCAGAGTGGAAAGCCCAGCGACTATCGGGTATCAAAAATTGTCAGAAAAGAAGAACAGAAAAACAAAAAGACAGAAAACAACATGGAATCCACCTAATCAGAGGTGCGGTTTCTGAATCTTCGGCCACTGGCAATGGCCGAGGGGGGCATGTTTTCACGACCCTCCTTCATGCCAGCCATCCTTTTTGAGAGCATGGTTTTGGGGAGTTTGGTTTCGGGAATGTTGTTTGAATTCGAGCGGCGCCGTTTGCGGGAAGGTTCTGGCTCTTCCTTTTCTGGCGTTTCGTCCAGGTCCAGGGATGTGGCCAACGCGGGGGTTTCCGCCTTGGTGGGAGGTAGTGCGTCGTCGCCATCAGACACGGCCGGTCTGGCGACGTTTAGGTCGACTTCTCTAAGGCCAGTGTTGGAAGGTGGGGCTGCGGATGATGGAAGAGAATGGCCTACCTCTTCCGGGGTATCATTATACACGAATTTCTTGGGCGGTGAAGCCTGGGGCGAAGTGGGAGCAGGGGAGTCCTGTTGTTCCTCTTCACTGAATGGCAGAGCGGTAAACTGCTTGGATGTCCGGTGTCGAGTGCGAAGGCCGTCGTGACCTTCCGTTCGAGGCATTTCGGAAGGGTATTCGTATCGTCGTTTCTGAGGGGTTATACCTGTTGGAACATACTCTTTTAGGGGGTGGCTCTGGAGGTTGGACCGCATTTCCAAAAGTGGCTGGCGGACTTCAGCATGTAGAGGTGCAGTGGTTTGTTCCAGGTTCTCGGTATGCATATCGACATCATCCTGGAGTTGCTCGACTCGTCCAGTGAACCCATCGAGTTGCCCATAGACGTTTGAGCGGGACTCTCGGGCATTCTTAACCATGACATTCAAACTGCTGAGGTGCGATTCATGGAAGCGGCCATTTCGGGACCGTGCTTTCGCAACGAAGTCATCCAAAGCCTCCATTTGTGTACCCATGTCGCTCATTTGAGCATCGACAATCCGCACAGTTTCCTGGTGCACGGACTCTGTTGCCCGATGAATTGAGGCATTACGCTGGTCGAAAGTCTACTGTCATTAGCCTCCTTTCGCAACCCAAAGATATCAGGCGGTCTTACCTCCCAATCATTCTGCATCCTGGTTTTGATTTCATCCTTGGATGCAGTGATGTCCTTCGCAAACTGTTCCTCCTTGAAAATCCATTCATCAATATGTCTGTCGTGCTGCGCAGTCGCTTGCTCAAGAGAGTCGCCTGATGCCGAGATGTCGGTGCGAAGGGTATCAAATTTCCCCTTGAGACGGTTGTTCTGTTTATGGCTTGAGTCCTCGAGGAGTCCCCGAATGTGAGACATAAGGGTTTCACGCTCGGCTTGTGCACTCGCATGTTCCTCTTCCAGGACCTGTGCTAGATTGGATGAAGCCTTTCTATTGGCCTCCACCGTCTGGCGGTTAGCTGCCTGGAGCTCGAGACGTAGTTTGTGGACTTCGGATTTCTGTTCGTCGAGGTGCTTTGCCATGTCCTCGAACATGGTCTTGAAGTCCTTACCGAGTGTGCTGTATGATGAGTGAAGTTGGGAGTGAAACTCCGAGAACTCCCCAATAACCTCTTCAGAGATCCGAGCAGCAGCAGCTGACAAGCCATTCAGGCCTTCGCCAACTTTGGACTTAACTTCTTCTCGAAGGACCTTGATCTCCTCGAGAACTTCATTCATTTCGTTGTGGGCAGTGGAGGTGTTATTCTTGGCCTCTGCCTCCGCCTTGTCAAATGAGGCATCAAGATCCTTGAGGTGGGAGCGGGTAGACTGCACAGTGTCCAGTTCATGGTCTACGAATTGGTGAATTTTGCCAGACATCTCCTCGAGCAGCTTCGCATGCTGCGTCTGGAAGATCTGCATGCGAGCATCCACCCGTTCTGTGACATGCGATACCTCACCGGTTGAGGTCTGCCAGGTTTGGCGGTTGTCAGTCTCCAAATTATCTTTGCGATCCAATTTTGCATGCAGTCCATTCACATCTCGAATGGTACCGTTTAAAGTAGTCACTAGGCCGGCACCAATATGACGAAGTTGCTTTTCCGTATTTTCATGGGCCTTCCGCACAATCTTCTCCTCGTCCAGCTTCTCCTGGGTATCCTTCCAAAACCGTTCTGTTTCGTTGAGGACTTCACGTGTTTCTTTGAGCTTGGACTGAGTATCCTCATTGTCGTGCTTTAATGAGTTGAAGTTGCCCGTGATAGAAAGTAGCTCTTGGACCTTGTGGCGAAGACTTGCCTCCATCGACTCGATTTTGGCACGCTGTTCTTCGTTGACGATTCGCCGCGATTCACTTTCCATCGTCATTTCTTCGTACGCATCAGGCGTCATATAGACACCATTGCGATGCCGGGTGGCAATGAGTTCGCTCTTAAGCTTCTCAATTTCCATCCCGATATCACGCAGAAGCTTGGTTTTGGAGATGATAGAATTAATCTGGGGTTTGTTGCGGATGTTCTTGGCTCGGAAGGCATAATCTAGGGTAGAGATGGTCTCCTCTAGGTTGTTGCGGGCGGGCGAAACAGTGGCGATGATACATGTTTTTGTTCGTCCTCCAAGTGAATCTTGTAGCAGTCTCGTGAGTTTTGATTCTCGGTAAGGAATGTGCGAGCTCTTATCCACGAGAGCGTTGATCACTCTTCCAAGGGTGAGTAAGCTCTTGTTGATGAGGCCTGCCTCAGTTGCTCGTTTATTTTCTGCACCGCTCCGCCCGATGTTTTCGCTACCCGCGAGATCAACTAGGTTCAACTTGCCGGAGCTAACATAGTCCTCGCCAGTTTCGGTCGTGCGCTTTGTGAGAACGGTGATTGTGAAAACTGTATGACTTCGGGAACTGAGGTCATTGCATTTTGTCGCTGCCACTTGGCGCTTGTGGCTGCCTGTTTGAAGCAATCTGATTCCACTGGACGCAGAGTCGATGTAGGTCTCCTCCATGCCCTGAACCATTGTGCTGTGTCCTCCCTTCTTCTCGTTTTCGAAAATCTTGAGCTTGGTACTGTCGTCGTATGACAGAAGGTCGCGGAGTTCCTCGTTGTAAAGTTCAATAAAAGAGCATTTCACCGTGCTTTCTGTGTCTTCGAGCTTGTGAAACAAGGCGTAAAGGGTACGTGGAATGATTCCTGCATCGTCAGACAGGATACCCAGTGTATCAGTCATGTCACCTGACATGGTGTATGTCTTTCCCGTTCCAGTCTGTCCGTATGCGAAGATTGTGCAATTGTAACCTGCCAACATCTGTAAGGAATTAACGCGGTCCTTTGATTTTATACACGGTAACTGTACTAACCTCGTCGAGGACCGGCACAACCACATCTTCGTAGACAGTGGTTTGATCGGCGGCGGGGGAGAAGACTTTGTCGAAAGCATATGTTTTGTTTGAAACTGCATTCGGTCCCATTGAGAGATCGAGGGTCTTGCCCTTCACACCTTCTGGTGTTGACAAGACTACACCGTTGTTCTCTTTGATCTCGCGATCGCTGCGGCCGCGACAGCGCACCACCACATGAATGCTTGTGTCCTCGTTGATTTCTCGTTCAAAATCTTTCTCCTTCCTCTTACTCGCGGCGCTCGACTTTTCGGGGCTCCTTGCCACACGCGCTGCACTCATTGCAGAGGACCTGACTGATGGTGTAGACACTCCCGGCTGGCGTTCTGGGACTGCCGAACCTGCTCGTCGAACTGGTTGGCGCAAACCCGACCTCCTCGTGGTGGGGAGGGTGGACGGGGGCCTTGGTGGGCCGGCCATGTTGACAATGCGACACTCGGAGTGTAATTGTGGGGTTTGCAGTAATATTCGAGGGTTATTTTAAAAGTCGATTTGATCTTTTCACCAACTGCGTCGGAGTCTTTCAGCGTTGTGTATATCAGTGGAGCTCCGTCTCAAACGGGAAAACATAAACAAACCTTACATAATCCAGTCATTTCCCCCTCTCACATGACTCGGTCGGCTGCGCTATCGTCATCGCCCTCTTATCGCTATCCCCCCTCATATCATGTTGACTCCCCTACATCTCCGCACCCTCTAGGCGCCCCCCCTTTTAACTAATAAGCATAGCACGACTATCGCATGGACTGTCGTCCACCCATAGTCGAGGCATGAAAACAGACAGACCACTATGACTACTTCTACTTCCCCAACGCAGGCGCAGATATTCCCCGGGAAAGGACTTGGGTTTATTAGTATGTCTCTTTGTCTAGTCTCACAACCCTTTTAGCTACTCCCGCTAATATCTACAAAGCACTGGGCGCTTCCCTTCATAATGTCCTCACCCGCGTCAAGTCGTATCCACAAACCTATCCCGCCATCGACCTATCCTACTCCCCCGCAGATCCGCTTCGCAAACCGGTGATATTGCAGTTACCTTCGAATGGCCTGCGCCTTCGATTTGACGGTCCTGACCAGAGGCTCCGTTTGATTGAAGTTCTCGACTTCTCTCGAGTGAACCTGGTATACAAAAACCAGGATGTCCTCAAAGGTGGGAAGTCAGCAGAACAACCCTTATCTTCGCACGGTCCCAGCTTCCGGCACGTCTACAATCGCTTGTTTGGTCCCTCATACCCCGGAGAATATGTACCACCGGCAGATCCTCAGTCGCCATATGGCACCTACGTGCTCTCGTATCCCGGGGTGGCATTCTCGTTCCCCCTTCAGCACTCTGCCTGGTCCGACCAGTGTGATTTTGTAGCGTTATTATCCTCCTCGGCCGCCCTTCCAGCCACATCCATGTCAGTCTTCCAAGGGTCATCATGGCCTGAGGTTAGAGGCAAATTGTTCACGCAACAGGCACAGTACCCACGCTCGTCGGCTTTGATTGGCAAATCCCGAGAATCACTGGCGGATGAAATCGAGGAGTGGCATGTTCTGGGTGCTGGGAAACTTGAAGTGGTTCGCAGGACGGGTTCTCCATTATACATAACACTGGGAGAGACGACCCCCCAGGATTTGATTGCTGACTTCGGTCCACCCGACGCAATCTACCGTAAGAATGACCGCCGAATCTCGATTCATCGTGCAACTGGGGGTGGGGACCTGCACTTGAGTCCCTCTCCAGGCAGAGGAATCGAGATTCCGGACGGCGATCACTCATCTACTAACAGCGTAACTGATGATTCTGACGAAGAGATGGCTACCTTCAATATTGGAGACCCCACCTCACTGCCCGCAGACTACTTTTTGAACTACTTCCACCATGGGTTCGATGCCTTCATCTCGTATCCAACAACACCTGGACCTGCTTTTCCCGCCTCTGGTCCTCCAGATCCATCGCCGCAGCCACCATCTTCCCAGCTGACAGTGACCAAGATTATTCTTCATGGGAATGTCCCAGGATCTTATCCATTCAATCGTCACCGCCGGAGTCGCTGGCTAATTCCATTGGATGAATCTGGGGATTGTCTGACTTCGGAGTCACCCTATGACGAAGTCTCAGAGCGGCTGCGCGCTACTTGGAAAGGATCTTACGCCAGCCCCGCCGAGGAGCGTGCTCTGCAGCGGCCAATGGTGCTGAACCGTGGCTGGGGAGACAGTCCCGAGAGCAGTGTTGAGTTCCTCGGTGGCTGGGAGGAGAGCACGGCTAAAGGTCCTCGGAGTGGTTCCGATGGGCAAGATGGGGGATTAGGCAACACGGAGCTTTTTGGGTTCCCGGGCTTGTTATTTGAAGTTCTCAAGAATGGGGCCGTGAGCTGTTTGACAGTGTACTGATTTGAGACTATTGCAAGCGCTTTCTTTTTTTATACTCTATACTATGTTTATATTTCAATGCATTATGAATCATGATAATCCTAGGTTTTTTTTTTTTTTTTTTCATTTTTCATTTTTTTTTCAATGTGAAACTGGTAATTGGGACTTGGCAGTATTTCCCTTGTTCTTTCTCTTGAGGCTCATTCTCTCCATGTTCTTCAGAGTAATGGGTATTGTTTAAACACATAGATTGGAGATGCCTAATGTCCATTCTCCAATAGCTTCACCTTCAAACTATTGTCACGGCATGTCGGTGTGCTAGCCGATGCAAGAAATTGCCCTCGGTCTGGCCGATCCCAATGTTTCGGGATGCAGACTCCTTGGTTTAAAATTAGATATATTCCAAGTCGAGGAATACTCAAAAGAAAAAGAAAAACAGGAAAGAACTTAACTTCAAGGACCCCAAGCCTATATCGATGTACAAAGTAGACAATGGTCCGGGTTACTTCCCGAGTCACTCACTTCAACCCCCACCCCTGAAATGATAACAGGAATCTCTTCAGGGGAGAGATGTGGGGGGTGCGGGGGCATGCGGAGACTTATATAGATTGAAACGAGTAATAGAATCCGCATTGGCTCTCATTGGTGTCGAGAATGTACAATAATACCTTCTTGCGGGTTATAAAAGGGGATATATAGGGACCTCTCGAAAGCAATGACAATTCTACTTACACTCTGCATCAACCTTGATCATGGATGTTTATGAACCACCCAAGGACGAGCCGATAGACGAAACAAAAGATGATCTTGCTATAAAGCCCACACAAACTACGACTCACGATGTCGTGTTTGGAGAAATCACAGAAGACGGGCCAAACTACCGCAATGTGCATATTAACGAGTTGGAATCACATAGTCACCCTCACACCAAGCTGACCTTTCTTTAGGTTGGTTTTCTAGGAACTGTGACTCTGATGATGAAGTCTCAGATTGGATTGGGGATTCTCTCTATTCCGAGTGCCTTCGATGCCCTGGGGATTGTTCCAGGCGTGATTTGCCTACTTGCCATCGGTGGGATCACTACGTGGTCTGAATATGTAATTGGTACCTTCAAACTAAACCATCGGGAGGTTTATGGTATCGATGATGCCGGAGCTTTGATGTTTGGCCCAATTGGTCGTTGGGTGCTGTCCGTTGTATTCTGCCTGTGTAAGTGCACCCCAATTCCAAATAACATATATAGGCCATCTCACTGACCATCTAGACTACATATTTGTCAGTGCCTCTGGTATACTTGGGATTACCATCGGGTTAAACTCGGTTTCTACTCATGGTATATGCACTGCAGCTTTCGCTGCCATTGCCGCCATCCTTGGATTCGCTACTAGTAGTGTGAGAACGCTCGGTCGTATCACCTGGCTTGCATGGGTTGGCTTGCCATGTATTCTTGCTGCAGGTTTGTTTCTCTCTTGATACATATTTGAATCATATCCTTAAATCCTCCTCTAGTTCTGACCGTGTCTATCGCCGTTGGCGTTCAAGACCGCCCCCCTTCTGCACCGCAGACTCAGGCGCCTTGGTCCTCGGATTTCAAGATCATTGGTAATCCATCCTTCGTCAAGGGTATTGCCGCGATCTCTAATCTCACGTTTGCATTCTCGGGCACACCTGGGTTTTTCGCTATTGTATCCGAGATGCGCAATCCTCGCCGATACACGCCGGCCGTACTTATCTGTCAGGCCTGTGTGAGTTCCATCTACACTGTCATTGCCTGCGTTATTTATTACTATTGCGGCTCCTATGTTGCCTCGCCAGCTCTGGGCTCAGCCGGCGGAGCGGTGAAGCAGATTGCCTATGGGGTTGCCTTGCCAGGGCTGGTTGTTACCACGACGATTGTTATACATGTAAGGCCTACAGAGACCAAAACACCATTGCACATCCAACTAATCTATATCATCTATAGATACCTGCAAAGTACATCTTTGTCCACCTTCTTCGCGGATCTCCACATCTGAATAGCAACACTCCAACTCACTGGCTCTCCTGGCTTGGCTGCACCTTCGGCGTTACTGTGATTGCGTACATCATTGCCAGTACAATTCCTGCCTTTGATGCTCTAGTCTCCCTCATCGGTGCTTTGCTTGGAACGATTCTATGTTTCCAACCTTACGGTTGTATGTGGCTGTATGACAACTGGGCCACGGGTAGAGACAAGTCGAGAGCGTGGCTGCCCATGGTTTGCTTTAGTGCCTTTGTGATAGCATTTGGATGCTTTTTGACAGTCGCTGGCACCTATGGAACAGTAGTTGGGATCATCAACTCCTACGCGGAGTCCGGCGGGTCAGCTGCTTTCTCTTGTGCGGATAACTCAAATTCTACTTGAAATACTTGAGAGGCAGTAGAGAAGGGGTTGAGTTAGATTCATATACAATCATTCCCGAGGGCTTGATGTTTCACATGTCTCCTAAAACTATCTCAACTGGCCGAAGTCAACTTATATCACTGATCTCTATGCATTCAAATTCTACTTCTGCGACATCAACTACGAAAAAAAGAAACATTGTAGCAACGTAGTGTTATAATCACAGAATATCGGACGCTTCCATAATGCCCAAGTATAGAAGTACGGCCAAGAGAACGGGTTGATGCACTTGCGGAGAACAGTGCAAACGCGTATGGTGGAGTGTTCGAGGCATTTAGGCCAAGGTCCCATCCCTCTATACTTGATGAGTCTGACAAGACCGACTTCATAAACATTGATAACTGAACGAGAAACCGGATTCCATCCCGATATTTCCCCCTACAATGTTGTATGTGCAATTGCTGCTGCCCCGGGCCCACTGACCCGAAGGACCCCCGGGAAGGAACCCGGGGACGGACGTCATTTTATATCGAAAGATTCAATATTGGCCAGCGTGGTGAATTATTCGGGCCTCCAAGCCGCTTTATACTCCAATTTATCTTGGAGTAATATCATGTCTACCCCACATTCCCCTCAATGGGAACGTGAAGATATCGACTCTTTCGGATCTCAGCGGAACAAGAAGCACCAAACCTCTGTAATGAGGTAGGCAATCTGCATTGATATGCAAAGGAGTTACAACCACTAGAGAACGACGATGATGCTTATGGGTGGGGCACTGACAAGTTGCTGAGACTAAGAGATATGGAGCTCTAGGAGGTTGAACATGGATCGAATGGTTTCATAATGTATATATATTTGTTCCAATTCAATCACATGATAATATATGCCCCAGTCTCTATCAAGTACACGTCCTATAGACGCCGTTGCTTTTCTAATAAATACTCGCAATATGACAAATTCACCCAACTCACGCCTTACAAGGACACAAGATATGACGCTTCACCTGATCATGTGCCTAGGTTCTGAGCCTCGCACATCTTCGGATAAAGTCTACCTTTCGCCAGTAATTCCTCATGAGTTCCAGACTCAACGATCCTGCCCCCATCAAATACGCAAATCATATCCGCATGACGAATAGTTGACAAGCGATGGGCAACCGCGACCGTGATTCTATCCCCTTGGGAAGCCGCCTCATTCAGTGCATCTTGGACAATTCTCTCCGATTGAGTGTCCAGCGCACTCGTTGCTTCATCTAGTAGAAGTAGACGGGGATTCCGGAGTAACGCTCTGGCAATGGCGATGCGTTGGCGCTGCCCGCCAGAGAGCTGTGTTCCATTGGTACCACAGAGGGTCAGAAGGCCATCAGGTAGAGAAGAGATAAATTCCCACGCATTGGCAGCCCGACAGGCAGCCTCAATGTCGTTGTCAGAAACCGTTGACGGGCTGCCAGTCGGTGTGCCCATGGAGATGTTTTCGCGAATGGTGCCAGGGTATAGGGTGGGTTCCTGCTGTACAAGTGCTACTTGCGCTCGATACAACCAAGGATTCATGCTCTCTAATGTATGGGCGTCGATTCTGATGTGACCGGCTATTGGATCGTAGAAACGTTCGAGTATACTGATCATGGTACTTTTTCCACAGCCAGATGCGCCGACGAACGCGACAAATTGACCCTTTTTGATCTATATGATGTATTAGCAGCGGAAAAGGACAGTTTGTGACGATATGGGCTGGCATACATGAAGGTCAATACCACGTAGTACGCGAGCGTGAGGTCTCATTGGGTAAGAGAATTGCAGGTTTTCTAAGTGGAGAGATTTAAAGTCGCCAGGGCCAATGTGGCGGTTTTCGTCAGTCTCTCGAATTGTAGGCTGGAGCTGTTCAAGCCAAAATATGTAGTTGGCAGCATTTGTTGCTTTTGTCATGCCTGGATAACTGTTAGCAACTCGCTTTTACCCGCACAGCCTTGGGATGCATCTTACTGCTTGAAAAGCCAAAAAGGATTGAAGCTTGTTGGCCAGAAAAGAACACACTTAGAAAACAGATGAAAAAGTTGACCATGCTCACATCTCCAAATGAGACAAGCCGGCATCCATACCTATGTCGAGATGATCCGATGGTTAGCATCTTATCACGAGCCCGAGAGCAAGGCATTTCAGCCCGCGAAAGAAATACGATAGACAAACATACCAGAAACCGAGAGCCAGGAAAGAGTATTCAACCGTCTGAGTGAATGCGAAAGGAAGCATTATGAGAAGCACTGGCCTCGTGGATGTGGCAACTGCTTGGTCAAGCTCATGGGTGTATCGCTCCAAAACCGATGCCTCAATCGCCAAGGAAGACACCGTCCGGATAGCTGTCACGGCCTCCGAGGCAATGGATGCGCTGTGCGAGAATAGCTTTGAAATCTTGTGGTCCATTGCACCCTCCATTCGGATGCGAGCGTAACCGGATGCGAGCATGGGTGGAAGTCCTGCTAAAACAATAACGAGGCCAAGCTTCCATGCATATACTATTGCCAGGATGGAGCAGGACAATACACCAGTCGTTGCAACCAGCATCAAAGCAACATTAAAGCCCATAAGCTCAAATATGGCCTGTGGATAAGAGTCGGCACGGCTGGCCAGTGCCCCCGTAGTGTTTTCCGTGCGATCAAAGAATTGCAGGTCTTGCTTCATTATATCATTGATGACTTGCTTCCGGTATTTGTGGTTCATTGTCTTGTTGGGTTAGTCGAGCCAATATGCACTCATCGATAAAGGAGACTTACCTGTGCAACAATATTTGATGTCCATCCGATAATAAAATAGACGACGAAAGATCCAAGTCCGAGAACGAAAAACATGAGAGCGAAAAAGTTCCCTTTTGTCCGCATAGCTGAGCCTGTGAATTGAAAGACCTCGATGAACTTGGACATCAAAATAGCTTGACCGGGATATGCAGCAGCTACAATTTGATTAGTTTCAATCTGCGAAGATAGGGGTTCAAAGTCCTAGCCTCACCTCCTGTTAAACAAGCCAAAATCATAATCATCAAAGTCCAATTGATCTCGGGGGTGGATTTCACCAATCTCCAGATTGTGTGGAGAAGACCAAATCTTTTCCAATTGTCAAAATCATCCCGACTGAGCTGCTTCTCCGAAGTTGATCTCGTCGTAGTCGAGTGGCGGGTCAATTCACCAGCAAGTATCACATGGTCCTCTTTGTCTGTTTCATCCTGGCTATCCGAAGCAGATTCGGGGTCCTGCGTCGCCACAGACAAATCCTGAGCCCGCACCAATCGTGCATACGCACCATTCGATTCCAAAAGGGAGTTGTGCGTACCTTGCTCGAGAATACGGCCATGTTCCATGACGACAATATTATCAGCATCTCTTATCGTGGCTAATTTGTGTGCAATGGTGATTGTAGTGCGTCCCTTAGACACATTGTTCAGTGCCCGTTGAACGACTCCCTCGGCATGAGGGTCAAGTGCACTCGTTGCTTCATCCAGAAGAAGAATCCGTGGTTGGGAAACAATGCTACGAGCAATTGCAACCCGTTGCTTTTGACCTCCGGATAGTAGCCCGCCTCTTTCCCCAATAACGGTATCGTACCCGCTAGGAAGTTGGGTGATGAAATCATGGGCGAAGGAAATTTTAGCAGCATCCTGTATCCGGGCCAGCTTCTCAGTTGGGGATTCATTCTCCCAAGGCGTACCCACAAGGCCATTCGCGATGTTTTCAGCGACTGTCCCAGCAAACAAAACGGGCTCTTGTTGAACAAGCCTAACCTGCTGACGTAGCCATTTGAGGTTGAAAAGTTCGATAGGCTGGCCATCAAGCTTGATCGTTCCAGACAAAGGGTCGTACCATCGTTCAATCAGGCCAACGATAGTGCTTTTTCCAGACCCGCTTGCCCCTACGAGCGCAGTTGTCTTGCCGGCGGGGATATGCAGTGAGAAGTCATTCAATACCTTGACATCAGGGCGCGTAGGGTAAGCGAACGAGATGCCACTAAAATCGAGATATCCCATCACATCTGTCGGTCTTTCTCCGGAGTCGTCGAACGGATCGATTCTTGACTTTCGGTCCATGAGCCGGAATAGCTCTGCCGCCGCGGAGGCCGCGCGGACAAAATCAATCAAATAAGGCATTATAGTGGTCAAGCTTGTAGCTGCCACAATCACAGACATGAGCACACTACGAGTATCATGATTAGCATTGCCAGTTGTGAAAGGATGGGGGCTGAACAAACATGAAAACGTCCCCAGATTGCTCCACCTCCCCGGTAGATATCATTTTTATGCCTTGCCAAAAGCACAAGCCAGACCCAGCAAAGATGATGGTGTACTCCGTGGCAAATAGGCAACCAAAAAGAGGAGATTTCTTATTTCCGAGCTTTCTTGAAACTTGCAGAAATTTGTCAAAGTCGCATAGTAGTTGATTTCGAAGCCCGAATGCCTGTATCGTCCGAGCGCTTGACAGGATACTCTCTGCAAAAGATCCAGCTTGGGCCTGAACTTTGAGGATCTTTGCTTCAATTGAAGCTTCAAATGTGGAGCTGATGCCCACCGCTAGAAGCATTGATGGGGCAATGCAGCAGCAAATAAGAGTCAGCTTCCATTGAGTGACAAATGCTAGCACGAAGGCTGATATAAAAGCGGACAGACCCTGGACAATTAGCCCCAGTTTTTCCGATATTCCAGCCTGGACTAATCGTCCATTCGAAGTAGCTTGCATCGCAATCGACCCGCTGGTGCCAGAATCGAAGAAGGCAATTTCCTGGCTCAGGCCTGCTTTCAGGTACCGGCGGCGAATATTTCGTGTGATCCGGTATGCGGCAAGTGTATAGAGTGTGCTGTATCCATAAGTGAGGGAGAATCGGCAAAGGCTGATGACGAAGAAAAAGAGACTTTTTTATATATTAGTTCCTTCTTGTCCATCTAGCTTGAAGGGGATTGCACATACCTGAGTCTCGCCGATTCACTTCGGAACTTCGAAGCATCCGTATGACCCGCCGTGTAGTCAGTGATGAGTGTGATAAACTGACCAAACACCAGATTGACAAGGGCCATACCAACACCAGACCCTAGTGCGCAGGCAGTGGCAATGGCTTGCAAAGTATAGTCTTTGGATGAGCCATAGTGAAAGATCCTCTGCTTGGTGTTAGACTTCTAACCTGCGATGTAAGGGGAATGTTCCTACCAGATATGCACCAAAGGCATCTGTTTCTTCCTTAGGCCCCTGGTCATCAATTGTATCTTTCTCAGATTGTTTCTCCATTGTAGATAATTTAGATATCCATGCGAAACACCCTCAGGCGAGCAGAGAGTCAAAGTTGGCTTTGCTTCCAAACCGATTTTCGATTTGCACAGTGTGTGAATAAAATACCATTACGAGCCAGTTATCGAGATGTGTCGCTCTTTTTGAGCTTCCAATGCTGATCTATGAAGGCAACTCCGCCAAGGGGATTTACAGAGTGCTCACGGGTTCCGCGGGTACCGCGGGCTCCACGGATCCCGATGGCCCCGGGCTCCTATGAGACAATTCCACATCGACCCAGTAGGGAATACATACGGAGTACATAGCTAAGAACTTGGCATTCAAAGTATTTCAAAATTATCAGTGAGAGACTAAGTCATGATTGAATATCATTCAATCGGTATATTTCATTATAGCTGGAGAGTATAATGGTAGAAATATGTTGTACACAATGTATAGTACTCCATCAGGGTAACCCGTTAAAATAAAATAACGACATAGTTGACAGGTAATTTAACTAGATATCTTGTAAGTATAAAACGCATTTCTCTATAATTTGCTATTGATATCACAGACGTCCTTCTAACACCCCACGGAACACATAGAATGATCACACTTCACTTCCTCCAAATTCATCATCCGATGGCCATATCACGGGAAACCCTTGGGCTTTCCTTCTCAGCAATGTCTCTTTTTTCCAATTCCAAAATCCAGACTGTCTGTCATCAGTAGATAAATGACCCATCATAGAGGTTGGATCGGTAAACCGTAGGCGAGCTAACCAAGCTGCAAGATCAAGTTCATGATATAGTTGTCCATCAACAACCATCCGAATCGTCCCGATATGCTCATAGAGTGGCTGCCCGAATTTGGAAGTGTGATAACTCATGTAAAGAAGACCGCTTATCCAGGCCTTCAGATATTCACAGAGCCACTCCGGACGCGTTTTATATGATGACAATGTCTCTGAAGTCTCGCTCTGGTCTCCCCGATCCCGACCCCAATGCCGCCCCGACCACTGCTTGTATGTGACATCTTCTGGTGGGAAGGAAAGTTCCAATTCCGCAGACTGGAAGTCGAGAACAAGTGTATCGATCAGCATCCCCCGGTCCTGAAATTCCTCCGTGTTTCGAGGATATTCAGAAGTCTCGTCTTCTTCTTTGCGCTTTTTTTCTCCCACGGGGCCATAGCGGAAAAATCGCTCCAATGCCGCATAGAAGTACCAGTGGAAGCCTAGCCGACCGCCGTCGCCAAGTTGGCTACGGATGGTGCGCTTCTCGATAATGTGACCGAACAGACGCACATTCACGTAGAGTGTCGATATGTGGGTTGTGAGACACGGTACTGACAGCCAAGTCAGCAAGATGCGCAAGTCATCCTTGACTGATATGTCAAGAATGTACTCGACTTTCCTGCGTCCGAGGATCGCCTGAGTCTCGATCGAAATTTGATGATTTGTGAGAAGCAGAGGCAGACAGTTTGAAGGGCTAGGTTTGCTCTGTTGGTTATAATACGCATTGCGACCTATATTGACCCACGCATTATATGTAAGGTCATGGTATTCGATTCCATCCGATTCAAGAGGGGTCAGAGGTGGGCTGAGCGGGGTGTAGAGCACATGCTCGATGATGAGTATTCGGAGCTCAAATGGGAGATTAAGAAACAGAGACATGGTTAGGTTTCTAATGATTGGAGTAATTTGGAGAAAAATATATATACAAAGTAGTTAACAAAGTAGGGGAGTTCCCGAGGTCGAAGTCCAGGGCGGAGTCTAAACTCGTTTGGGAAGAAGCCATGTTTTGTCCAACGCCAAGACTCTCTTCTCTTCTTTAACCTCTTAGCATTTTCTAGGATATGCTGGACAATGCCCGAATTGGCGCGGTCAATCCCTCGCTCATGGACCTCGACGTTGAAACTTCCTAAATCCTCATTCCCTCCACGCGTATCGCCTGTCGATCGGACCAAATACCTAAAACGATGCACCGATGATCTCTACGCCTGGCAACGCCGCGAAAGGCCCACCGACAAACCATTCGTCTTGCACGATGGTCCACCCTATGCGAACGGCGATCTCCATGTTGGACATGCGCTCAACAAGATCTTGAAGGATATCATCTGTCGCGTACAATTGGGTCGCGGGAAGAGAGTGCGGTACGTGCCGGGCTGGGATTGCCATGGACTGCCGATCGAGCTCAAAGCCCTCCAAGGCCTGCGAGATGCGGACATCGCAAGCGGGTCGGTCAGCGCGGCTGTTATTCGCACGTCCGCGCGGAAATTGGCAAGACAAACCGTGAAGGAGCAGATGAAAGTGTTCCGTGGCTGCGCGGTCATGGCCGACTGGGAGAACCACTGGAAGACCATGGACAAGGAATTCGAGATGCGACAATTGGGTATATTCCGGGGAATGGTGGATCGGGGCCTCATCTACCGAAAGTTCAAGCCGGTTTACTGGTCGCCTTCAACGGGTACCGCTCTTGCGGAAGCAGAACTGGAGTACAAGGATGACCATATCTCGACCGCTGCCCTGGTCAAGTTCCCTCTTGTCGATATCCCCACGTATCTCGCTGAGAATCCTCTTCTTCGTGGAAAGGATGTAAGTGCTGTTATTTGGACCACTACCCCCTGGACGCTGCCTGCCAATGCTGCCATTGCAGTCAGCGAGTCTTTGGAATACACTATTGTCTTGTCGGAAAAACATGGCCATCTTCTTATCGCTCAGTCGCGGTTCGAATACCTCCAAAGTATGTTGAAAGAAGATCTCTCGGTCATTGTGCCCTCTATCCTAGGGTCCGAGCTGGCAGAGCAAACTACGTATCGACCTCTATTCAAAGGACCTGAAGCTCAGCCACAACCCATCTTCGCTGCGGACTTTGTTACTGCTGATTCTGGCTCTGGTATGGTTCACTGCGCGCCTGGTCATGGAATGGACGACTACGAAGCATGTCTTGCGCGTGGCATTCCTGTGTTCGCTCCCGTCAACGATGAAGGCAAATTCACAGATAAAGCCATGCCCCTCGATCCTACACGTTTAGCCGGAAAGCCTGTCTTGGGAGAAGGTAACACTGCAGTGTTGGAATGGGTCGAATCGTGTGATCAGTTGCTTGCCCAACATAAGTACGAGCACAAGTACCCTTACGATTGGCGCTCAAAGCTCCCGATCATTGTTCGGGCAACAGAACAGTGGTTTGCCGATGTAGCCGATATCCGCAGCAGTGCTCTTCGAGCGTTGGAAGATGTCCGGTTTGTGCCCGAGACTGGAAAGAACCGACTCGAGAACTTTGTGAAGAATCGGAATGAATGGTGTATCTCGCGTCAGCGCGCGTGGGGTGTTCCAATTCCTGCAATCTATCACCGGACCACTGGAGAGGCTGTCTTGACTAAAGATAGTGTTTCACATATCATGGCTACAATTGAAGAGCGGGGAATCGATGCTTGGTGGACCGACAGTGCGGATGATGCTGCATGGATTCCTCCGTCCTTACGGGACGAGGCTGGAGCGGGGTATCGACGTGGAACGGACACCATGGACGTTTGGTTTGACAGTGGTACTAGCTGGGCCGAGATCGATGTCCCTATGGAAGGTCGGAGTCATCCAGCAGACGTGTATCTCGAAGGTACTGATCAACACCGCGGTTGGTTCCAGTCTGGCCTCCTCACGTATATCTCACACCAACTTGGTTCGGGTCAACCCACGCCTCATGCGCCATTCAAGAATCTCATCACCCACGGTTTCACCCTGGATGAACATGGGCGGAAAATGAGCAAATCCATTGGCAATGTGATGTACCCGCAAACCATCATGGATGGAACTCTGCTGCCTCCTCTCAAACCCCGCAAAGGCAAAGGGAAGAAGCAACCGGAAAACCAAGAACCCGTGTACGACGCTCTTGGCCCCGATGCGCTTCGTATGTGGGCGGCAAGCAGCGACTACACGCGCGATGTGGTGATTGGAAAACAGGTACTCCAGACCGTCAACACCAGTCTCCACAAGTTCCGTGTCACCTTCAAGTTGTTGCTGGGTGCCCTTGCCGATTTCAACCCAAAGAACGTTGTCCCATACGGGCAGCTGCAGCTGGTCGATCGAATTGCACTCAAGCATCTCTCGGACATGGTACTCACTTCGCAGAAGGCATGTGACAACTTCGAGTTCTACAAGGGTGTGAGCACGATGAACCGGTGGGCCAACCTCGAGTTTTCTGCTTTCTACATGGAGGCGATCAAGGACCGACTCTACACCCTTGGTGAGGACAGCACAAGTCGCCGTGCCGCGCAAACGACCTTGTTCTACATCTATAATCATCTCCAAGAGGCACTGGGTCCCATCACACCAGTTCTTGTGGAAGAAACTTGGGAACATACTCCCGAGTCCATCCGCACCCAATCTGAGCACCCCCTGCAGCGTATTATTTCCGCCCCGGCTCCGGAGTGGCAGGATTTAGCCCTGGACACCAGCTACCAGGAGCTGACGGTGGTCCACTCCGCCATCAAAAACCTGCAGGAGCAGGCCCGTAGTAAAAAACAGCTTGGCTCCTCCCTGCAATCCTTTGTCCACATTGTGCTCCCTACCAGCTCTGGATTGTTCCAGCAGTATCTGTCAGAGCTCCCTGATCTCTTCGTTGTGTCCTCCATCACCCTGGCATCCCACAGTGAAGCTCTCCCAGATGACATCAAGGATGCTGACTGGCAATATGAAGAGACATTTGAGCTAGGTGGCCAGCCAGGCAAAGTGTATGTGTACGCGCCACAGGCCTCCAAATGCCCACGGTGCTGGCGGTACGCCATTCCGGAACCGGTGGCGATCGAAAATGCGATCTGCGACCGGTGTGAGACAGTGGTGCATGAGGCAAACGCCTAGATCACTGTACAAGTCTGTATACTTATGTACTTTATGTATTATATCGATCATCTCCAGGCAGTGATTGGACATGGCAGCCAATTTAACAACTGCAGTGCAACCAATAATCTAGAGACATCCAATATTTCAAATTCCAAACCAAGCTGAATGAAATTTAATCTATTTGATCTATTTAATCCATTCAATCCATTCAATCCATTCAATCCTTGTAGAATAATCCATGTAGTGAATGTTATAACTGGTTATGACGACAGTATCCAGTCAATGACGGTTGTCTCAATCATTCACCCCCAATCCTGTTTCGATGCAACATTGAATCATCATTCATATACTCTTGCTTTTTCTCTTTCTTCACTTCTTCACTTCTTCTTTAACCCATCTTTTTCAAATTCAGCATGATTCAACCTCCATTTGATCAGTTTGCTACTCTCACGGCACCCGCCACCACATCCTCAGTGGCGCCTATTCCCACTGTCATTCCGGGATCTGAGGTATACCAGGAACTTCATGATGTGGGAAAGCGGACTCTGTGGTATGTGTATATTATAGATATATATTGAATGCCTAATCGTTCTAACATCTATAGGGTTGTCACTGTGTTGATGGGCATCTCCTCGCTGGTGTTCTATGCTCTGGCCGCTCGTGCTCCTCTGGTGAGTTCATATCTCTTTTATTCTTCTATACACTATATATTCTCTTTATTATACATATATACCTAACATCTTTACAGTCTAAACGAATCTTCCATATTCTAACCTCCCTCATCACCACCATCTCCTTCATAATCTACCTAGCCCTTTCAACAGGCCAGGGCATAACAACCAAATACAACAGAGTCCACGAATCCCACAAGCATGTCCCAGATACCCACACAGACTACATCCGCCAGGTCCTATGGCTGCGCTATGTAAACTGGGCATTAACAACACCCCTGCTCTTCATCAACTTCGCCCTTCTGTCCGGCCTACCAGGTGCAAACCTACTCATCGCCATTGTCGCTCACCTGGTAATGCTGGCAACAGCTCTATTCGGTATATTTGCAGGCCACGGCCGCGAGCGCTGGGTCTGGCTGACCCTTACATGTATTTCCTACCTGGTCGTGATCCACCATGTAGGCTTCCATGCACAGAAAGCGGCAAAGGGCAAGGATGCTCAGACACAACGGTTCTTTGGGTCTATTTCTGGGTCCGCCATTGCCATGCTAGCGCTGTTCCCTATGTGAGTTATATATCCAGAAGGGCATTCTAAAGTCGGCTCAGGACGATTGCTAATGTTGGGTAGTTCCCTCGCGGCTGGTGCTCTTGCGCTTAAATTGAGCGTTGACACAGAGACCGTCCTCTTCGCTATACAGGATGTCTTTACGCAAGGTGTCCTTGGATACTGGCTTCTGTTGGCTCATGAGAGCGTCTCTGGAATGTGAGTTTCAGACTGAACTTCTGTATGCGGATAACATGCTAATTTCTACAGTGCGCTGCACATCGAAGGATTCTGGTCCCATGGTGTCGGCAATGAGGGAGCTATTCGTATCTCCGACGAGGAGGGTGCGTAAGGAATTGACTTTTCCCTCACATTCGGATTGGAAATGAGATGATAGCATATTCGTCCTTTTTTATTTCGGTTTACTGTCGTATTTCTCCCATTTGCGGATCAGTTTCATCTTTCTCAGTTTCATTTAAGTTTTGGGCTGAGGTATGAGGTATGAGCATGATGATATTGATACTTTCCTTTGGCCCTACTATCTTACATGTATTCCGTACTCTACATAATGAGCAAGAATGACTTGAACAATTGGTTTCTTTTTTTTTTTTTTCTTTTTTTTTTTAATTCGTACACAACCACAACGGAATGATAGTATTTCCCTGGCGACACGCTCACCAGAACCCCCTGGGGAAGGCTCTGGCGAGCGTGCCGCCGCCGATGGACACGGACACCGTCCGTTCACATCCTGGAGGCCCCCAGACCTCCCACCGCAGCGGTGAGCTCGGCAAGCTCCTCCTCACCGAGCTCCTCCATGGAGCTGGCCCCGGAGGGCCCATCCTTGCCCCGGGCCACTCCGAGGTTGTTCGAGTGACGAACTCGAACGTCTCGCTGGGCGCGAGACAACCAGAAACCGCAGTCGATGCAGTCCTTCTTGAAGTGAACCTCCTCGAGGTTCCGGAACCACATCCCGAACGCGTCCCCGTCCACGGCGAAGCCGGCCAAGGTGAGATGCTTGACCGGCAGGTAGCGGGGGACGGGGAAACCGGTGGCGCTGGCAAAAAATCTTGCCTTCTCGATGCAGAACTTGTCAAGGTACTCGCCGTACCCGATTCTTCTCGAGATCTCTCCGTTGCCTTGCTCGCCACTATAGATCAGTCCGGTTAGCATATGTCACATCTCTCACTTTCAGATAACTCTCAGTTCGGTATCACTTACTAGTAAACGGGCGCGCCAAACTCCTTCACATTCATCACCCATCCATCCGTGATGGGCTTCCAGCCCCTTGGACCTGGCTTTTTGATGTCCAGTTCCACTGCCATCTCCAGCTCGAGAGTGGTGAGCTGGAGGTTCAACCAGACCGCCTGCCAGATGATACTCTGGTATGATTGAAACATACCAGTTAGACGCAGCACACGCAGGTTGCGAAACTCGACCAAGGGCCGCAACCCCTGCTCGGAGGGAATGGTGATTCGGATCTCAATCTCAACCTCTGGTTCCTTGGGGGAGTGGTGGGTTCCCTGGCCGTCGGTGGCAGTCTCATTGATGCCAGGAACCTTGACCTCAATGGCCGCATCTGGCATATCGACAAGGCCCTTGGGTGAGGCCTTGCGAGCGTCGCAAAGCAAGTTCAGTTCGAGGACCGACTTGGTGAGTGGGATATCATCCCAAGTGCCACCATTGTTGAGGTACTCCATCAGGTTGATTTGAGAACTGCGAGCTGGGCGAGGAGTAGGCACAGGTTCAGGGCGAGGATCACTTGGTCGCTCAAGCCACTCTTGAAAACCGATAATGCTCCGATGGTTGGGAGAAATTGTGGAAAAGGGATAAGAGTCCTCAGGAGCCTCGGGGGGTGCAATATCTAGGTTGGCGGCAGACGGCTCTCGGTAGAGAGAACGAAAGGCAGGACGGGAGGCGTTGGGGATGGGAGGAATAGGATATTCAGGAGGAAAGAAAGTAGGAGGGGATTCAGGTGGAAGGAAAGTCGAAGGAGACAGGATGGAAGGCCGGACAGGCTTCTGGAGTTCAACAATGCCCGTAGTTGATGCGAGGATTGGGCCTCGGCGCTTGAGGCTCGGAGACCTAAAGGAAGGTAGTTTTGGAAGGCGCAGGCTACCTTTCTTTGAACTCTTCTGGCTCTTCTCAGAACTCTCTTCGGGTGAGGTTGGACTATGAGTCCTCACGGGGGAGGGATGAATGGTGTTGCGGAGTCTGGCGCTATTGAAAGAAGCCAGACGAGAGAGTTCAAAGCGACTATTTTGCTTCTTTGGACTTTTCTTGGTAGAGCTTGTCACTGTAGTCTGAACATGACTTTTGGAAAGCGACTGGGTAGGGCTTTGATGCGGCAATTGGCCAGTTAGGGCTAGATCCAGATGAGATCATTAGCACGAAGTATATATCAATAGGCACGCTTGTGTGTGAAGCATTCAATATAACAAGCATGGAACACACGTAAAAACATACCTTGTCCCTCATTTCTAGCACGTTCCTGGACATCTCTCGTCACACCGTCCCAGAACTGCGCTCCCATGAGGCTTGACTCCCATTGCTCATGTGTCGCACGATTGTACGGATTGTTCATGTTGATTTGGAATCAATAATGATGGAAATTGGATGAAAGTAATTATTAAAAGGATGAGATGAGATGAGAGAAGATGAAAGAAAGATAGATGGAACGAGACAGCCAGATGAGGGAAAAGTACTGTGCGCGCGTTCTCTTCAGGCGTGTGCTCGCCGTATAAACAAGAACTCGAGGTAGGTACCACTCACGCAAGCAGCGCCGAGATATAGATCGAGGGCTCCTGTTCAATTATGTGCGTCGCTCTTATATTTTGCTCCATGCTGTGAAAACGATAGACCCTCTACAAAGATGTACACTATATTGGCTAGTATAACTCGCATTGTTGTCAGGTTATATTCCCAAGCGTAGGATGACCCCAATCAGGCAACCGTAATGTCCATCTGCCTCTGACAATGGACCGAGAACATATCCCATCAAGTGGGTAGTTAGTGGCTGTACGAGCAGTTGTCGGTTCATTATGCTAAAGTCGGCCGCGATGAAATCGATGGCACCGCTTGGAAGGCGAGGGTGCTGTTCATGACTATCACCAACCCAGCGACGAAAACGAACAGCTTTTTTGCCCTGGCAAGTCGGTGTGTCAGCTTGTTTTGTGTAGCTAATAAGGGAGTGATATTACTCTCGTCCAACTGTATGCCATAGATCGGGACTAGATCCATCATACTTGCAGAATGCTCAGAAATGCCTTTGTCGCTATGTTGAAGCATTTTGCGTCATATCTATAGCATATGGCAATCTAGAAACAACATTACAAATAGCAGCAATAGTACTAGCCGGCCTGGCGTCTGTTTCTAAAAAGGTGGAATGCTTCCCGAGGTATGCTTGATACTCGCCGATCTCGGATCCACCGATCCGCTTATCCTTTTTGGGACTAGGTTTTGGCTAGTGACGGCCCGCGACGGACATCCGGTGGTCCACCCCCAGAATCCCACCTGGGCAGTTGATGCAAGGCTCCGATGTCGGGGCTGCATACTTCCTCGTAGCAGCTGGAATGGCCTCATAACACCACTCAAATCTAGTCCAGGGGGTCTTTGTAAGACTGAAAAGAATACTGACAACAACATGGCACGGCAGCAAGAACAGAAAGACATTTGGTCGGCCGACCTTTATGGCGAAAAGGTGGCCCCATTTGTTGCAACTTCAACTGACAAGATTCTGGATTAGCTGAACCCCAAGCCAACTGGTATGTCTCTAAATAACAACTGTGAGGCTTAACTAACAAGATAGATGAAATCCTTGATATCGGCTCCGGGGAAGGCCCCTTGACAGCCCGCATAGCTCCCCATGTCAAACGGATCATGGGAATCGACGGCTCAGCCAACATGATGGAGCACTTCAAAAAGACATATCCACACATTTAGTCGCGTGTTGTCGATTGCCGACTGCTTGATCAAGAAACTGACCTCACAGCCGCGAATTTCGACAAGGTCTTTTCGAACGCTACCTTGCATTGGATTCTGAGAGACCCCGAAACAAGATCCAACGCAATCAAAGGCTGTTTCGAGGCACTCAAGCCGGGTGGTCTTCTGGTCAGTGAGTCCGGTGCGCTAGGGAATGTGGCCGAGGTACATTCTGTAATAATCAGCGGTCTAGTCACTCAAGGCATTCCTGTTGAAAAGGCGCGACAAGCACCGCCTTGGTGGTTCCCATCACAGCAAGCTATCAAGGAGCTTATCGAAGGAGCAGGCTTTAACTGGATCAAGGGCGAGGTCCAACTCAGACAGATAACGTTGACAGAGAATGAGAAAGGTGGTGTTGAAGGATGGTAGGTCTGACACTAATAAATTATTTGACTTTATAACTGATGGCGTATAGGATTCGTCTGTTCGGTGAGCCCTTTCTTGGACTCCTCCCGATAACCGAGGTACAAGATGCAGCCGTTAAACACGCTGTTGACATTCTTGAAGCTGTTGGAAGACAGCAGTATGATGGTTCTTTTACTGTCAATTACGTTCGTCTTCGCTTCGTTACTTAAAAGCCAGAGTGACATCACTTAGCTGTAGAGAGTTCCAGTCTTTAGATATAATTTACGATAATTCTTGCTTTAAAATCGTGGTACTTATCCATTTCATCTCAAGAAAACCGGCAGACCTTGCTAGCCTTTAGTCAATAGGTCATCTGGTCAATCAACTAGAATGATACTGGATGAACATTTATTAAAGCGAAAAGCTATTGTTCATTACCTATCACCTGAAACATACTCCGATCAGCTTCGACTATGGTTTGCGAGTTCTATCCGTCCTACACCCGAAGTCTGTGATACAATTCCATCTCGAATCTTTCACGGCCCGTAGTCCGGCTAGCCAGCCGCATTAATCGAGCGGTTCAATGGAAATGAACAATCTCCGTTGAGCCACTGTCAAATTTCAAAGCCTGAACTCATATAGCCTTTCGCCGAGTTGGATGGGGATAAGTCGCAGAATGTCCCTCTATGCCCTTTCTAAGGTGATCGTTGGTCCAGTCTTCTCTTTTTCACCCAGAAGCTCGCATGAGAGTAGAGTTTCTAGTAGTATCATGGCGTCTTCATGTGGCAACTTTGCTGGGAATCCCCCGGTAGAAGGGTCACTGGTGATCGTGGTGGTCAAACACTCCAGAGCGGATTAGGTGGGGGTTTTCTCGGGTCATGTTGGAACCCTCATAATCAACATTTGGAAAGAAGGCAAGAGGCATAATTAAACTGAGAAGAAATGAAGATGAGGATGAGAACGAATGAGAAGCTAAACCTAATTTGGGCGACCCAGTATATACATTTGGAGATGTGAAATATATATATTCATGGATCCATTAAAAACCATTGATGTCTTTCTGAGTATCTGTTGGATGTAGGAGTTGATGACACTCTCGGTGCTCACAGTGGCTTAGATCTATATCTATAATATAGTATAGCTATATGTACATAGTACATACCTTTGATACACAGTTCCTATGTGCCCCAATGTGGATACATCAAACATCCATATTGGGCGTCTGATAAACCTGGGGTATGGGCTGTGAGTTGTCTATATATAAAGGTTTCTTCAGGGACAAATATTGTATCCCGTAGTTTGATGTCAGACATGTCGGCCTCCAGGGCTGGACTCAAGACTAGTGCTTGTTCACATATCGAGCTGCCTGGGCGACCTATCCATGCATGATTGCCATAGCGACATTGTAGACTGCATGCCGAAGGCGCAAGCTTAAAACCATAGACTGGCACATTGCCAAACTGATATCGAAGAAGGGAAAAAAAACCTACTGCCCTACTGTATACAACTACTGCTCAAAGAACAATTTGGCTGGCAAATGGCCCGTGGACTTCGCTATTTTGTGTCCCTCCCCATGATAAATACATCCAGAGCGGTGCGGAGATGTCTCTCGCACACACGAACCATCTTTTAATCGCCAAGCACAGAGGGAGAAGTTTTAAAAGAAACCCATTGGAATTGTCGAACAAAAATCATGCATCATCCATAACCTAGTACTTCTTGCCCTGGCGGAGGACATCACCGAACTCCTCCAGAGGGCTGCGGATGAGCTTGTTCTCGGCCCACAGGTTGGGGGTAAGGAAACCGTAGGTGTTGACGACAGCGACGAAGGTGGCCTTGAGGGTGTTCTCGAGGGTCTTGGTGGAGCCGGAAGAGGAGGTGTAAGCGTCCTGGACACCGGCGAGCTGGAGCAGACGCTTGACAGCGGGGGAAGCGACAAGGCCGGTACCGCGGGGGGCGGGAATGAGCTGTAATTCATTAGAAACCATCTCTTCAGATCAACTGGCCCCTGAAAACAAGGGCCAGTCCACTGGACAAAACTTACACGGACGGAGACGGAACCACACTTTCCACTCTGCTTGACGGGCAGAGAGTGAGGCTCACCAAGGTTGGTACCCCAGTAACCGCGACGGACGGGGAGGACAGCGAGCTTGGCGATGGTGATAGCGGCACGGATGGCAGTGGCGACTTCCTTGGAGGTCTTGATTCCGAGACCGATGTGGCCCTCGGAGTCACCGATGAGGACAATGGCCTTGAAACGGGTACGCTGACCGGCACGGGTCTGCTTCTGGACGGGCTTGATCTGTAGGTTGAAATTTGACGTTAGTTTCTGGTCTGATTTCGATGTATTCGTTTTCTCTGCTTGAGCTTCCACTGCGCAATTGCGTGCAATTGTCGCATTCCAGTCGAATCCCGCTCAATCCTCCAATTTCAAAAAGGTGTGTGTGTGTGTGTGTCGATCCGTACCTTCATAACCTCATCCTTGAGCTTGGGAAGGAAGAAGTCGACAATCTGGTACTCCTTGACGGGCAGAGAGTGGAGGTAGATCTGCTCCATGGAGGTGATCTTGCCGGCCTTGACGAGACGGCCGAGCTTGGTGACGGGCTGCCACTCCTTCTCCTCCTGCTTGGGACCACGACGGCCGCGACGGCCACCACGGCCACGTCCACGCTCACCACCACGGTCGCCGCGCGAACCGAAACCACCACGTCCACGGGGAGCAGCGTCAGCCATATTGATGTTGTTATGGGAAGCGACGGGGAGGGTTGTCGGGATTGAGTTAGTCGTCGAGATTCACGGCGCTGAGCACTGTTTGCCCGAAATTTGCGCGGGTGGGCTAAGCGAGCGGGCAGCCCTAGTGGGGACCCTATGCCCTAAGTTCCCGATCGGGGTGGTGGCACGTGCACTTAAGGTTTCCAGGGCGGTGTCACCTGACGGGGCCCAGAAGTAGATCGATTGATCGTCGTTGTTTAGAGGGGGGCATTGAAGCTATGGAAGAAGGCATAGATTGATTTTATATTAATCTTGAGGTTATTGGTTATAGCTATATTTAACAATATATCCTGTTTATGTACAGAATCAAGCCCTCGTAATGTTGTTATTCTACCCTCCCTACGTCACTCCGCAAATCTGCCTCAGGCGGATGCATTTCCTATTTGAGCAACGCGACAGGGCAATCTCGACTCCGCAATTTCAAGATTGTTCACCCCCAGTTGCCCCCATTTCAATAGTATTTCAGCGTCTCTCCTCTTGCGTTTTTGTTCACTCTTTGCATTATTCCATTCTTCTCTGCTTGTTTCATCTTCCACACCCACTCAATTGCAGTTATGTTGCGCTGGTAAGTCTCCCTTGCTACTTACCTCCTTGAATCGAAGCTCAAAACAACTCTCCAACCAGGTACCAATCCAAGTTGGCAAAGAGGCCCATCCTCACCGCAAGCATCACCAGCGCCGTACGATCCTCTCCTTTTTCCCTTTCCCGCGAACCAGCTCCTGATCCTTGTTACAACAGTTTCTATTCGGCAGCGGTGATGTTCTAGCACAGCAAGCTGTTGACCGGAAAGGTCTCCAAAAGCACGACTTTGCCCGCACTGGGCGCATGGCTCTATACGGTGGAGGTATGGTTATAAGCCTCGATTCTCTTGTACATTACTGATCGGTGCCTTGTTCTTTTAGCCGTCTTCGGTCCAGTTGCCACTACCTGGTTTGGCATTCTCCAGCGTCATGTCGTTCTCAAGGGCACCGCGTCCACCACCGCCGCTCGTGTTGCCGCCGATCAAGTCTTCTTTGCCCCAGTCCAGCTCACCTGTTTCCTATCCTCGATGGCTATCATGGAAGGTGTTGATCCCGTGGAACGGTTGAAGACTGCCTTTGTTCCCGCCTACAAGGCCAACCTGATGGTCTGGCCGTTTGTACAGGGGGTCAACTTTACATTTGTCCCCCTAGAGCTACGCTTGTTGTTTGTCAACGTTATCAGTTTGGGTGAGTACTTTGTTTCCCAATGTTGCTGGTTATACTCCTTACTGCAGACACTAACAATTAAACAGGGTGGAACTGCTTCCTTAGCTTGATGAATAGCGGCGAAGAACTAGAATTCCAAGCCGCAATTTGAGATACCCTTTGAAGTTTTCATTATCAGATATTCTGTGCTTTGTTTTTCTCACGTTGGCGCTCTATTATATAGGATGTTCTTTTTGGTTGTTGGGTTATTCCTCAGGCATCGTGTTCGGGAAGATTTTTATTCTGCATTTTTTCGACCATGTAGGATACTAGATAGTATAAATGTGAAACTAAATATTCAAATTGAATTATTAGAATACATGAATCAAATGATAGACAAAGTAGAAATAAGAGTAAAGTAAAGTAAAGATGGTATATTTAAGTGCCCAGGAGAGAGTGATACATAAATTGATTATGTTACGGAAGAACCCAAAGAGGCAAGGCAAGTTTTTGTGGCTCGAACTTCAAAACTTCCACTCTTTGCAGTCGATTGTCGCCCACCTCCACTCTGATCTCACACTGCCTGGAGCAGACTATTACTGCTAACTCGATCCAGGCTCGGATTTCTCTTACCTTCTTTGTGTGAAAAGCTCCGATTTGGGCTTTCCCTGAAATTCTCGCCCCTCCGACTATCCGACTCGATTTCCCCCCCCCTCCACAACCCTTCATCATGGCTGCTGTCGCAGAAAACGGTACTCCGGCTGTTGCCGATGAGAACTCCGCTCCTGTTACCGAGACTCAAACCGGTGATGCTGTCACTGTCTTCCACAATTCCGATGACTTCAACGTGAAGCACCCTCTTATGCACGAGTGGACTCTGTGGTTCACCAAGCCCCCCAGTGGCAAGGTAAGAGATACCAGTTGGATATACCGACCTCAGTGTACTTACTCATGGAAATTAGGGCGACAACTGGAACGATCTGCTTAAGGAGGTGGTTACCTTCAGCTCCGTGGAAGAATTCTGGGGCATCTATGTAGGTCCAATCTGAAGTCTCCCCCGATCAACAATCACCCTAACCTTGATCGCTATTAGAACAACATCACGCCGACCTCCGAACTTGGCCTCAAGGCCGACTACCACCTCTTCAAGAAGGGCGTACGACCCGAGTGGGAGGACCCCCAAAACAAGCACGGTGGAAAGTGGTCATACCAGTTCAAGGACAAGCGCTCCGTCCCCATCGACGAACTCTGGCTGCACGCGCAGCTCGCCGCGATCGGTGAGACCCTCGAGAAAGATGACGACAACGAGGTGATGGGAGTGGTTGTGAATGTGCGCAAGGGCTTCTACCGTGTCGGTCTATGGACCCGCACAGTCGGCAAGAGCATCCAGGGCGATAAGCACACCCGCACACAGGCGCAGGGCAAGGAGGTCCTCGAGGCAATTGGTCAGCGGTTCAAGGACGTGCTGCGGCTCAACTTGGCGGATGTGGTGGAGTTCTCTGGCCACACCGACAGTGCACACAGCGGTAGCACGCGCGCGAAGGCCAAGTACACCGTTTAAACGGGGTTGGCTGAGCTGGTGATGTGCAGACGAGGATGAAAAACGAAAAACAGGGGACGGATGGCGATGCGCAAATTTCACGATTACGGACGACACGAATCGAGGGGAATTGACTCGACTCGATGTGCGGTGCTGGAAACTGGGGGTGATTCACATAGGGACCGAGGTTCCCCCCCTTTAATGCCCGCCCCGCTGCATAGTTCTGCAGGGACGGCCTGATTGCTTGCGACTTGTATCTTACTCTACCAAACACATTTTACGAGGCTTCTGCCGTGGTTGAGGTCGAGCTCGTGCCGGTATGATGGTATTTTCCTTACATTATTCTATACAAATATGACCTGTTCATGGATGCATTCAACTTTTGGTGTTGGCGTGCTGGGTCGGTTTTGGCGAGATCAAGCACCTTGAGTATAGCTGCGAGTTTTGAATGCGCTTATGCTGTAGGTGTAGCTCAGCAGCAGCCTAAATGTCCAAGCCCTGTCTCATAGATTTTTATTCCATGTCTCATCCGATCAGCGTCGCGAGTTGGAAGGCTTCTAGGGGGTTCTAATGGCACTCCCTAGAATGTATAGCCACAGACACTTTTAGTAGTCAGCGCTCAGTTTCAAACATGTTCTGCGCATTTACACCGCCATGTTTCCTTGGAGATATAAAACGCCCTTCGCAGGACAGACAGTGTACCACCACACGAATATATCAAATCAACCCCTCGATATTTTCGTCATGGTCAAGCCAGAAGACAGGTTCTACTCAGGGGGCCAGGGCTATTTTGGCTCAAGAGAAAATCCCCAAACCGAAACCCACTGCAACGTCTGGGATTGGGATCAGCTTCGATTAATCAAAGTCAAAGGAACGGCCAAGCTTTTTCCACCTGACGAAGATATTGAGAACTCAGTTCTTGCGCAATTCGCCGATTACCTTTCACCCGAAGTCCGTGCAATCACAGTCGACGATGACGGGCTTCTTATTAGAGTCTCGACAGATCCGGGAGAGGATGAAACATTCTTTATTGGATATGTTCCCTTCTCACTCTGTCAATCGCTCGCACATTGCTCTACAATCCACTTCTCTCAACTTCAAGAGCTTGATCGGCTTGGACCAGGTGTCGACCTCTCATCGTATGATAGTCAGAAGGTCGCATTCAAATTTAACCCTTTAGGCATACCTCGAAGACTACAAATGTCCTAGAAGGAGATGAACCTACTTAGCAAACTGCTACCACATCCTAATATAGTACCGTTTGATCGCCTCGTCCTCGAAGACGCGGAGTCTCGTGTGATTGGATTCGTAACGAAGTACATTCCAGGTGGAACGCTAGCAAATGCCGATCCAAAAAGGCCTTTCCGATTTGAATGGCTACAACAGCTTACCCAAGTGGTGGATTTCCTGAACCTAGAATTAGAGATTATGCATCAGGATATTGCACCTCGAAATTTGCTTGTCGACCCCGAAACAGATAAGCTTCTTCTCTTCGATTTTGACTGGGCCGCAAATGGAAAGGAATACCTACTAGATAGTCAAGACGACGTGTCCAGTGTTGTGTTCACACTATACGAGATTATCACAAACGATACACATTTTACGAGCATTCCTCACTGGGATCGAAACATAGATATAGTGCAGACTATCGAATGGCCTTATTACCGCGAACTAGACTCCGACGTGTTAAAGTTCCGTAACTTTTTGAATGAATGGATAGCAACGAGAACCGACGGAGCCATGGAACGATATCTCAATGCACCCAATCGGCTTATTTGGCCGGGTCTCTCAACTCCTCCAGACTACAGTGTGCCTTATGAGATGGGTTGAACGAAGGAAGGAGAAACTATTTGGAAAACTGGTGGACGTACAAGACGCACTGCACTGGAGAAGGGACAATACTGTTTTCGGTGGGAAAGGCCATCACAAATCAGGCTGTTGAAGGAAACAAAACATAGTATGGATGCAGTAGCTGATGACTGCAAGATGTAGTAAAGGGAATATGCGGAGGCAAAAATGTTAAAGAAAGTGAAACTTCCGAAAAGAAGCACACGCATGACCTTTAGGACGAGCATCAACCAGGGGTTCTTTCCACCCTGTAGTTCGAATAATATGACACCACAGTATTAATCATGTCCTGGAGATATAGTCTGCCTGTTGGCTTATTATTATTGACTGTAGGAACTAGCTCTCTGACTTTCTGGAGGCTGTTAACCGAAGGGGACAAATACCTTGTACCGTTGCGATTATTATCTTACACTTTTTCTAAACCCACTCTATTACACGATGCTCCCGTACATAAAGGAGCCACGATCGTAGCAAAGAGAAGACAAAGCTAGATGGACGATTGATGGGCTTCTTGAGACTGTGGAGTAGATAAATTATGTACCGGATTAATAGACCGAACTAATGCCGATGGATTTGCAAAGGGAAATCAATGGTGGAAATTGTAGCGAAAATGGCCCCACGATCCACTCTGAAGTACTCCGTATAGGAACTGACAACGGTGAAAAACCGGAGCAGCTACTCCGTAGACTCTCTGGCACAGGATCTTGTGGCTCAGTATCTTAAAAACACCCCAGGGGCAAAGAGTGCTTCAAAGTTGTCAAGCTTGGAAGGGAGTAGAATCATTATTCTTAGGTTATGCTCGTATAACTTGAAATTGCAGGTACTCAAAGACAAGGTGTTGACCTTACGCCCATGGAGATGCCCCGCCCTCTGACACTATAAACCATTGATACTGTTGGTCGCAAGGGCAACAGAGAGATTTATCTTTCCAAATCTTCGGACTTAGTAGCCTTCGAATGATCGGTCCTGTAGAATGCACATAAAAGACTTGGTGCTCTGTGAAGCACATCTGGGAACCCAACCAACCAAGCATACTTTATTTCTAATGGAAGCCATGAACACGCTAGTAAGTTGGATGTTCTGTTTACTCTAAATCAACTGCCCCTGCACTATAGCCAAACACACCAACAGGAGAGAGTAGGGAGAGCAAGGGCGTCCAATTGTCTTGCAGAGGTTATCCTATACGAGCAAGCCAATAGGATGCCGTTATTTATAGAGGCGAGCACCCTTGGAAGCCCTGGAGCTTCCGAAAAATCTGTGACCGGCGCAGTATGCTCCATTACTATCTTTCCAAGTCTCAGCTGGGAATAACACTCCCTAACAAGAAGACGCAGAAATAACACCTCAAGATATGACTATCGTATTTGTTCGAGATAGTTCATGGATAGCCATGCTCAACACAAATTCGATCGCGTTCGTCGGGTCCGCACGTCAGTCAGCACTAGGATGGTAGTCACCGACGAAGATCCACTGTGGTGTTCTAAGTGGCTGCTGGTGTCGCAATATCAGAGTGCCTGCCCCGAACTCCATCGAGAGCCCTCTATAATATATCGGCCGGGAGCCGACCTTTTGCGATGTCGGAACGGTGATGTGCTCATATTGGCCCAACTACTCGTACACAGAGTAATGGTCCTAGCTTGTTCAATCGGAAAGTCGCGGGGGCATCACACAGGGCTTGGAGGACTTGAGATAGCGAGAGCACTATAAGCACTATAACCGAATTGGGCTTGGCAAGTAAGACATTGGAAGTAAGCCTATCTAGGTAAGCCAATGGAAGAGCACGCAATTCACATATCAAGACAACCTCATGGAATCCAAGTTTGAAGTTGACATACAATATAATTGTACTCATCGAAGGGACTTGACGATATCTCTAGCGCCGGTGTCGGACAGTGTCGGACAAGTGTCGGATTTTGCCAATATCTTGGAGAAGTCTTGGTGGAACTCTCTCTTAAGGCGTTGGTCGCTTGGCTGGCACCCACGAGGTCCCCCCAAGGCTTGGGAGCTTACGCCATCTGAGGGTAACTGTTGGTGATAAGCCTCTCCTGTGCTCCCGTCGGTGGACCTGAAGTCCAAGTCCATCCTTTTCCATAAGCGAAGTCGGAGCCCCAAAGGGCGTGTGCTATGACTCTTGTTTGCTTGGTGTTTATATATTTATGAGGGTCCCTGTTGATCTTTTGGATCTTTTGGACCTTCTCTTTTTTTTTTTTTTTTCTTCTTCCTCTTTTTTTCCCTTTTCACAGACCCCCCCAATTGTTCATATTATGAGATGACATTTGATGACTAGTGCTATAGATGCTATATATCCCTACACACCTACTAATGACCAAGACTAACAGAAACCCTTATCTTCTGTGGGCTTGGCAGGCACCGAGCACTCAAACCCAGATCCACCTCCCATCGCCTGTCGACCGTTTTGTTACGAGAGAATAATTACCCCGGAGCCATGAGACTAGGCCAAACCACGATGGGAACCCCAAATGGTTTCTCTCAGGTCATCACCTCGGCTGGAATTGAATGGCATTGAATGGCATTGGCTGTTGTTGCAGGTCATTGCCGGGGTAAGCGGGTAAGGTCAAGCTTTGAGACATACGCAGTTCAACGGGAAAACGAGGGGAAATGGGCCCCAACGTTACATTCGGAAAGGAAGACTGGAGATCCTTTTTCTACAAATCATACAAATCATACAAATCATATGGTGATTGAGTCCGGAATACGGACGGAGATACGGAGTATTTTGACCTTGCAATCAGAGCTGGAGGAGTCCCCTTCGACGAAAACGGATGAACCTCCCTGGTCTCTCAACCCTTGCCGCTTCACCCGAAGGCGTCTCACTACGGAAAAGTCGACAATTGACAATTCAGATCCCCGGTCAAATGATATTAAAATATTATTATATCCAAAAGGTCGGAGTATCGACTTGACTCCGGCCATTGAACAACAACAAAAAACAACAAAAAACACACAAAAAGAGAATAGGCCCTCGTGGCGAATTCCGGAAACGATCTCAATGAGGAAATTTTCAACTTCACCGGCAATCTCCGACTGGACATATCAAATGTGATTCGACGACATAAAGTGGACTCGGACTAGCCCTTCCAGAAATCCCCAGATGCCAAAATGGCAAGACAAGCTCATTCGTTGCTCCGATTGATCCAACCCTGAGTCAAAGTCCACCCGATGCTCGGTCTTTGATTGCTTGAACTGTGCACTTCTGCCGTCTGGTTACATTGGATGTCGCCTTCAGCCATTCGCCGTTGGACGATAACACTGCCGATCGCGTCCATGGTCGTGCGAACAATAGGCCATGTCCGACCTTCTCAGATGAGCCTTAGTGGTATGGGGGGCCATGGGGGGATTGCAATTTGGGATTTTCTTTTTTTATTCTTTTCTTTTCTTTTTCTTTTTTTTTTTTTTGGAGATAAGA
The DNA here is from genome assembly GCA_019190355.1 of Penicillium palitans. NCBI lineage: Eukaryota > Fungi > Ascomycota > Eurotiomycetes > Eurotiales > Aspergillaceae > Penicillium > Penicillium palitans. Next base: position 132,035 of record JAHAQQ010000015.1, read on the forward strand.
CTCTCTCTCCTCCGGTCCCACTCAACTTCGGTTGTTGAGTAATGAAAAATTGCATATATAGTATTATTCACGCCCTTTTTTTTTTTTTTTTCTGGATCTCTTTCTCTCTATTCCGATTTGTGATCTTTTCCCTTGCCCTCTTGAAAAAAAGAAGGCATAATCTGGTCTCGTAGCCATGGCATCCACAGACCGTGAGATCGATACTCCTGCGTATGTCTCTTTCTGTCTGGAAGCTCTCAGAGTGCAACTAACCCTATCTGTAGAGCTCCGTACGATAACGAGGAGGTCGCCCAGCATGTTGTCCTGAATGAAAAGGCTATGGATGCCGATTTGGACAAGGAGAACCAGATCACTCCGGATGGCGGCGAACCCACTCTCTCGGAGAAGACCTCCTTGCGCCATGTCGCAGAGAACCTGCCCCTCTCCGCCTGGTTGGTGGCTGTCGTCGAGCTGTGCGAGCGTTTCACCTACTACGGAATGTCTGGTCTGTTCCAGAACTACGTCCAGCGACCTCGGGATGGTAGTGAGGGACGTGGTGCGCTCGGTATGGATCACCAGGGTGCTACCGGTCTCACTACCTTCTTCCAGTTCTGGTGTTATGTTACTCCCATCCTCGGTGCCATCGTCGCCGATCAGTACCTCGGCAAGTACAAGACCATTGTGCTGTTCTGTATCGTCTACATGGTTGGTCTGCTCGTCCTCGTCTGTACCTCCATCCCCACGGCCCTGGATCACGGCTCGGGTATCGGTGGTTTCATTGTCGCCATCTTGATCATCGGTCTGGGTACCGGTGGTATCAAGAGTAACGTGGCTCCTTTGATTGCCGATCAGTACAAGCGGAAGAAGATGGCCATCACCACCACCAAGAAGGGGGAGCGCGTGGTCATCGACCCCGCCCTGACCATTCAGCGTATCTACATGATCTTCTACGGATGCATCAACCTCGGTTCGCTCTCCCTTCTCGCCACTCCTTACATGGAGCTGTACATCGACTTCTGGCCCGCCTACCTTCTCTGTCTCTGCATGTTCATGGTCGGTACCCTAGTCATTGTTCTCGGCCGCAAGTTCTACGTTGTTCGCCCGCCCCAGGGCTCCATCATCACGGACGCTTTCCGCGCCCTCTGGATCATGATGAAGAACCGCAACATGGATGCCCCCAAGCCCTCATGGCAGAACGAGCACAATGGCGTGTCGGCTGTCAATTGGGACGACCACTTCATCGACGAGCTGAAGCGCGCCCTGGTCGCCTGCCGCGTGTTCGCCTTCTACCCGATCTACTGGGTTGTCTACGGACAGTTCTCCGGCAACTTCGTCACCCAAGCCGGCCAGATGGAAGGCCACGGCATTCCTAACGATCTGATGCAGAACTTTGACCCCATTTCTATCATTGTTTTCATTCCCATTCTCGAAACCTGCGTCTACCCCGTGATGCGCCGCCTGAAGATCCCCTTCCCCCCTATCACCCGTATCGCCCTTGGTTTCATCGTCGCCTCGCTTGCCATGATGTACGCCGCTATTGTGCAGCACCTGATCTACTCCGCCGGACCCTGCTACGGCCACCCTCTGTGCACAGCCTCCGAGGTCGATGGCGCCGCCCAAGGCAACCGAGTGCACATCGCCATTCAAACCCCGGCCTACGTGTTCATCGGTATGTCTGAGATTTTCGCCTCCGTCTCCGGTCTCGAGTACGCCTACACCAAGGCCCCTCCTAGCATGAAGTCCTTCGTGCAGTCGATGTACCTCCTCACGAACGCCTTCGGATCCGCTCTCGCCGAGGCCCTCACTCCCGCCGCCTTCGATCCCGCCATTATGTGGATGTTCACCGGTCTTGCCTGTGCGTCCTTCTTGTGTGGTCTCATCTTCTACACCATCTTCCGTCACCTGAATGCGATGGAAGATGACATGAACGCCCTCGATGCCGATGATGACGTTGTCGAGGAGGCGGAACGGCGCCAGTCCAAGGAATAATAAGCCTTGAGAACTGGTGTTTTTGTAATATTTTGTTCTTTCTTGTTCTTTTGGCATTGGCATTGGCATTGTAAGTATCTCTACGCTGGGATCGTACTTTTTTTTTCATTACTTGCATCATCGGAGCAGGACCCTCTGTGTTCTAAAACTGCTGTGCAGATCGTGAGACGTGGTATGATATGATACTTTTAATTTAGTATATATGACTCATAAATTTAAATGAAAATAATCAATATATATATAAAAAAAAAAAACAAATCTACTCCTATAAATATGTACTACCACATTCCATTTCCTCGTGGTATAGTAACCCTAAACTCCAAACGTCCCCATCGCCGCCTCGGCCACTGCACGCCAGTGTGCAACTCGGTCTTGGGCCTGACCGCGGGGACAGACCTCCACAATAGCACGAATGTAATTCACTGCCGTCTGCATTGACTTTTGAAGTGGATCCAACTCCATATCTTCGAGGACCTTCCCCGCTCCCTTTTCGCGACAGATTAGCTGAGCTGTCACGATGGTGGTGGGGGGCTGAAGTTGAGACTTGACCGAGCATCTTGGGAGGAGCAAAGTCTAGACATTTGACAATTTTCGAGGACGTATCGCATAGACTGGCCGAGAAAATCCGGAAATATCGGTCCAACCTGGAAGGCCCGTGATCTACACCATGTCCCTTCGTCAGGTGGGGAAAGCTCTCGGAGAGTTTTGAGAAGGACTCGGCTTCCATTGGATTTGCGCAAAGACTCCCTACCGGGGCACATGGTGGTTGTAGTGGAAACGACAATATTTACTGACGTTGTTGTCGATCCCATGAGTCGGCGAACGGATATGGGTAAGCAAGGCAGCGTTCTCTCAACTGGAAGGAGCAATGAGTGTCCTAGTACAACAGCGACCCCACGACAAGAAGGGGCCGTTGATAGAGTTCCCTTGTCATATAGAAGGAAATTCCTTAGAAAGATTTCCAAGTGATGGAAGTTGAGACCCACGCGTGAGACCTACTCCACTCTGACCTCAGGAAGCTCAACTCCCGAGCACAAGTCAAGTTCCCTGCGACGTGTCTATACAACACCCGTTAGCTGAAATCCATGGCAACCTTAGAATATCCCTAGAGACTTGCCTAGGTATGGAGTACATGTAGCCGATGCATCCGAGCGGCTGTGGGGAAGAGTGTGTTGGTGAAAAGGAGGGGGGTTTGTGTCCCCGTGCACAAAGGGACATGGAAGGAAGGAGTTACCGTTTTAGGCAACATGGCCAGTTAGTAGCCATTATAGTAGCCATTATAGTAGCTATATTGATAAACTTAGCTAGCCTATTGGCGGTGACATACCTGGATCAGGCAACCATACTTCTGATGCCTTCGTCTATATGCAAAGGCATCAGTATTATAGATCTGACGTCTTAGTTCTATACATTCTGCGAACAAATGTCTTATTTACAATAGTTGATGCCTGGGATGAGGCTCATGGACCCCAAATGTCCTGATTGGTCAAGTTTCACCAGTTCCACGTCCAATTTTCAGCTTAGGTTTCCTAGTTAGCCAGTACATAACTAGTTAGATTCCTTCGTTAAGTTCCCTACGCATGCTATTTCCGACTTGCCTCCCGGACAGGTAACAAACATTTGATGTGCTGACTGGATTGCATTCCTATTGGAATCTGGAGTGACATACCTATGTCTTTCATCAAGTTGATACATCATAATCATGACGTGCAGACTCACGTTGCCATTGCCACGGCCAGACCCTTAAACGAAGTACTGGGTACTTCGTCAAAGGTGGATACGACCTATCAAAGCCAAGTACCCGGTACCTTGGAAAATATATCCCACCTCCATGTCGATCCACTCCTGGTCATCAAATCACAATCTGCGACTGTGTCTTAAATAGAACAGGCTCAGCCACACAGGATGAATGGTCAATCTCGACTCCATACAGGCTGTAGTATCCCGTATTAATGTAGGAACAACGGTGCACTGTCCACTCTGTAGGAAATTGTTAAAAATAGGGGGACCCCTAAAAAGAAACAGGAAATTTGAAGCCCATGAAATTTATGAAACCCATGAAACCCGTTTAAGCCCAATTTATATTTCCCAAATAATTAATGCTTAATTTCGCTATTCAGCGCGACTAACACCCGGACCTTATTGGCTTTGCTGTCCTGACACCGCCAGCACTTCTGCCGCAACCTCCACTTCTCCCGTCTCACCCTTCCCTCCTTCATCTCCCCCCCCTACCATTCTTGTCTTGTTTCACGCATTTGAGAACCTAAGAATCTGCACATCATGAGTGTGAGTGAACCAATACCAACCTCCTTGATTCCCTGAATGTGCTTTCTGACGCGACTTTCCCTAGTACCAGAGCTTAGGGGATAACAACTCAGGCGGCTACGGCCAGTACAACCCGTACGGAAGTCAGCAACAGAGCAATCCCTATGGGGGCCAGGAACAACAGCAGGGCTATGGATATGGCGCTGGTTATAACCAGGCTGGTGCCGCAGAGCAGGGAAATGGTGGCTATGGTATGTTGACCCGATAATCGAGTACCTTGCGACGATTCTAATTGCCTGACAGAGATGTCCAACGTCAACCAGGCCTCATCTGGGGGACCAACTGCGATTCTGAACAAGTGCAAGGAGATGAACGAGGGCATCACCGAGCTGACCAAGAAGCGCGAGACTCAGTTGGTCGCCGCCCAAAAGGCCCTTTTGGACTCAAGCACCGGCAAGGAAGACCAGGCCTCGCGCCAAACACTTGATTACATTGAGGATGAGATCAATACTGCGCTGCGCTACCTGCGCGATCAGTTCAAGCGCATCAAGGAAACCCCCGGATCCGGTGACTCGCGCGTGCAGGGCCAGGTCGAGAACGTCAGTCGCAACCTGCGCCGTGAGATTGAGCAGTACCAGCGCGCACAGAGTGACTTCCAGAAGCGCCTGGAGGAGCAAGTGCGCCGCCGATACGAGATTGCCAACCCCGAAGCTACCCCCGAGGAGTTGGAGCAGGGTGTGCAGAATGTCCTCATGGGACAGGAGCAGAGCTTTGTTGTATGTTTTGCCCAAGGCGAATCTTTTTTTAATATTATTTTTAGTGGTCAGTTGCTAATATTTGAGAAATAGGTTCCCGGTACTCGCACTCGCCAGGCCAACGATGCCCGTCAGGCTACTCTGCAGCGTTCCGCCGCCATCCGCAAGATCGAGCAGGATTTGATCGAACTCAGCCACCTGTACAATGAGGTCGCGGAGCTGGTACACCAACAGGAGCCTGCAGTTCAGCAGATTCAACAGGGAGCTGAGGAGACACACCGCAACGTCGAGCAGGCCAACACCAAGTTGGACACCGCTATCCAGAGTGCAAAGAACGCTCGGCGCTGGAAGTGGTATGCCTTGGTTATCATTCGTGAGTATTTACCTGTCTGCACACCAAGATCTGGCCGACCCGCTAACCTAGTCATCCAGTCATTATTATCGGTATTGTCGTCGGTGTGGCCGTCGCTGTCACCAACAACAACAAGAACAAGTCTTGATCTTTCTGTTGCACTACGTCCCCTTCCTACCTTCTCCATGTACGACCTTTCCCGGGGATCGACGCATCTCCGCCTCCCATTTGTTCTTTGTCCCCTCGTTATACCACCCATTCGCATTTTCCTTCTTGTGTAAAAGCAATCTCTTCCAACCCCTCTTTTCTTTGTGTCTTTGCCTCCTAGCTGTACCTGCTTCTTCGTGTACAGCTGCTCCGCGCCTAACATGTGATGGCCCTTGATGATTGTCGCTTCGGGGCTCATGATGTCGCGGCGCATGGATGTATATACTAGAGTGTTGCTTGTCTCGGCCCCCTGTTTGGCGTTAGAACCTATGTAATACTGTCTAATAATCGATCCCTTCACGCATGAGTCTGATGTATACCACCCGTAGGTGAGTTTTGTAATCGTAGGTGATATGTGCAATGTAATGTGTAATGCATTTCGAGTCATGGTTTGGGGGTATCCGACTCGACAAGACTCTTCCAGAATAAGGAGCACCTGAACGCCGAATCGATCGGCTATCTAAGCCTTCTCCTTCTTCTCTTTCCTCTCCTGTTCCTTCCTCTCCTTCTCGCGCTGCTCCTCAGCCGGTGTCTTCGTCTTCAATTGCAGTGCATGTAGTCCGCCCTCGCGAGCCATCTCTTCCTTGAGCAATGCGTAGACCATGCGGTGTCGAGCGGGTTGCATCTTCGACTCAAAGGAATCAGAGACAATTGTCACACTGCGGGGTATTAGATATTCGCTGGTGCGCCGTGTATGTTTGGATGTGGAGGAACGAACTGGAAATGCGTCTCCTTCGACACCGACCCTTCCATTGCAGCGTGGTGCGCATGGAGGTGAGAGTCATTCCGGATCTCGAGTTTCGAAGGTGTGAATGCGTGAACGATCTATAAAAAAAAAGAGAAGAGATATTAGCAATGTAGTCAACAACAACACGGAGGAGTGGCTCACCTTGTCGCGCATGACATCCTCCAGCGGGGTATTGGAGGCCATCCTAGCAGAAACAGAGAAGAGACGGCGAGGGATGAGACCCGGAAGACTGCGGGGAAGCATTTAGAAGAAAAGAAGAAAAGGAGCGATCACAGGGAGGAGCGAGGAGGAGAGAAACGTCCGCAATTGAAGCCAATCGGATGTTTTCGATTTCGGAACTTCACTCTCATGACATCAACCTGTTTTTCTCCTCGACATCTCAATTGCTCCTCGTTTTTTTTTCTCTTGATATGGGGTATATGCTGTGAGATGAATTCCTAATATTAAAGCCTCGAAATTCAAAATGTCTGGCAGTTTACTCTCTCTGCTTTCGCGTTCCAATGCGCGCGTCTGCTTCACTCCGCGGCGAACACCTCTCAGCGCGAGACTCTTGTCAACTCTGCCCAACACACATATCTTCCGCGCACTCCAGAACCATGACCCTGAAAGTCTGGCGGTTGTGCATAGTGCCTCTTTTCGATCATTCACCTATGGTAGTCTAATTGCCGACATCGTCCGCGCTAAGGATGACCTGGAACAAAAGGCTGCGAAAGCGCAGGGCCAATTGGCTGGCGAGCGGGTTGCCTTCCTCGCGGAGAATAGCTATGACTACGTAGGTACTGTTGTCTTGAACCCCTTAAGACTATATATAGGATACTAATAGGCATATAGTGACGCTGCTGGCGATCTTTGCTAGTGATGCGATTGCGCTCCCGCTCTCGCCGTCTTTCCCGACTGGGGAGCTGAAGTATATCCTGGATAATTCACAGGCTAAGATGCTGCTGATAACTGAGAAGTATGCTGATAAAGGCATGGAAATCCTGCGAGAGGGATTGGAGCATGAGCCTCTGTTTGCTATCCGAAATAAGCTGACAGAGGGCGCATCGAGCCGCGAGAGCGTAACCTTGCATGATCTGAAGCAGCCTTCGTCTGGTGGGATGATGTTGTACACATCTGGGACCACGAATCGACCGGTAGGTTCAGTTAATTCCCTACACCCAAGGAACTAGTCCTAACTTGAGAACCAGAAAGGTGTTCTGATCCCACAATCGGCATTGGCCGCGCAAGCATCTTCACTACTAGAAGCATGGAAGTACACACCGGATGACCGGCTTCTTCACCTACTCCCACTTCACCACATCCACGGCGTGGTAAATGCAATCGTGGCACCGATAGTAGCAGGCTCCTCAATCGAGTTCATGTATCCCTTCAACCCGGACAAAGTCTGGAAACGACTAGCAGCACCCTTCCTCCCATCCAACACCTCAAAGTTACCCATTACATTCCTCACTGCCGTGCCAACAATCTACAACCGCCTCATGGCCACCTTCCCCAAACTAACCCCAGAGCTTCAAAAGGCTGCAAAGGAAGGAATCTCCCCACAGAACCTCCGTCTGAACATCTCCGGCTCCGCCGCTCTCCCAACCCCAACAAAGAGCGCCTGGACAAACCTCAGCAACGGCAATGTCCTCCTCGAACGCTTCGGCATGACCGAAGTCGGCATGGCGATTAGCTGCGGCCTCGACGGCGCAGACCGCGTCGATGGCAGCGTTGGCTGGCCACTCCCAGGCGTCGAAGCCCGACTCGCCGATCTCGAGACGGGTGCAGTCATCCCAATCGAAGAAAAGAATCCCAATGGGCGAGAACGCGAAGGCGAGATCCAGCTTCGCGGCGAAACAATCTTCGACCATTACTGGGGAAACGAGAAAGCCACACGCGAGAGTTTCGTGCAGAGTGACGACGGAGGCAGAGCGTGGTTCTGCACAGGCGATGTCGCGACTCGGAGGGTAGTTGATGGAGCTGGTAGTGGAGCTAGCGGAGCTTGGGCTCAGGGACCGATGTATTTCATCCAGGGGCGGAAGAGTGTTGATATCATCAAGACTGGAGCTGAGAAGGTTAGCGCATTGGAGGTTGAGAGGGAGTTACTTTCTCTGTATGTTGTTTCTCTTTTGGATTTCACTTGAAATATCTATACTGACGATGTTGCTCTAGTCCCCAAGTCACCGAAGCTGCGGTCGTTGGTCTCCCTTCTGAACAGTGGGGTCAGAAGATCGCCGCTGTGGTTGTTCTTGCTCCTGATGCGGCTGCTTCGGGTCGTAATGGTCAGTCTTGGGGTCCGATGGATATGCGGCGCGCGCTCAAGGGTTCTCTTGCTTCTTTTAAGATTCCGCAAGAGATGAAGGTTTTGGAGGCTATTCCGAGGAATGCGATGGGGAAGGTTAATAAGAAGGCACTTGTGAAAGAGGTCTTTGGTATTTGAAGATCGAACACCCACACTGTACAATATTGAACATCTACCTGGACCTAGAGTTAAGGTGAGTGATGGAGATCTGTGGGCGTATTACTCTCTACTCGGGGAAAAGCATGTACAATACTATCCAACAAAATAGATTGAAGAAATTAAATCATTTGTTGTGTTAAAAACCCAGATTGCTTGCTCCTAATTTCAAATTCGTGGCATCATGTCAAGACCCTTGTGTCCGAATCCTTTCCCATAGATATGGAAACCAAACTCCAATTCTCCATGTCCTTACATCTGACGGTGGAAACCCTCCCTCTGAGTACGGGTAGCATCCGAGTCAACACGGGGATCAAGCTTATTGGCGATGCTTGAACTATGAGGACCGGTAGTACCGGTAGTACCAGTAGTCCCAGTAGCACCGGTAGTAGTTCCAGCGGGAGGAGTATTGTAGCTACTACCAGCAAGAGCATCGTGATGACCAGCAGTACCAAGACCAGAGCCACCAATCGCCGAGCCAACAGTAGCACCGCGAGTGTGGGAACCATGGGTAGTAGTACCAGGGCCAGTACCAACGAGGGTAGATTGCTGGTAAGGACGGGTGTCACGGTCCGAGTCAACGCGGGGATCGAGCTTGTTGGCGATGTTAGAGCTGTGAGGTCCAGCATTGGTGCTGCTGCTTCCGGGGGTAGGAATGGGAGCGCTGTGAGGAGCGCCAGTTCCAGAGCCAAGGGTCGAGCCGTGAGTGCCTGTAGCGGTGGTGCCGTGGGTAGAACCAAGACCGGCGCCAGTGCCAGTCACACCAGAGGTGCCATGGGTAGTGCCGTGAGTAGATCCAAGACCGGCACCGGCGCTAGCACCAGTGAGACCCTCGTGGCGAGTACGGTTGTCGCGGTCAGAGTCGACACGGGGATCGGCCTTGTTGGCGATGTTGGAACTATGCGGACCAACATTGGAGCTGCCAGTGGTGCTGTGGGTAGTACCAGTGCCCAAAGTAGAGCTGTGGGGGCCTGTAGCGGTGGTTGTGCCATGATTAGATCCGATACCAGCGCCAGTATCAGTTACACCAGAGGTGCCGTGGGTAGTGTCGTGAGTAGAACCAAGACCAGTACCGGTGCTAGCACCAGTGAGACCCTCGTGGCGAGCACGGTTGTCACGGTCCGAGTCGACGCGGGGGTCGAGCTTGTTGGCGATGTTAGAACTGTGCGGACCGACATTGGTGCTACCGGTAGTGCCGTGGGTAGATCCGAGGCCAGCACCGGTGCCAGTCACATCTGAGGTGCCGTGTGTAGTGTCAGAACCTAGGGCCGAGCCGTGAGTGCCCGTGGCGGTGGTGCCGTGGGTTGATCCAAGACCGACACCGGTTCCAGCGCCAGTGGCAGTCACACCTGAGGCTCCTTGAGTAGCGCCGTGGCTAGTGCTGTGAGTGCCATGGGTGCCATGAGTGCCTGTAGCGGTTGTGGTGTCGTGGGATGTTCCAAGACCAGCGCCAGCCGCATCGGTGTGAGCAGCACGGTTGTCTGAGGTAGTTAGTATCATTGAATACCCCGAGGGATGGGAGATAAAAGGTGAAGTGAATGACAAACCCTTATCACTATCGACACGGGGGTCAAGCTTGTTGGCCAAGTTGGAAGAGTGAGGTCCATGGTTGGAGGACTTGCTCGACTCGTTCGACTCGCCCTTCTTGCCAGTTATGGCCCCTTCAGCCTTGCGTACAAACTGCATGTTGATATTGATGGTATTGATGGAAGTTGTTTAATGTTGAAGTTGTTATCAAGTAAATGGTGGGATATGGTTGATGAAGGTAAGAACTGGTTTCCCTAGACAGGGAAAAGAAGAGGATATTTATATCCCGTTTGTACATCAACAGACTCGCGCAAACTTTAGAATTCATGACGTTCGTATTTCCAATGTGATGGTGTACAGACATTCACAAAGTAGAGCAAACGCCTTCGGGTGTCACGATCTACCGTTGCGTATGATGTACATGGGATAAGTTTCCTATTAGCCATATAGTCAGCCACTTAAATCAACGTCTTGTCATCCAAAGGGCTAAACTGGCCCTCATCCTTGTCCTGCCAAACGCCATAGACCGAAACCCCCAAACAATTGCGTCATGATCCAGGCCCTGCCAAGAAGTATGCCAACTATATGCACCTGGCCAGGTATTGGACTGAACATATCCTGGTCAATTCTATAGTCAACCAGCATAAACTGGAATGAGATCACTGTGGCTAAAACCTCGTATTTTGTTCTTACACCGTCTCATATTGGTTGTACGTTACCTTGTACTCCTGTACTCCAGGCCTGTGATAGGGTGTGGAAGTAAAAGCAACACGAAAGACAGGTTCCTTGATTTGTTTATCAGTGGAGCTACAACCCAGCCAATAGTTCAAGAGACAGACATAAAATATAATCTCCAAGACTGCTAGTGTGTCTTTTGAGGTTGTAGTTGCGTGTCTACGTCATCGAACTATATCGTCCCCAGTCACATGACCGGGGATCATCCTCTCTGCTTTACTCTCTTCTTCGTCAAAGTAACATTGACTATGATATTCCAAGAAAATATAAAATCCACAAGCCGTTCATCTGTGGTAGTTGTTCAACATGGGCCATGTGGGATGAATCTCTCGAATCTCTTGATGCTTTCATACCAGGCCCTCCAAACACCAAATCCCGAAGCTCGATTTGGTGAGCCGCAATTCATTGTGAGACCAATAGGAGGCCTAGGACTTGGGTATCCAGACTGAGAGTATAAAGCCACTTTATTCGTGACCGATGAGCGACAAAGTGCTAGGTCTACCAGCGCTTGAATCAGATCTGCATCTACACGGGCTCTAGGTGAGATTAGTAGCGTTGGCAGCTTCAGCCATTGCAGGGCAAATCCAATATCTATAAGGCCTTGCTGAGCGATATTATCGCTCATGCCACTATACATAGCTGAGAAGATATCGATCCAGAATGCTTTTCAAGGTTTGTCACGCAACGACCATTCAAAAGCCCTCTCTAGTTAACTCATCTATAGAATCATTCCACAGAATCACTGGACGCATTTTCAGAGCGTCTCGCTGTAACTATAGTCTTCCAAGAAGCATCATGTTCCAATGCCAAGCTCAAGGATCTCACTGAGTCACATGTTCTTCAGCCTGCTGGATTGAACAAGCAGCTAGACTCGATATAATATCAAATCGACTGGGGCTCGTACCCTTTTGAGACTCCTGTTTCCCAAGCTATTACACCACCTTCCAATTAAGAAGTGCACTCGCAGCCATCGTGAACCAGATCGCCTCCGTCACTTTGAAATTTCCTGGCCCAGCTATGAGCAGCGACGATGACCATCCAAATATATCAAAGGCCTCTCAGTTGGAAATGATCTGAACGAAAGACAGACTACTCCCAATTTATTCACCTTGATCACACGACCACCCCCCTAATCAATCGAGAATGAGGTTGAAAAAGACTCCACCAAATCTGCTGATGTCAGCATCCGGTCCGATCCGGGACGCGTCCGAGATAGAAGCTGTCCGCCGTGAAGTTACATGGACAATCTGAATCCGGCAATTCAGATCTGTGGGGTTGCAGTTCCAATCTCCTAGGGATCTGTGCTGTCAGGCGTGGTAAATCTGGCATTTTCCCCCTTGCTTGGGACCCCTGACCTCTTCACATTCATGGTTCGGCGCGACATTTACATTGAAATTGTGGAAAGGAGTATCCCTTGCAACCAATCATAAATACAAGGTCTTCCCAGGCACCACAGTCTTTCGATCTGAAGATTCCGGTACCCCACGGGTCGCATAAGACGCCACCATGTGGATTCTCTCGTTCTGGATTTTCCCCGTCATATCTGGGTGCATGTGGATAGGTAAGGGGAAGTACACGAGGGATTGAGCTTACTTTACTAACAGTTTTGTAGCTACATTAGTAGCCATGCTGTCCACCTGGGCGGCGGACGGGAAGCCAATATATACCACCATGAGCGATGGGCTCACCATTCCGTAAGTCTCAACAATGAACCTGCCGATAATATAGACTGAGTCAATTGAACAACCAGTTACATTTCCCATATCGGAGCCGAGGGACTCAAACCGCTGTTCATTGCAGGCAGCGTAGTAACAGTCGTATTCATGGATCTCGGTCTCCTCTCTGAGCGATGGCTTCGCCATGCCGGCCAACTTGCCCGAAACAAAGGGAGGTTCGACAAGACCTGTGCCGTTGGGTCCATTCTTTTCTCAATCGCCGGGGCTTTAGGTCTCATTCTTCTCTCCATCTTCGACACAAAACACCACAACAACCTCCACAATGGGTTTTTGGGTATGTTCATAGCGAGCTACGTGGTTTGCGCCATCCTGGTGTGTCTGGAATACATCCAAATCGGCCGATTCTACCACCCACAAGCCCGCATCTTAATAGTCAGCTTCGCGATCAAATCTCTTTTCGTTGTCTGCGAACTCGGTGTCGCAATTGCATTTGGCGTCTGCATGAAATCTGGAAATAAGCAGAACGCAGCAGCTGTTTGTGAATGGGGTAAGATTCCAGCCCTGTTTGATTGTAGGGAAAGAAGCTAACTTGAGCAGTGGCCGCCCTTATATTCGCATTCTTTGTCTTTTCATTTGTCATTGATCTCCTACCGTCTGTTCGTACCAAGAGACACGTTCCTCAGGGTGAAAAGTATACTGGGCCAGCCGTGGCGGATCGTCCAGTTGACTTTTAGTTAGTCCAGTCTGATCTAACATTCCATAATTCATCTATATATACCCGTGGATGTGAGAACAGGCTTTGCCAATAAGAGACCAGTCTTGTGACTTTGGCCACATGTGGTGATATCATCCATTCTGGGGGAAGGGAAGAAAACCCCGAGCCTCTCGCAACACAACTCTGAACAATTCATTCACTGATTCCAAGAGAAATGATAAATTAAAAATTGATTCTGAACATGGGCTTCTTCAAACATCCCTGTGGTGCAATCTCAACAATTGCCCATATCATCCAATGCATTAGTTCATTAATCGTCCTCGGGATCACAGCCTGGGCAGTCCGCGGGACCAAAACCCTTACAGTGATCTTCTCCTTGGTGGTGGTACATCCCTCCAACCAGCTCTTAATATCTGAATATTGTAGAAATTCTAAAATCTTGACAGGCGGTCCTGACTCCAATCATCTACGGCATAACACTAAGCACTAGCTGCATTACCAGACGTCGCAGATGGCACGTTCTCCCTCTGCTGGTGACCGACGCAGTGATTTCCTACCTGTGAGCACGGCAATACGTTTATAGTAGTAAATACTCATCTCCTATCTAGCTGGCTCACTGCATTCATCTTCCTGTCTCTCAATTTCAACCACGTCAGCTGCAGTGTCCACCTCTGGAACAGACAGACGGTATGTAGCCGGAAGTATTCGGCCGAAGCATTCAGTTTCATTGCGTTGTAAGTGCCATTAGTTTGAATACAATGCATCCATTGGCTGATTGCATCGCAGCTTTGCTACACTCATGGCTCTGGCATTCGAGATCTTGTATACTTACCTCCCGAAGAACGATACCCCAGTGCGGGAGAAGCCAAATGGGGTGGGTCACTTGGAGGATAACCTCCGGGGTGCCGGGGTGATGAGTTCCTGAACAGAAAGTGCCTGCGAATGCTTCATAGCGATGTTCTCCAATGCGTAAAATCCTTCGATTATATCAAAATTGGCAATGCCTATTGGAGATGCATATAATACAGTATTGTACAAGTAGTTATTCAAACCCAAGCTCAAGCCCATTCGCCCTTCCTCTCAAACGGCTTCACAAATTCAGTCGCTTCCATAGTCACCTGTAGAGATGCCATATCGATAGCTGTGATATGAGCTTCGACCATGCAGAAGATATCCAGCTTATCTTTATCTGGGAAATCCTGGGGGATGGTGACCGAGCAGTTTACGCCAAGACTGGTGATGACGCCGGCATACTCTTCGTCCAGATGTCTAGGTTTCATGCGCGGGGTGCGTAGCAGACATGGGAATGTGACGGGGAGATTGCACTCGGAGAAGTAGAAGGCGCGGAAGAGGAGCATACAAGCCCAGTGCTGTGCCGAGTATTTGTCCAGATTTCTGAGACGTGTTCGTAGGGGCAGGGAGTAGATGAGGTGGGCGTCGATGTCGGACTTGGAGAAGGGAAGGAGAGAGGTGGGAGTGGTGTTTGTGCCATGGGTGGTAATTTGAGTAGCAGTCTCTGCTAGATCTGTCTCTGCCGGGTCTGTCTCTGCCGGGTCTGTCTCTACCAGATCGATCTCTACAGGATCGGGACTATCAACAAGAGCGTCAAACTGACGGCCATGTTCATGCTCGAAACGCAATGCTGCCTCGATCTGGTAATGCGCAATAACATCCGTGTATCGACGCAGCGGACTGGTACTCTTAACGTACGTATCTAAGCCCATGGTGTGGTGCTTAGTTGGGGTTGTGGAAGAGTAGGCCAGGGGCACGCTGAGCTCATAGAAACCCTCACCGCCGAAATTGGCCAAGTTTTTGTTGGTGACCCGTCCGTATTCCGGGTCGTACCAAGTGCCATCGTAGACAACGGGGATATTGCGTGCGGCACAGAATTGGCCGGAGATGTGCCCTGCCAAATTCATGATCAGGGAGACCAAATTGTCCCGCGATTGGTCACGAACGTCGTATGGATCGTATGAATGCACATTGAGCCGGATGATTGGGTCACCGAGATAGTGGCGTCCGGTTGTGGATTGTAAATCGTACGGCGGCATCGGGGCATCCCCTGACTGGACTGAAACGGAAAGCTCTGGGCTAAGAGGAGTGAGGTCCATGGCGCCATTCTTTCTACGGGTTTGGCGGAATGCGAGCATGAGTTGACGCATGATGTGGAATCTATCTTTATCCTCGGGCCGCAGGTCTTGTTGGATTGTTTTACCATGTGGTACTGGTGGTTCAATGAACTCGCCACCTATGGTGAAGGATTCCAACTGTTCTTCGGAATCGGGGTCGAAGAAGTCACGCAGTGTTTTGTGAGTGAGATTGATGACATTGTGGATTGTCCCGTTCTTGATCTCACTATCCAAGATCTCTCCTCGAAGATTCATCTTCGCACTGAATGTGAGTACTGGCCGGCCAGCCGCCAAACTAAAGTGGGGCTCAGTGAGAGTCTTGGGAAGCATGGGATAGGTGCGTTCCGGGATGTAGGAGGTGAAGAGTCGTGAGGCTGCATACTGGATAATAGGGTTGTCATGCCCAATAAAGGCTGTAGGGTTGGCAACGTGGATATGCACCCAGAATGTATTACGAGATCCTGGGATGGGCTCCAGCGAGATACCGTCATCAATTTCTTGCGCGGTCACATCATCGATACAGTAGACTGGCATATCTCCCCAATCCTTCCTCAGGTGTTGCATGGAATCTTGCAACTGATCGACAGTGAGCTTACTGCAAGATTCCTCAACCTCTTCCAACTCCATGTCCCTTGCGAGAGATATGCCATGTCCAGGCAGCATCAGATACTGGTCAAGGGGTAGAAGGTTCTCCCAAGGCGCTATGATGCCGATCTCTTGCAACAAAAGACGCGTTGAAGCCTCACTCAGACCAAGTGTATTGTACATCCCCGTGGCACGCATAATATGTGTTGCTGTTGATCTCAAAGTGCCTGACGGCATGACAATAGCAGGGACCGAGTACAGTTGCAGATATTCAATAATCATTTGGTCATCTGCAGTGAACTTTTCGGTGGGGAGTTCGCGGAACACCAGTGGGTTTCCATCCTGGCCAGGCGAATACCTGTTGGAGGATGGACCGACACTGGACATAATAGTCGGTGAACGGAGCCTTCTGCTAAGGCGAATCAACCGCTGTGCTTTGGTGATAAATCGGTGCATAGGGTGGTCTTTGGACCCCTGGGTGTCTTTGCGCATTGTGGCACGGACACAATGTTCTTGGTGTTCATGAGTCCAGTCGACGACTTGTTTGACAATGTTGGCAATCCGTTTTGGCTGCACAATATACACCCGACTGAACAAGGAGCTGCCATCTTTTTCGATGAGGAAAGCATGTCGGCGAACAGCCTGGTGAACAGCAAACATGTTCACGCTGGTCAGCTCAGATTCCTCAATGCCAAGGGCAGTCGTTGTCAATTTTTCAAGGCTCAAGCAGAGAACTTCGGTATCGTCTGCCACCTTATCATGAAGATTATCCAGTATCTGGGAATGTTCTCTATAGAATTTCAAGATATGAGTCTTGAAGTTGTCCATCATCCTCAGAAGAGGGGCACCCAGTGGCCTCGGAAGACCTCCCTCGGGGGCCAGCTGAATATCTTGGCTTGCGACAGCCTCGCCATCCGGGAACCATGGAGTGAGAGGCTCGACAAGTTCAGTAGGTGCAAATCCTTTAATAACGTAGTCGAGCTCCGCGTTGGAGCAAATGCGCCAGTTCCCGTTGCCATTGTAGAACTGTTTCTGTTTGTGAACAGACCGCACGTAAATTCCGTAATTGAACACTCCGTCTGCGTTCAGCCGGGCGATTAAGTCACCCTGCTCGAGGTGTTCACCTTCAAATTCATCTTTATCCATAGGCTCCTGGTTCCTGTTTGGGTCGCCCCAAGCATCGACTGTGTCACGGCCATTAGGCATTGTGCCAATGGATTTACCTGGCAATTCTAATGGCCGATGCTTGGAGTCGGATCGGCGCACCGGGTCCAAATCATTGGGGTTGGTATCCTGCCATTTCCGTAGATATGTTCGAATGTCTCCATGCAATTCAAATTGAGACCTGAGAAGGATATTGCCGTCGACGGGAGCTCTCGGGGGCTCGTCTAGCTCGGATGTTTCCTGTTAAGATAACACAAAGATTAGCTGTGAATAGCAGCATCTCCCTTACTATAGCATACCTCACTATCGGCTGGAACAGTCTCAGCTGACCCAAATGTTCTCGTGGTAGACAAAAAGCGTCGCCCCCCAGACAACACCTGAAGGTGAGTGGCGGACGCGCTCGACGTACATCCGGTGCGGTTCTGTCGCCATGTGCAGAGCACAGGTGACAAATTTGCACTAGTCAGCTTCTGCAAAGCCCTTATTCTTGTAAGTGCCATTGCCAGAGCTTGCGCAGAATGAATGCGCCGGTGGCTCGAAAACTAAGTATATTCTGCCTGCATTTGCTATACCGCCAAGGGCGGTATAAAATTGTCCCGTGATTTCGGAGTTCATTTTGACCAATCACATCGCGGCACAGAAGAATAAGATGCCGCTTATATGAGGACATCATTTCTTATATGGACACTGGATGAATAGTCTCATAATCTCACATTTAGATTGAGGTATGGCTAAAAGGCTTCCTCCACTATGATATATGTCACCGAAGAGTCATAAAGTTGTAACACACCGATATTACTCGGTATCGCGCTCTCCCTAGGTCATATAATACAAACGTGTAAATTCACAAATAGATCATAGCGTGGTCCATAGTCTCCGAGACGAACTGTTGGCACTACTTTGCCTTTTATTGGTGGTTCTAGTCTGCGATAGAAAATCATACTATTTCTTGTCATAATACCATGGATTCCGAAAACAATGCTAACTAGTAGAGCGTTGTGGGTATCCCCAGTACACCTTCAAGCCACTGGTCGTCTCCCAAATCCATTGACTGCATCCAAGTCATCTGGTCTAGATCTGGGATATGGTCATTGTGACCGATTGTCTCAGAGTTGGCACTCCCGCACGGCCTAGTCTCCACGTCCTGTAACTGAGAAGCCATGGACCATCGAGCTTCAGCCCACAACCGACATTTAGTCAAAAGTTTTGATATAAGCTTGAGCAAATGATCATCGCACTGAAGTTCTGGCTCCTTGCTGCTTTGATCGAGCTTTTGAGCCATACAGTCCATCGTCGATGTTAGGTCAACTGTGCTCCGCACCGCCTCGCAATCCCATTCCGGGTCTTTGAGTGTTGATAGATATTTCAAAAGCGTAACACTCAGAATCATCTGTGACCAAAGGTGAAAGGGTTGTCCGACAAGCTTCGAGCAAGGAATCCTGTAGAACTCGTCCAGCCACGACTTGATATTCTCAACCGACTGCCACAAGCACTCGAGGCGCTGGAAGTCCAATAACGTCCCAGTTTGACCTAGAGCAAGCGAGTCTCGACTTATGGAATAACCCAACTGGTTTATATATAATTCGACATATTGAGCGTGTGTGTTGAGGATATCTGCATGGTAACCCTGGGTTGGCCCCAGGTGAAGGTATCAGCAACCGCAGCGGAGATAATCTACCAACTTATTCGCCCGAGCAACCGCTTACCTATATGTTGGAGATATGGGGGAAATGAAGATCTTAGCTCATGTAGCTGCACTCGTAAAGTCTTAAGATACAAGAAGCGAGGACCTGAGGCTGTCGCAGGAGCTGTTCCTGTACGAGCGCAATCCGTCTCGTCCTGTTGTCGAACATAATCCGCTCTTTGCTTTAACAGCTGCAAGCGTACTTGCAAGACAAATAACTCATCCGCGGGGCATGACGTGCTTAGTGTGATCGCTCGAAGTGCCTCTTCCATCTGAGGTGTCCATCGTATAGCATCTTGACGTCCAAGGTGTGAGGAAACACTAGGGATAGCCATACCATGTTAGTATGTGTTGGCCCTAAGAGAATCATGAGGGTCACACGCACTTAGAGCTCAAAACGAAACAAGCTAGCAAAGCCCTTTGTTTTTCTAAAAACCCGTCGGGCATTTGATCGTTAAGGCTCTGAGTAATTTCGTCATCCCGCCCCTGGGTAATAGACATCATGACTTGCACGTCTGGTGAGGATGGCTTGAACAACCGCAGATCATATACTAATGAAATGGCGAGCATCATGAGGCGAGATACGAGGTCTGCTTTACCAAGAAAAGCGTCGGTACTCCATGCTAGGTAAGTTAGTAATCCAAGCAGCAAGTCGATATTTGATTGGACTTCGAGCAGAGCGGAGGTGAACAGGACACGCTTTAGCTCCTCAACTTGAGTCAGTCTTTCCTGTGTCGAGAATATAGTAACGGTATAGATAGCTTGAAACAAGATAGGTCTGTTTTGGCGCAGATACGAGCTTGTCATGTCGGGGGCAAGATTGATGAAAGGGAAATATGGCAGCATTCGGGAGCGGAAGAAATCCAGGCGTTCGTCTGCTTGATTTGGCGATGGCACAGAGGAAGGTAGAGAGTAATGGTGAGACGAAAATAACAGATTTGGATGTGGTGATGCTGTGGCAATCGAGTCCGTCAGCCCAGCGCTGGTGTTTACCAGGGTGCCATTTGAGTAAGACGTGGATGATGAGATGCTGTTTCCGTCAAGGGAGTGAACTGGCTGAAGTGACTGAAGGGCATTGGCGGAAGTCCCCGAAGCCCCCTGGGAAACGAGCGACTGCATCGCAGATAATAAGATCTCCATCTTGTCTTCCAGCCGAGCGATGCGCGTATCGGACTCTTCGGCCATCTGAGCATTACGCCTGCGAACCGACTCTGATGGCTGGCACCTTTTCTTGAGACGGAAACATCTGAGAAAATAATTAGCCGAGTATCATTGAATTACCAGGGTGGTTGTCATTGTGACCTTTCACACTTGTCGCCATTTGGGGTACGCACACATCGGCTCTTTGCCTTGTAGCAGTGCGTGCAAGCTTGGCCATAGGTGCTGGATTGGCCGGCCAATTTTGATCTCTCCATATTGACTGGATAAGTTATGCTAGGAGACAAGTAGGTGAACAGGCTTCCTAGACACTTTACTGTTCAAAGAGAGAACTCCGCCGGTAACTCCGGAGTTATATCCGTGTCCGACGGAGTTGGGCCCCGAAGTCCGCCTGTGGAGATGAGGAGTGTAGACAGCCCTGGAGACGATCTTGTCTTATCTCCTGAGTGTTGTGAATCTCCAGCATCACCCAGAAAGATTAACAGGCATGACCCTTCACAGGTTCGACTCTAGATTTACGTTGACAGTGTTTTAGCAACAGAAATATACTCAAATGAAACCTCGTGAGAGAGCTGACTTCACGATCGCGATCATCTGCGCCCTTCCTTTGGAAGGCGATGCCGTCGAGGTGATTTTTGACGATACGATGAAGTGGGACAGGGATACGGAAAGCAACCCGGCGACACAAACGCATATGTCACAGGAAGGATCGGTCAGCACAATGTCGTTCTGTGCTACATGCCATCTATGGGAAGGAGCTCCGCTGCAAGCGTCGCGTCCAGCCTCCGACTGAGTTACATGGGCGTCAAGCTTGCTCTGGTGGTTGGGATCTGTGGAGTGCCCTATCCATCTGGAAATCAGCAAATATTTCTCGGTGACGTGATCATCAGCGACTCGGTAATTCAATATGACTTTGGAAAACAATATCCGGGCGGGTTCAAACGCAATATCGGGGTCAAAGATACTCTTGGTCGTCCGAGTCAGGAAATCAGATCATTGCTCGCAAGTCTGAAGACTCGGCGAGCTCGTTTGAAGTTGGAGAAAGGAATTGCGGACTATCTGTGTGCGTTCCGGGAGACTGAACTTGGCTGCCACCTTCCAACATCGGAAGATACGCTCTTCGACTCTTCCTTCGCCCACAAGCATCGATTTGAAGAACCATCTTTCGATTGCGCAGGCTTTACCGTGGGCCGACCGGATGAGATTTGTCCAGAGGCATCAGAGATGTCCTGTGACAGACTTGCCTGTGACGACCGTCATGTCATTCGTCGTAGGAGCACGACAGAGGGTACCGGATCATCCGTTCACATTGGTACGATCGCATCTGCAGACACTGTGATGAAATCGGGCGAGGATCGTGATAGGATTGTGCGTTCGGAGCGTGTTCTTGGCTTTGAAATGGAAGGCGCCGGCGTGTGGGATTATTCCGTGCATCGTGATCAAGGGGGTCTGCGACTATGCAGATAGCCACAAGAGTAAAGACTGGCAGGACTATGCTGCTGCTGTCGGAGCCTGTGCTGCCAAATCATTTCTCTCAATGTGGACTCGAACGCTGGGGGAAGGTGCGTAATTTAGTTATCACAATCTTTACTTGATCCAGATGTACTAAGTTTTATTTCTCTTAGGGTTGCCAGGGGATCCTAAAATACTTCGGATTCCATTCTTCATGGGCAGGAGTAATGAACTTGACGAGATTCGGTCAAAGCTCTTCGGGGCCAGTACCTTCGATCAAACCGTTGTTGTACAGGGGCTAGCTGGAATTGGGAAACCACAGCTCGTCGCCAAATACGCCAATAGTTCTCTCTCAAATTATTCGGCCATATTCTGGCTCAATGCTTCGTCTCCACTTCATCTGGCTTCTAGTTTCTCCGAGGCCAGAGAAAGGATAGACAATAAAGGTCATTACGCAGGCCCCGCGGAGAGAATCCAAGACGGCTTATTGTCGCTGAACCAGCTCTATCAGCGTTATCGAAAGAAAGAGCAGTCTACTGGAGCTTGGAAAGCTTGTGCGTCTAGTGGGGACGTCGACGCTGCGAAGCGCTAGCTCAACAGAAAGCGAAACAACAATTGGCTCCTGGTCTTTGACAACTATCAATCTTCAACAAGCTCTAGCAATGATGAAGCGGGACCTTTGATTGAGCGGTCTTTTCCCGAAGATCGACAAGGACATGTGATAATCACCACGCAATCTTCGCTTTCTTGCGGGAACACTATTCGACTGGGGAAGATCAAATCTCCGCATGAAACGTTGGATATATTCTGCAAGGCAACTGGGCGGGAAGAACTCCGAAAAGGTATTTATTTTTACGTGGACCATCCCACCCCATATTAGTATATTAGGATCCCAACTAAGCAATCCGCACAGATGCCGAAGCTTCGAAGTTAGTTGATCAAATGGATGGATTACCTTTAGCTTTGGTTGCAGCTGGCAGTTACATGTCCAATATTAACATCGATTGTCGGAAATATCTCAAACTACACAACGAAAGTTGGCATACTTTACAGAAACACACACCTCGGGTGCCGTCTTACAATGGAAACTTGTGTTCTTGTTGGGCTATCACATTCCATGAGTTGTCAAAGTCTCTAGATGTTTTCCGTGTCTTGGTATGCTGGGCTTGTCTTGAGAGCCAAGATGTCTGGTTTGAGCTACTGGACCCCAATGGACTCATATGGCCTGGAATCTTAGTGATGAAGCTCGATTCGGCAATGAGACTACTGTTTGATTACGGAATTGTTGAATTTGGTTCCCATGCAGGCGACGATAGCATTAGCTCTCGTGGATACAATATGCAGAGATCTTTCCATGCGTGGCTCCAGACTCGCATTCGTAACTCGATGCACGATGCGTCAATTGAATCACTAGCACTTTCAGCCGCCATACATTGTTCCCAGAAATTGATCAAATCTGGCATCTATCACAAGGGTCTGTTACGGGTTCTTCCTCATGCAAGTCGATGCGCCGATCTTGCTATGACAGAGCGAATTCACGCCAATGTCAACAATCTGATACACCTTGCAACTGTGTTTCAATATGCAGGTTATGGAAAGTCTCGGAGGTTTAGCCTCTACTTGGCTATGCTGCAGTTGGAAAATCCGGCAAAGGTGCATTTTATGACCTCCGAGATGCTATTACAACACGCCCTGCGCAAGATTGAACAGGCCTCTGCACTTGGTACAACTACAGAGGCCGCTGGCAGAATACCAAACCAACGCTTTATCTTCCACAACAAGGTGGCAGCACTTTGTGGCTTGCGAATAGTATACAAGCACATGTGTGAGTTTTCTAGAAGGCGGATGATTACATCGCAGATCTACGCAGTACACAGAGACGCAGACAATGAGCCAGAAGCTCAATTGGAACAGGCGAACATGAGCAGCGATTCCTCTCATGCAAAAGACCGTCGGATCCTCCGTCGGCTAGCATTCATGCATGGGCTTCTTACAATTCTAACTACGGTTCAATGCATAATGTTTCTCGAGGATGGCATGGACCTGCTCCAGTTGCTCGCAGTGGGGTATACCTTTATGGGCTCATGGTGGACATTTATGTATATTCGGAGACATCGAAGGAAGGCACTTGTTATTTTAATTCTTTCCTCGGTACCCCTAGGTTACCTATTCGGGAACTTGGGGCCGGGGCCATTCATGCTTCTTTGGACCGAGTATCCATTTCTGCTCATGGTGCTTTCTACCTTTCCTGTGTTATACTACCCGGGCCTATCTACGGTAGCCCATTGAATCAAAATCGCAACATGTTGCAACATCGTATTTATCAGGTAGTTTCCAAGTGAAACTGGGATGATTTGACGTCGAACGACCATAATTGGCCTATATCGGACCACAATACAATTAAATCTGAGAATGTGTTGGCCAGTCTTTTTTTTAAAAGAAAAAAGGTTACTCAAGATAGGCTGTAAATGATGAATGTAGGGAGGCGCGCTGAGATCGCGTCGCGATTGTCGAAGTCAATATTGTGTTGGTTATTATCCGGATAACAATATAAGATCCGACATTCCAGCCTAATCTACGCGAGAGATCACCGGTTTCATTTGTCCTATATTGTATATTACATGTCTATCTACGAGGTTGTAGAGGTCGGACATTGGTACTTTCGGAGCAAGGGAGCACAGGGTATGAAGTATAGCGCAATAGCCAGTCCGATAGGCTGAACCAAGAGGATGGGTCAACGCACGAGTCAACTCACTGACGTCTCCGTACACCCTTGTGCCGCAGCTTCGGAGGAGTTCACCGGGATTGCAATAGTTCGAGGCCCGTGTCTCGGGGACCATTGTACCTTGGCAGTGTCTGTGAAAGATGTTGTTTCTACAACCATTTTCAGCCTGAGTGTGTCGATCTAAATCCCCCACAATCTCCAATTGCTTTTTCCTTTACCCGAAAAGATTGACGAAGATCACGAATTAGCGGGGAAGACGTATTCGTGGTCGTTTACTCCGTATTCTCTGTGTCTGATCACCTCGGCCCCTAGTTCGGAGCGAACTGCATACTTCATATGAGTCAAATCGGATTATCATATCGATCGAGCCAAAGTCCACAAAAAATTATTTGACAGGTCGTGAGTATCATTTCCCAGTTGGTTTAAGCGAGACCAGGGGCAACTTCAGGATTTCAGCATGTCAGGGGCAATCCCCTCAAGTTTTGGCGGGTTGAAGCCGAAGGAGTTCCACTTGCTGATCTTTTTTTGTTTCACTTTGATCGACTTTTTTTTTGTCTCAATTTTTGTGAACGTCAACCAATGATCTACTTTGGCTGATTGGGTTAGTGCCACTAACTTCCAACTATGTTAGTGAAGCCCCGTTCGTCCAGGAATAGCGATTGACTCTAGTGGCACGCCAACACCGAATACTCCGTACCTGTTTGGACAAAGTCAAACGCTCAGAGGTGATCTGTCGATCACTGGACAAGGTTATTATCCCCCCGCTCAACGCATACTACAGATTCCGCAAGTTTAGCCGATTGACACGGAAATTGCCCGATTGGGACCCACTACTGCATGACCTGGTCTTGTCTGGCTTGAAAATCAGGTGCCTAAACATACGATGCTTATACGAGTATGTGTCGAGATCAGCATAAGATAGGCATTCGGTTATGCCAAGTTCAACCCAAGCACAAACACAATTGACTCGGACGACCTGTCCAACATAGCCATGCACAAAGCATCCGAGGTGTTGCTTTTGCCCGTTTCGCTGCCATGTGCCTCGGTTTTATCTGCGAAGTGTGAGCATACTCTGCAACTGCAGCCAAATTCATCCACCGAGTCCGGTAAGCAACTGTCACAGATTGATGTTCAATTTGTGAGCTCTTCCGGAATAGATAAGCAGGAGCACCTGCCCAATTAAGAATCGCGTGATCCGACCCTGGCCTGGATGGAATGGAGTCCTTGAACAGTACTTCTGGAGAGGATTCTTCGGTTGGCTCTTGTGGCTTGGTTTCTGTTCCTGCCGGGCCCACTATCCAAAAGGGGTGCGGTCAGTGGCTTAAAGAATATCCTCCGATTATAGAGTCTCCCAAGCCGAAGCTATCGAAGTGTTATATAAACTAAGGCCATGGGACACACCGTAAAACCGTAAAACTGATTCCGAGGGTGTATATCTGTTGGGGCATACCTTCTGACCCTGGATCATCCCATATTCCTTTCTTTTGTACATTTTTGCATGTATTATTTTTTTACTATTATATTGTCTACTTTCTTTTGACAACATGCTATCAAGCAACGGATGGCGCGCCCTAGCGCTATCTCTAGCTCTTATCCCTCGGGCAATGGCAGATATCTGCGCGACGCTCAAGGCTGGGGGCATTGATATCGAATACCGCATTTCATCGGCCTACAAAACCGATCTGACCGAGTATTGGTCCACGGCATGTGGTGACCTCAAGCCAACATGCATTGCAGCTCCGTCCAGTGCAGCGGAGATGTCACAAGTTATCAGGAACCTTCACGACGTGGATACACTCTTGTCTGTTCTGTCCTTGAACCAACAGCAATGATGTCGGCTAACCTTAAACAGTGCCATCAAGAGCGGAGGACATAATCCCAACAATGGATTTGCTAGTATTCAGGACGGGTTGCTGGTTTCGACTAAGAATCTAGATCAGGTCGACTATAATCCCAAGGATCATACTGCTGTTATCGGTCCTGGAATTTCATGGGAAGAGGCCCAGAAAGGACTTGAAGGAACTGGTCGGACTATCGTTGGAGGTCGAATGGGAGGAGTTGGAGTCGGTGGATATATGCTTGGAGGTATGTGGTTCAGACATGAGTGCCGTCCATATTTATCTCTAATGAGTTATAGGTGGTATGAGTTTCCTAAGCACCCAATACGGCTGGGCTGCGAACAATGTCTTGGACTACGAAGTTGTCCTAGCCAACGGCACTATTGTCCACGCAACCGAAAGCGAAAACCCAGGTTAGTGACAATATACCCCTTGTAATCATCGAAACGCTAACATTCGGCAGACCTCTTCAAAAGCTTGAAGGGAGGTGGCAACAACTTCGGGGTTGTTACTGCATACACCATGCAGACACATCCTCAAGACCACAAAGTCTGGGGTGGCAACTATGTTTTCACAGCCGACAAAGCCCCCGAGATTCTCACGGCATTGCGCAACTTCACTGACGAGTATCCTGACGACAAGGCGGCAATAATCGTGACATTCGAGCGCGCTCTCTTGGTTGACCTCTGTATCTTGTTCCTCTTCTACGACGGCCCCGAACCCCCCTCTGGAGTCTTCGATGAGTTCACTGCTATCAAACACACCTCAACGGCCAAGACCTATGACACCTACTATGACCTGCTCAAGAACAACGACCTCTTCATTCTTAAGTAAGACGAACAATTCCTAGTCCTTAGATCGCTTGCTAACTATATACTAGGGGACAACGCTATACCATCTCCACCGAGACCACGCCCCTTCCCAATAAAACTGTGGGAGTGGCCCCGCTCCAGGATTACTACGATCATTTCCGCGACGTGAGCGAGTCCGTACTAGGAGTGGCTGGGGTCATAGGCTCAATTGCCTTCCAGCCCGTACCGAAGACATTCTCCCAAAAGGCTAAGGATCGCGGTGGAGTAAGAATTCCATTCCCAATGAAAACAAAAATGGAGATCAAGTTACTAACAAGCCCCCAGGACCTCCTCGACATTCCCTCCGATCAACCATACATTATCATTGAGCTCGATTTCTCCCACGGCCTATCCATCGACGACAGCAAGATCGATGCAGCCACTGTGGAACTCTACCAGGGAATGGGCAACCTGGTGCAGAAGAACATCGACCGGGGCCTTCTTCCCGACGTGTATCGACCGTTGTTTATGAATGATGCATACTACCGCCAGGATTACTGGGGACGTATTAGCCCCGAGTCCAAGGCGCTTGCTCTGAAGACGAGAAAGGCGTATGATCCCCAAGGGTTCTTCCAGAAGCGGACCAGTGGAGGCTGGAGGCTGGACTGAACTTCAAGGACGGTCTAGGCATTGATATATTTATCTCATCTATAATTGTATTTACGAAGATTTAATCAATTGTTTCTAATTATGACTCGAAAGGGCTGTGTTGGGAAGATGCGTCGGCGATCCGCCCATGATATATTTTGTAGTATGGACTTCCCGTTACCAAAGTACCTACCAAGCGACTCCAATCGGAAAAATAAACATCCTTGCTGATAATTGAGCCTAGATTCAATACCCTGAAACTTGATCTACTGTGCATTTCCCACCCTAGTCAATAATTAGATCAAAAGTAGGCGCCTGCTTCAGATTCGCAGACGCCCAGAGAACGAGTGGCTGAGAGCGACCCGCGGCGGGTTAGGGTTTTCCCTCCAAGCGCCAGGGTGGATTCGTCAATCGGACCTAGTTTGTATATTATAATATTATTGTAAGAATTCTTCCAATCGTATGTCATCTTTAGCAAAGAGCTATGAGCTCCCGTACTATCTTAAGCTACCATTCATGCCGATCGCTGTACACGGCAGAGAGCTCAATGAAAGCCAACCCATCCAATTGAGTACAGCGCTTCTCAAATCTGTAACACACAAAGACATAGTCCGGCTGGGGGGAGAAGTCTAGATTCGATGCTAATTTAATTCGGTCTAGACTTCGGACAATTGATGTCATTGGCGACCTTTGTTGATGTCTATATAAAGAGCCGGACCAGTCTGGTCTTCAATCTCACAATCAGCTTCACTTTCTTTCAGACGTTCCCTTTGTTCTTAGTTATTTTCTACATTCTTCTGGTCTTTCTTCTAGTCTTCAAAGCCTTTCATTCCACATATATCTACCGCATCATTGCTTGAATACAATCCTCGACTCTCGATACATCGGCACATACACAGCGAGCCCGGCCAATCGACCTTCTATACCCATTCATTACTCCAATCCAGTCTATTCCAAAATGTCTCCCCGCTATGGTGCTCTCGGCGCAACCTTCCAACTATCCCGCCTCTTCCAAGCCTGCTCCCTAATCGCCATAATCGGCATGACGGCAAAGTTCATCAGCGTGATAATAAACAGCAATGCCACACCCCCAAACATCCTAATTGGAATAATCAGCGTGGTAAGTCCAACTCTCCTCCAATACACAACTCCATACTTCCTTCAACCCATCATTCCCTTATCAAAATCCTCAATCCCACTAATAATCCCAACCACAGACCTGCATTGCAGCAATCTACTGCATCATCACCGCAATCCTGTACACAGACGACATCCTCCCATTCCTACCCTGCGCAGTGCTTGACACGTTGCTACTAATCGCACTGATTGTCGTTGCCGTCATCGTCGGCAAGCCGCTCTCGTACTTGAAATGTACGACGCTGGCGGAGCTGGGCGATAAGGATGCTACAGCGTATGCGTTTGCATCGAGGCTTTCGAGTTATATTGCTAGTGTTAGTGGGAAGATTGACTATGTTTCGTGGATTGGGGCTTCGAAGGCGATTTGTATTGAGACGAAGGCTATTTGGGGGTTGAGTATTGCACTTTGGTGAGTTCTTACTTTTCTTCTTGGGTTTCTATTTGCTTTTGATCTGTTGGGATTTTACTAACTTTTGGATTCGAATTTTTTTAGCATTCTCTTTTTCTTCTCTGTTATTTGCAATGTCTGTCTATGGTTGCAGAAGAAGAAGACTCTTGCTGCGAAGAGTGTGGAGTAATGGATAGGATGGTTTATGAGGCTATATTATTGGAAAAGGGTATATCGGATATTGGGATCTAGGATGGCTACGAGATGGACGGGTTGGATCAATTGCTTTTTATGTCTTTCTTTATGATGATTCGTATAGCACATGCATTAATAATCCATTTCAGATGAAACCAAATCAACACAAGACTCATAAAGTACATCCAACATAAAAAGAAGTATTCAATTGAATGACATCTATCCCGAACTCACAGGCGGAATAATAGCCACCTCGCCCCCAGCCTGGATGGTAGTCTCCGTATCCTCCTCGACATCAACATACTCCCCGTTCAGACTAACACCACAGGTAGACAGGACCTTGGGAGCAATGCCGGGGTATCGCTGCTCGAGTTCGCCAAACAGAGCAGATAGCTTCAGGGGCGCGGGAAGCGATTCCGTGTTTTTGGATGTGTATTGGGATGCTGTTGCGAAGTAATGGATTGTGAATGTTTCCGGCATGACGGATGTGAGGACTGAAGAGAAGAGAATTGGCTGGGAGGAGGGAAGAGGTTGAAAGTTGAAGGTCCACGGGTGTAGCTCTGGAGGTATAAGAGGAAGTTCGATAAGAGATTAGATGACCAATAGAATTGTCCAATGCGGGGTAAATAGACTGTTGTATATAACCTTGGAAGTATATATGGATATATAAGGGTTACTTCAATCTATAAAGGTCTATAATCTTATAAGTAACAGTATCTAGCTGGGAATTCATTCTATGTAGTACACACTACGGAGTACTTCAAACTATCTACTTCGCAAGTTCACGGAATGCCCTTGCCATATCGGCCTTCAAATCCTCCCAGTTCTCCAACCCAATACTAATCCTCAACAACTTCCGATCAACTGTCGCATCCGTCATAGTCCTCCACTCAATAAGCGTCTCAACACCGCCCAGACTAGTAGCATGCTGGAAGAAATGCAATTTACTCGGCAACTCACGAGCGAAGCGCATCTCCTTCATAATGATCGAGAAAACAGGTCCGAACCCGTTAGGCATTTGTTTCTTCAACCAGTCACCCTCAACCTTCTGCAGACTAGCATGAAGGACCTCACCAAGAACAGCCTGCACAGCCGCCTCGTCACTGTCAGGCGTGGGGTTAGGCGCATGCAGAGCAGCATCAAGCCAGGAAATGAGATGGGCGGCATTCTCGCTCTGGCGCTGAACGCGAATCTCGAGTGTACGCAGACTGCGGACACCGAGCCAGCCCTCCATGCTACCCATGACGGTTCCGATGAAGAGACGGTCGGATTTCAGTTGTGCGGCCCAGTCGTCGCGGTTCGTGGCGAGGACACCGCACAGCATATCGCTGTGGCCGCCGAAGTACTTGGTACCTGAGTGCATGATAATATCTGCGCCGAACTGGAATGGCTCTTGCAGGCCTGGTGGGGCGAAGGTGCTGTCAACGATAAGGTATGCGCCGCGAGCGTGGGCTTTGGCGGCGTATGAGGCGATGTCGAAGGCGGTGCCTTGTGGGTTGACGGGTGTTTCGAGGAGGATTACATCTCCTTTTTCGAGTTGGTCGGGAGAGCAGTCGAGAGGGAGCTTTTGCAGGCCTGTTAGACGGGTGAAGAGGGCGATGACGCCGTGACAGCCGTGGTAACCATCGCCGACGGAGATGCGGCGGGGGTTGAGGAGGGTAAGGGCGCCGTGCAGGGCTGATAGGCCGGAGGAATAGCTTATAACTTGACCGTGGAGGAGAGACGAGAGGATTGTCTCGAAACGGGTAGGATTGGGTGCGGACATGCGCGAGTAGATATGGGAGGTTGCATCAAAGTCGGACTACATTGGCTATGTGTTAGGCTATGGGATATAGAACGTTGAGGGAAGATGCATACAGGGGTGGCATCAGCAGCCGGTACTAGCTGGGTTGGATCATTGGAATAACGAAACGTAGTAGAGAGATGCATAGGAGGAGCGACATCCTTAACAAGGTTCAAGGCATCATCGGCATGCAAGGAGCGCGTGGAGGCGCCAATGGCTTCGCTAGAATGGGACATGATAAAAAAAATGCTATGGTTGGTTCTTGAATTGTATGCACAGAAAGGGCCCATCAAGCAAGTTATAATACACCAGAAAATGCGGGATCTGGTCTCGGGAGGGGGAGAAGTGGGGGGAAAGCACGTAATGAGTCAGGTCACGTGCCACCAAATCAGGAGATGGGGATTTATCGACGGATGGAGCCCATGCGAGATGGTTCTCGCACTGATCCAGGAAGAGCTGCCTTGAAGCTTGCGCGTGCTATCGAACAAAGTTAGTGAGAGGGAAGCACAAGGTAGACAGATATAAACTCACAAGCCTCTGTATCGAAGGTAACGGTGAGATCGTCGTGTTCGATGGGATACTCGGGCATGTCAAGGCACACAAAGTTGGAAGCTGGATTATCATCCTTCTTAGGCAGTGCGAATTTGGCATCTACCATACGAATGCCGAACTTGCCGGACCGGCCAAAGGACTCCATGATATCAGTGCCCTTCAGAACAAAGTTCATACATGTGCCATGTTGGAAGTCCCCGAAGAAAGCAAGCATTTGAACGACCTTTTCTTGTCGAACGATCTGGACACGTGCCAGGGCAGCTTCCCATTTCTTGTAAATGGGCACCATACTCCGTCGGCGGGAGATGGTGAATGATGTAGCCATCCTAGTTTGGTCAGCAAGGTCTCCACCAGAAGGCTAGATATGATAGACTCACCCATCGTAAAGCACCTGGAACCCAGTAACAGCTGCCTCGAAGGCATGAAGATCTACAATGGGATTAGCAAAGCCAACAAAATGTTCCAAGGAGACATACCCTGCATAGTAGGGAACTCCAGTCGGCGGACCATAGGCTTCGCGGTAAGCTTCTCAAGGAAGCCGGTTAATTGTCCTGCCAGTTCAGGGCGAATGAGGTTATCCGCCAGCGAAAGGGTCAAATCCTGCTGTGCGGAGCGGAACAAGCTCATGCTCGTCTTGCTCTGGACGTCCAATCCGATTTTCAATTCGCCAGGCCCTAGACAAAATTAGCATCCCGTTTCCGTGCGAGGAGAAAGAGCAAACTCACCTAAGTTGATGCGATCTGTGACAGAGCCCCATTCAGTGGCAACAAAGGCCCTCAAATGTTCTGACAGAATAGTCGGTCCATAACCATGTTCGACGTAAGCATGCTCCTGATCAATAACGGAAACGCTTCCAGCAGGGAACTGGAGGTATTTGACCGCGGGCTGGCCGGTAAATGGATCTTCGGGCTGCTCAATGCAATAAGACTGGATGGCGAATTCGGGCGACTTGATCTCTCCCTCCCGTGGAATCATGCCCAGCAGGATGGAGTGGATTTCCGTACGCTCGGCAGCTTCGTGGAAAGTCATCAACATGGATCTCGTACGGCCGTCCTCGGTCACTTTGAGAAGAAGAGCGGGAGCACCATCCTCTCCTCGCAAGAGACCGAATACTATCGGTGACCCGTTGCCCAAAATATGGCGAATGCTGCTCAAAGTCTTGACCTTCGGGCTAGTCAGGACAGCTAGTCGGAATCCCCGATGGGCATTGCGAGTACCAGTGCCCTCTGTCACGGTGACAGATCGCTCGAACAAACGGAGTCGGCATCTTTCTGTGGGGTCTGAAGGGAATGCCTTTGGTGTGCCCGGATCCATATATTGGAAAACCTTGAGAGTATTCTCAAATACCACAGTCTCGCCTGCCTCCGGATGGAGGCTGTTCTCTGCTTTCTGGGTGTATTTGACGATATTCCAAAGGGTCTTGAAATCCTCTTCCTTGAACATAACGTCCAACTCGAATCCCCGGGGAAGCTTGACTCGCATAGAATGGGAGCGGACTTGCCAATCCACATCCTCCCAAGTCGGTCCCTGCTTCCGGTCGGACTGAATCAAAATGTTGACAAGTTGACTTTGGCTAGTGATTGCCGCAAAAACATACCAATCCGCTCGTTCGCGGACGATGGTCAATGCGCAGGGCATGGCATATTGCTGTTGCCCATCATCATCACTGGAGCTGACACAGACCTGTATGAACATGCTACCATAGCTGAAGTATCGACTTGTGTCAGCCAACGGCATCATGTGGACCAAACTTGGTATCTTGCCCGCGTTATCTACCAGCATTGATCTCGTTGCCGCACCAGATAAGACTGCTGAGACATCAGGCGCATAGAAAGGGTAACGCAGCCAGATACTAGTATCCAGTTGACTGGGAGAGCTTTCGTCTGAGACAACCGAGGCGAGGATGTTATTTCGTTTGATAGACATGGATAGCGACCGGAGGTGATTGATGAGAGTGTGATGTATACTCAGAAGATCAGCCAACTCCTTGTCCCCCGTGGTACTAGCAACAGCCAGTACGGCGTCAACGCTTTTGGCACCGTATCGAGAGAGTTCATGATGGCTAGGCACAATATTTTCATTAATCCATAATGCCTTTCCAAGATCTACCACAGCCTGTTTGGCGTAAGTAGGTGGCAATGTCGAACGAGAACGGGCATATGCTTCCAATCGTGTCTTTCCTCGCAAAAACCACCAGACCGCAGCGCGGATCCATTCTGCTAGCGATGTTTCTACCAATGGCTTAACATCCGATGCTGCGAGTTTAATAGACCCCTCATATCGTGCATTATACTCTTTGAATTCAGAAAATGCGGTATCGCCAACTTGGTTGGCAATACTTCTAAGAGAGAACTTGGGGGGTTGGGTGCTGCGTGGCGGCTCTTGGCCTTCGCGACTAGGAGGTGACGTCTGGTTTGATGCAGGCAGGTCCTGGGGTGGCGGTTTGGCCTGTGTTGGTGAAACTTTGCCGGGACTACCTGGGATGAGATTCGTGGGCATTCGTGGGTCAATGGGACTGAGATTCGTTGGTGCGCGTTGTGTTGAGGGGCTTGGGGGGTTCCGAATCGAATC
Source organism: Penicillium palitans (assembly GCA_019190355.1). NCBI lineage: Eukaryota > Fungi > Ascomycota > Eurotiomycetes > Eurotiales > Aspergillaceae > Penicillium > Penicillium palitans. The sequence goes on from JAHAQQ010000015.1 coordinate 166,220, forward strand.
GACAATGGACCTCATCGACAGAGAAATTGACGGTGCATGCGGAAGTCCCGCCGTTGGAGCTGTTTCGTTGGCCGATTCGGGATTGTATGCTTTTATCGGCGGTTCCAGGCTGGCAGGGCTGGCAGGGCTGGGAGGGCTGGGGGGAGGTGAGACATCATCGTCTTCAGCTCCGGGAGACAATGTCTCTTCCTCATAGCGATGATGCAATGCGCGACCTTCCTCCGCTTGCATTTTGTCGCGGACGCGTTGTGCGAACGAACTCGCCTCGCTGTCGCCACGGAATGACAACCGAGAGCCGTTGTCGCCCAAAGGCAACGTCCTCAGGAAGTCTACATCCTGTGGATTTTGCATCAGCGGAGGTTTCCAGTCCGATCTATTACGCTGGGGCGAATAAGCCGCCTGTTGGGATCGCGCATCGTCATCGCCCAGTGATGTGTCCAGCCGGAGATTTGGCAGATGCGATCGCGAAGGGTCCGAGAGGGGGATATTGCCAGACTGGGTTCCCCTGCTGTCCGACCTCTCACGAGCCCGCGAAATCTCAATTGTTGGCGATTCCGTCTCGTCACCTCCTTCGCCAATCACTTCTGGGGTTTGCGGGCTGAAACCCACCCGCAGCCCTTTGCCTTTGCGACCGCCGGGCTTCACGGAGGGAGGAGTTGGGGGCACGGTAGAAGATTGGTCGGAGAAATTGTAAGGGGCATAGTTCTCACGAGGCAAGGCAGGCGCTGATGTTGGCGCCGGCGCTGGCACTGGCTTGGAGGGAGGGTATCCGGAGATGTCTTGTGAGGAAGGAAAGCGATGGGCAACGTATCTCGGGTCGATAGGCGGGGGAACTGGGCCCGATTCTGGGGTGCGAGAGCTCAGGAAGTCTGCGATTTCTTGATGTTGATGTGGCGCAGCTTTAGTCTTATCTTTGGAGAACAGTTTGGTTTTCCAATGGGTTTTTTTCGCGGGTTTGGCCTGCTCCGCGGGCAGAAAGGAGAACGGGTCATCGGCAGACATGACAAGAAAGAGGGCGAGTAGACACAGTCCACATCGCACTCAATCACACACACACACACACCAAGGATACCAGTCCTTGTGAAATATCCCCTCTCGCTTTGGTTTGAAGGATCGACAGGGGCTTTAGGTCTGATAAGGCTTGAGCGAATAGCGGGGGGAAGGGGAGAGGGGAGAGGGGAGAGTCAAAGGGAGAACAAGAGGGAGAGGCGGGGGTTAAGTGTGAAGAGTGAAAGAGTATTGGAGTGGTGAAGTGTTGGAGTGTCTCAAAATAGTCCCAAAGTGTCAAGTGTCAAGTGTCAGGACCAAATGTCAGGAAGGAGGGGTGGCTAATCGAAGCGCCCGTGCTCTCCAAAGACCCGTGGACTATAAAGGAAGATTAGCTCATTTCCAAGTCTCAAAATATCATCCTTAAAAAAAAAAAAGGAAGTAACTTACATCGGACTCCGTATAGAGATTAAATTGGTATTGTAGCTGGACCAGCAGCCTGAGACAGATGGTAAGAAAGAAAGAAGGTACACACCCGTGGACCAGTGGACACACACACACACATCAGGGGGGGAAGCCCTGGAGATACTCCGCAGGTACCAATTGCCGCAGTGGAGACGGGCTTCTGTGGATCTCTAGTTACGGAGTAAGTAGTACCTAGGTAATGTATAATATGGATATATGCGATATTAATAGAGCTAAGAAGTATATATTAATAGGCATATTAAGAGACATTTAATAAGGTATCATTCTGAATATGGTTAATCTACCAACATGTGCTCTAATTCCATATCTATATATCTATGCATACCTCAAACACCCATCGAACGCCTTTTTTTCAAGCCACCAAGGGCTATGTATAATCCAATCAGCATAGACAACACGCACGTCTCATACTGAAACTCCACTAGGCCCAATCGGAACGACAGACCCACCGCTGACGAGTTTTGGGAGCATTGAAGATCAAAGATATTCCTAAATCACACCATTGTGACATTACATTCATATATAATTCGATGGGTTATCCCTACGATCTACTATTTCCTTGTCCTTCGGACTCCATAGTAATTAATATAATTAATATGTTAAGAAAAAAAATACAATAAAAATCAAATCAAATATTCCGACTTAACCTATCTCACCTAATCTCATCTAGGGGCTTCTTAGCGCCCGAAATTGGAGACTAATCTAGTAAATGGGCAGATTAACTGGTTCATTTGTTAATATCTCCTATTTCGTAACCCTCGTGGCTTCTCTCTAGATTGGAGGCTTGGCTGTAATGTGTCTCCCTCAATTTGGCATTTGATCAGATGCCCGCTGGTCGGCTTCCCCCTTTGGTCCTTCCGTTGCCACAAGAATGACATGCTAAGATCCTTCCTTTGCTCGAGTCTCAAATTTGCTACCCCATACATCCATATATTCATGGATATGTATGGCCTGGATGTCCGCAGGTATCTGCAAGCAATCTGCGAGTATAATGTCCTTTTGCTTGTCACCGCTATATGTCTTGCTCTTATCCAGTGGGTTCTACAGTCTGGTCCCTTTGACCGACCTTAAATAGTGCCACCCTGACCGGAGATCATTCGACTGAAAACTCACGCCATATGCAAAGAACATGGAACAAAGAAATTTGAGATCAACGGTAGCTCGGACCACCCCGCATATAGACAATTAATATCCGCCTGTGAGAACCAGGGTTCATGCCTACATACACTCTGAAGTAGATCGTCCCGGCCTCGGGACCTCGGTCACAAAACGAGTCTTCGGTGGAGCTTACAGGGTTGGAAGTACAGCCAATCTCATCGCTGCGTCGGACAAACGTATGGGAATGTAATGAAGACGGTAGTGGCTTGGCATACCAAAATCCGGGGTTCTATGCATCTGGAGACTGGAGTTCCTAGAAGCATGGGGGAAGGCCTTGCAGCAAGCAGGTGTCAAGTTCGAGCTTTACATTTCAACACTAACTGACAGAGTTATCACACCGCATTGAGGTCTATATTAAAGTATTCATGCAATTTCGGGAAAATGAGTTGCAGTCCTTGCGTTGTGGTGTATGTCACGTGGACGTTGTTGACGCCTGCCCAGGTGGTTCCCTTGGCTATCTATTGCTTGTTGGTGTGGGGTGAAGGCTTCTCTCTGTTATTTCCTCTGGTTCTTTATTAGCTTGTAATGTGTCTGAATGATTAATTGTGTTTACTGTTCCTTGCCTGTGGTGGTTAGAACCTTATCTGCGTCTTTGTTGTGTCGGGCCGTTGCTAAACACCCTCACTTGACAAGCGATATATCATCATAATAGCAACACTAAAAGTGAATAAATCAAGTCCCAAAAGGGATTTAAGTACTATTACATAGTACATAATACCATAAGCGTAAGACAATGCAACAGTTTCATAGGGCAGTTGAGAACTACGCATGGACGTATGCAACGAGAGAGGAAAGGAAGACTGCCTATTACGGCAGGAGGTCATGTGACCTCGAGAGATATTCATACATCAGACAGGGTATTATCCTATTTGAAGCCAGTCAGGTCCACTGTAAACCCTTCTATACTAAGCTTCCAGGGCTAGAGCAAGATATTAGCCATCATCTATACTGTGAGCTACAATAGTAGTATTCATTGCCGTCATCCCACAGCAGCGGTATCGAGAGGTATGGAGCTGTTACAGACACAGACACACAGGGACAGTTATAGCAATATCTTGGAAGACCACGGGGAAACACACAGCAGCCTGCCCAGACATCGAAACCAGCTAGGGGCAATGTTAGATCCCGATTTAATGACTGGACATATTAATTTGTTCAGGACAGCAATGCCGAATATTGAAGAGAGTAACAGAGGAATGTTGAGTTAACACAATTTGTTGAGGGAGAGACAGTGTACTGGATTAGGCAAGTGGCTTTTGGTTAACGGAGCTGGGTTGGTTCAGGCTATTAGCCTTGGGAGATGAAAATGAGACTATTAAATGAGGAACTCCATGTGGCGTTAAACCTTTTGGTATTTTTGCGTGGCTTAAGGAGTGAAACATTGGCCCATGCCGTATAGCCCTACAGGATGTTGTATAGCCCTACGGAGTACTCCATACACATCGGTTATTTCATGACTCGGTACGGAGTACATACTCCGTATGCTCTCAAGTTTCTAGAACTATATATCCTAACCATTCCAAGATCAATATGTATTATGTGTATTCCGTACCACTACATGATATACATAGGCGGCAACCAGGATCTCAACAGCAGATTCCATACCCATTCCATACCGGTACCTATATACGAGAGGGCCAAAAGCCACCGTACTTGTCTCACTACAAGTCTCCCTCGCTGAAACCCCCAGTGGAGTTAGAGAGAGCTAATGTAGGGCACTAGACCATGAAAGGGTTGCCATTACCTGTACGGGGTAGCTTCGTTGGTCACTGACCTGACTCTGTCCGATTGGGTTGAAATATCGACCAGACTCACCCCGTTTTGTAGCAATGTGACAACCTATTCAACACCCGAGACAATATCACCACAGTAACCTTCCAAATAGTTCCACGGCATAGCCGACGCCAGGTCTTGCCGGAAACTGATCGGCACGAATTAAAGCCTTCAGCTTCGGGAATGATAGGATCACTGATCAATAAGTGAGACATTCTGCCTTGAGCGACTATTTACAGTCGGCCAAGTCATACGAGGAAGAAGAGTTCTGGAACACATGATCATTATGAGATAAAAAAAAACATATAAAGATATGTCCCCCTCGTAATTGAAGCCGATCATTATTCCGTCCATGGGTACGGAGTATGTTGACACAGTATAGTAGGTTTCATATGGAGAGACTCAGTTCAGGGTCTCTTATTTATTTCCGGGGGTTTCGGCTTTAGCCGATTCTAGTGGGTGCAATTATGTGAAATTGGAAATAGTACGGAGTAAAGAAAAAGATAAAATTTCTATTTTATGACATGTCTTTAGTTCACTATTTAGTTCATCCTACTTTGTGTTTTTTTTTGGTTTTGTTTTTTTTTTAAACGAGAAAAAAAAAAAACGAGTATAGGCCTCCAGGGCTATTATTAGGCATAGTCGAGTAGTCAGCCGTCAAACTCCACCAGGGCCAGACCAAACAAGGCGCAGCAACAACAACAGACCAACCCACTGCGAAAATTGAGCCACTTTTTTTTCCAACTTTCCTGGTGTTTTGCTCTACTTGTGAATTCCGATCTTCCTCCGGGATATGCCGCGTTTGACCACTTAGCGGCCGACTTACAACGCACGCAGGTTTACGTACCTCCAGGCACCGGGCTAACTTCGAAACCCTCCCCCCCCCCAACCCCATTACGCAAGACTTCAGTATCCTTGGTTCATTCCCTCCGGTCAGATTCCTATCAAATCTCAAGTGAATATCGACCCTGAGAAGGGGTGCGCACGGTGGACGAGACCCCGACACCGGCCCATTGTCAACACAACGTGGATTCGATCATTTACGCCGGGGGTTGACCTCCCCGAGGAGGTCATCCCGGATGCCCAAAGTGGACATGTACAACTCGGAGATCGAGCTGGATGGTTATCCATCCTTCTCTCGACGGAAAGGAACCAGGTGGCCGCGACGCAGTGGATTCCATATTTTGCAAGGTCGGCCATGGCGCAACATTTCGAAACGCCGAGCACAATCATGGAGCCCCGTGTGGTGGATTGCACTGCTTTGTTTAGTGAGCCTTGCATCGCCGGCCGCTGCTGTTCTATTGGACTTTGAAAATTGTCTATCGAAAACCATCCTCGAGTCCGACCCTCTACAACTTCAATTCGTTCCCACCAACGTGTCCGTCAAATTCAACCTTACCAACCCTCTACACCCACTCGCCATCACCGTCTATGGAAATGTGTCGGGAACCACGTCTCGAACTGCAAATTACCCGGCGCCGGACTCCCGCGACTGGATAAACCCCAATTGGACCGATGGCAAGATTCAGGATGTGTACAGTACCAACAACAAGTACAGCACGCTGATGACGGATCTCAACGTGCTCAGCTTCACGGCCTTTGACAATGCATCTCGTTTCCGTGACTCGGTCACGCAAGGTACCCTCCCGTTGGGACCGGTCTTCAACTACAACCTGTAAGCTATTCCCGAAATAGAAAGCTCTCTGTGCTGTTTAACTAATATTCCTCTGTCTTTTGCAGGAGTCAATTGGACACATTACGAGCGTTCACTATTGAACATGAGATGCTCTCAACGTACCGTTTCGGCACAATCATCCCGTTATTGAGTGTTCGCTCTGGAGATGCATCCGCAGTTGAGCTTGCCTGTGTTTCAGTGAGCGCCACGCCGGACTTCGGAGCACCCCTCAAGAATGCCATCGCCTACGTGCCTCTTATCATTTTGATACTCGTGGGGATTGCGACCATCACTGCCGCCATGTATAGCCCTTGGGGCACAACTGATCTGTTTCGGTGGACAAGCAACTATGGCCGCGATGAGGACGTTCTCCGGCTCGTCACTCCTGGGTTCGCAGATTGCCTGCAATACCTTCAATTCGTGGTCTTGACGGGCTCGCTTTCTTTGGATTACCCAGGCTTCTTCCAGCCTGCAGTGAGCCAGGGAGCATGGTCGACTCTCATGTTCAACCAGAGTTTCGTGAGCACCGATATGGGCCGCGATCCTGTTGTCGATGGTTTATATGCCGTCGATGGAACTTATGGCCTCGACCGATTGAACCACCTGGTTGGCATGGCCTCGTCCCAGGATATCTGGCCCGGTATGATGATATGGGTGCTGGTAATCCTGGCCTGTGTGACGGTGCTGTTCCAGATCGCATTCGCGCTTCGATGGCTGTATCGCGAGTTGGCAAACAACACCGATCAGGATCTGCGTGCCAGAAACATGCCGTTTACCTTGGGCAACCTCATTCGTATTGTCTTTAATTTCCTTCTCTTGCCGATCGTTTCCCTTTCCTTCTTCCAACTGGTTCTTGCTCGTGAATCAACCGCTTACTGTGTTGCCTTGGCAGCCGTGGTGCTTCTCATTATCGCTTGCTTCTCCATCTGGGTCATCCGAGTGATTCTTACCACCCGACCCAAGTCTCACCTTTTCGATGATCTTCCTACGGTGTTATTATATGGGCCGCTATATAATACATACTGCGACGATGCAGCAGCCTTCGGTATCGTTCCGATCGTCTTGAACATCGCTCGCGGGATAGCTATTGGTGCTTTGCAGCCATCTGGCATTGCCCAGGTGGTAATGCTGGCCATTTGCGAAGTTGTCTCTGTACTAACCCTCCTGGCTTTCCGACCTTTCTCAGGACCGACTCACATGAACCTGTACCACTGCCTCTTCTCCGTTGTGCGTTTCTTGACAGTCATCTTGAGCGTCATCTTTGTGCCGTCATTGACGGTTTCCGATGCGGCACGAGGCTGGATCGGATATTTGATCCTTGTGCTGCACGCCATGGTTCTCATCTTCGGGTTCTTCCTCAACGCCACGCAAACATTGATCGAGGTCTTGGCAAGACTGGCTGGTGCGGGTGGTGCCACTCGTGGTGGCTTGACTAAGGTCCTTGGTATGCGCCAGCTCTCTAGGCGTACTCCGCGCCGTGATCTCACCCGTCAGAGCATGGGTTCGGAGGCTGCTATGCTCGGCCACGGTGATGACCGTATGTCTTCTCAGTATGATGGATCGCGCCCCCGCAGTCTCTCTGGGAGCTCCGGTCTGCTTCTGAACCGTGCCACAGCCAGTGATGGCAGAGCTAGCGCCGTCTATGATTATCCTAATTCGCAAGGGGGTACCCATAGTCGTGCTCCCAGTGGAGGGTTCCCCACACCTACTTCAACCGCCTATCAAGGAGCCGGCTTCCCTAGCTCGCCCAGCAGTGGTACGATGATGGGAACGAATCCTCGTGATCCCTATTATCGACCACCCCGCCCGGGGCGCAAAACCCCCCCGTCAAGTGCTGCTCTAGAGAAAGGGAAGATCCCGTCAAGGGGCTTCTTGAAATCAAGGGCAAGCCGCCGAACAGTGAAAACTGAAGATGACCTGGGAGATGGCACTATGTCTGGCCGGGCCACGCCTGTCCCGGCATATCTAGCAGCACCGAAGGATGATATGGAGCTCGATACCCCACGCAAGCCGAAGGATTATGCTGTTCGTGAGGTTGATTTCTACTACGGTGTTCGAGGCCCACCGCTCTCACACAGCGGCACCCGAAAGTTGAAAACTGGGCCAGCCGACCCCACAGGCCCAGTCTCGTCTGCCACGGGCTGGTTCCGAGGCTTGCTCCAAGGGAAGACCAAGGACAATGCCAAAGGATTTGAGGTGGTTCGAAGTGCTCGTGCGCCTCCTCCGGGTCTATTCCCGCGAGGAGGAGACTATAACGAGCAGTATCAGGATGATACAGGCACCCCATCTGCCAGCCATTCTCGGAATGTGTCCACTAGCAATGTTCCTTATCAGGATTCAGATAATGACCAAGACCCCGAGCGGTCAAGTGAGACACGCCCACCAGTACTGCCACCACTTAATACGTCAGTTGGCGGTGGCATTGAGTTGCCTAGTCGAACGGGCTCTCGGCACACACAGGCGCCCGGGGAACAAGACGCAGGTGGAACTGCGGCTGGCCTTCCAATTGTAACCGAGACCCTGTCGCACAACTCTGAGGTGGGCCAGCGCTCTGAGCACTCCGCGCACCATCTCCAGCCAGAAGGCGCCACCACCGCGCGCCTGCCTTTCAGCGGGAGTAGCTCGCCATCCCGTGAACGAGGTCTGTCTATGACCTCTACTTCAAGGACAAGGTCAAACGCCTCGAGCCAGCAAACGGGACCTCGAGCAGAACGGCCTTCGAGTATGGGGTATGTACCGCAACATCGCGCACATGACCACATCCACGAGGCGAGCCCCGACGAGCCATCATTTACAGGCAGCTCAGCGGAACTTGTTGACGAAGCTGCGCTGAGCGGGCACGGACGCTAGAAAAATGGCAAAAGGCAATCATATGTATTTTGGATCAGTATATTCCTCTTCTTCGATATCTACCTCTCTCTACCTCTGTCTCTGTTCCTCCCCATGGATCTCCCCATCCCCTACTTATTTCCTATTTACCTCTATCGATATCATCACCACATCTCCTCCCTGAAATACTGGCGAATTGATGCCACTATCACGAATTTCCTTGCTGTCTGTCCATCTATTTCTTGCTTTGTGCGTCTACATAAAATTGATGCGATGGCGTTCTATCTCTGATCCCGAGGTACACTTAATGGGGAGTGAGCTCATTGCATTTTTGTTATCTTTCTGGCTGTCGCTTAATCCAAGCGACATGCTGTTTGCTTTTTGGAGGCTTTGCTTCTTTCTGTCCCTGTCTCTTTTCGCTATTCTTGTATCAATCTTAGGACACAGTACCGAGATCATAATTAATGAGGGTTGTTGATAAGTGCTCTTTTCCCGCAGTGATGTTAAGGCCTCAATATACCTTGAAATCTTGATACGAGTGATTCTACGCATACCTTGTACACACGCAGCATATGTCTCCTGTTTCATCGCCATGCAGGGCTCGCTGTCTAGTGACAATATCATGCAAGGATCCCGCAGCCATGCTTATGCATTAGAAAACCTCCTTAATCTATAATATCTATATCTAGACATGGTAATTCATGGTGATTTCTTTGGGGATACTGTACAATAATTGACTATTTTTTGATCATTTCAATATGAGATCCAGGTCAGAGCATCGAGACTTCGAGTAGAGCACCAGAAACAACCGAGGCCGATGATACGCGGGCAGATCGGGCCGATATTGTCAATCGCCACCGCCCTGACCGCCCCACGATAACAGCCGTATCTGAGCCAAACACGCAATGCTTTGCATCATTTCCTCTCTTTCTCTCTGAATCAGGTGTTACTCTGCTGGTTTTGCTCTTTGTCATCGTTTTCATCTGCTACTGGCACTCGCTAATGCGTTGCTAGCATCCGAGAACATAGTCACGAGACTCTCAGCCTCATCCATCTCCTAAATCCGATCCAATCAGCCTTGGCTCCATGATAAGCATCCTCCTGTCCCTCCTTGATGTGATCTTCGGCAAAAAGCGTCAACGTCATTGAGGCTGAGCCTAAGATTGCAAAAAGCACTCTCCGTCCTCTAAATCTATATCGCCGACTTCCCCGCCATCCATTTCCCTCTCTATCGCCACCTAGTTCATGAAGACTGTCACCCCAACGGCCGAGATCGATCTCGTTGCCTGTGTTGAACAGAACACCGCAGAGGGCCCATACCGTTCGACCAAGCAATAATAATGCCTGGATCAAGCACGGCATCATCCAGCCCGATTCCGTCCAGCCCCCCGCCGAGGATGCGGGCAGGCACGAGACCAGTGGAAAGACCAGAGGGACAAGGCACAATCCAACCTGGAAGCTACAGCGGCCATGAAGGAAGCAGCTCCAGGGCGAGAGCCTTCCCCATTCGCGCCGGTTCCGAGCGTAAAAGACGGTTGACCAATACCGGCGAGGATGCGAGGTCACAATGGGGACGATCTGGAGGCACGGCTGGACCGGCCCGAGACAATGGGGGATCCTCTAGGAGTATCCTGCCGCATCGATCTGTTTCGATGGTATTGCCTTCGTCCCGCACCAGGACTTCTATTTCCGCAGCACCTGGCTCGTCATTTGCAACAGCAATTGATATCTCTTCCTCCCCCCCAGGGCCGCCTCGTGCTTCTACTTCTGGCGAACAACTGCCGGGGTTTTCTCGACAGGAGAATCCAACACCCTGGATTAATCAACCCCCCTCCATCACAACTCTTCCAAATGATATACCCCAACCACTTACGGACATGGCTCTCCCAAAATGGCAGGCAGATTCGGATGTGTCAGAATGTCCGATCTGTGGGATAGTCTTCAGCTTCTGGCACAGAAAGCACCACTGTCGAAAGTGTGGGAGAGTTGTATGTGCATCATGTTCCCCACATCGGATCACGATTCCCAGACAGTATATTGTCCGCCCTCCTGACTTTGTTGCCTTCCTCCCCGATTCCCCGGCAATGCCTTCCCACCCCCCACCAGTCGTCGATCTCACAGGCGAGGACCGTATTCTATCATCGCCGCCAGCAACACCAGCAACAGGAACAGGAGCAGCAACGTCACTCAATCCTGCTCTTGGTGGAGGTGAAGAAGTACGACTTTGCAATCCATGTGTGCCAGATCCAAACCCGAATCCCCTTGGTTACAGTACCGTGCGGGCACACGGCCACCGACCTACTCATTCTCTTTCATCTACTATGGCCAACGCATACCATGCCTCATCAGTTAGTTCTCCCATATCACTTTACGCAATAAATTATGAACTGACACGAAATGCGCAGGGTCCAAGCCAGAATCACGAAGCTCGTCAGGAACGACGGACCGTGGGTGCAAATGACCGGCCACAGTTCTTGAGCGAACTAAATTCCCAACCCCGCCTAGTTCCCTCAGCCACCGGCATAGGCCGACCACGTCGTTCATTTTCCAGTCGCGAGGGCCACCCGCCCCGCGGACCTGCACCGGATGAGGGTGATTTCTGCCCCGTATGCAGACGTCAATTTCTCCCACTGAGCCCCGAGCAGCCTCTTGAGGCGCGCCAAGCTCACACCCGGGCATGCATCGAGGGCTATTTGAGACCGACTGCCTCGCCCCGGGCATCATCCGTGCAACAGGGTCCTCCGCTGCCACATCCTCCACCGGCAGCCCGCATGCTTCCATTTGTAGCCACGGAGAAGGACTGCCTTGGCGAGGATGGCCAGGCAGCGGAGTGCACGATCTGTATGGAGGATTACGAGGTTGGGCAGACCCTGGCCCGCCTTGAATGCCTGTGCAAGTTCCACAAGCACTGCATTGTTGATTGGTTTGAGAGGAAGATGGAGTGCCCTGTCCACAAACTTTCATAATAAGGGGCACATCCATCTCGCGTGAATTTCAAGAGATCTTTTGTTACCTTAGCTTAGCTTTTTGCTTTTTCTACCTTCTGGTTCACGGCGTCTGGGAATTTTGTTTCTGATATCCCCCGCTCAGCGTACGGATCTCAATTGAGATATAATGATCAACGAATCTACTCCAATCTCAATATAAAAATCCATAAGATGTAGATGATAATGTGTAGCCTGGTAGGATTATGGTCACGTGGCGCCTAAGATGTTAGTTGAAACTCAAAAATCAAAAGCACTTCACTTCACTTCTGGCCCCAAAAGTGACGAACGAGTCAAACAGGACCAAGTGATATTCTAAGAGAGAGAGGTAAGCATTATTTATACTTGTTGTATTCATTCCCCTTCCTTGACAGAACCCACCCCGCTGAGGCATGTTGATCCTCCACATCGGTGATCGGTGTTTGTGATCACCGTTCTCCGTGTATTTCTCCCGTCGCAAAGCCACACGAGCTGGCAGCGATCACGACATGGAAACAATGACAAAAACCAATAATTACACTAATTGCGAATTGACGCTAATGTGTAACAGCGATTTGGTCGTCGAACCGGTATTACAACCCCGCACTGAATGGAAATCGACCCGCAGCTGCAACACAGCCGAGACGGGGACCCTCAACGGCCTTTTTACACGCCGACCCGACCGACAATGAGCACAGGCCCGGAATACCCGGAGCCACCCTCCCACACACCCCTAAACCCCTACCAAAGCCGGGATATACATAGTGATGGGCATGGGCACGGGCATGGACACGGGGACACGCACCCATCATTCGGGATGGGCCCAGACAGCAATCAATCCCCAGAGCCGCACGACGGACTAGGCGACGTCAAGCGGTCGCGGGCGTGCGAGCCCTGCCGACAGCTGAAAGTACGCTGCGACCCAGATCCGGCTCACCCGGAGGGGTCGTGCAAGCGGTGCGCGAAAGCGCGGCGGACATGCGTCGTGACCGCGCCGACGCGCAAGCGACAAAAAAAGACCGACAGCCGGGTAGCGGAGTTGGAGCGGAAAATCGACGCTCTGACGGCCACGCTGCAGGCGTCGAATTCAACTGGTGCGCTGTTCTCTGGTGAGGCGGGACATCAACCGTCGCCGCCTGGGCAGCGGGATGAGCAGCTGGTTGGTCGGAGGTGGTTGGGCGGAGAGTCGAAGATAGCCGGGAGCAAACGGCAGCATACCGGGGAAGTTAAGGATTTGTCTGGTGGGTTGCTAGCGCCGCGGTATTCGCGGCCGGGTAGTCCATCTGCGGAACAGATTCCTAGCCATGCATCGAAACATTGGCGCAGACCTGTTGGTGGTGATTGTGCACCGCCACCGAAACCCGATGCTGGCAATGAGTTTGCTGATATGATCGACCGGGGGATTATAGATTACACCACTGCCAACTCGGCGTTTGAGCGGTATATCTACCAGATGGCACCAGAGATGCCTTTTGTTGTTTTCCCGCCGGGGACTACGATGGGCGAGGTTCGACGCAACAAACCTCATTTGTTCCTTGCCATAATCGCGGCTGCCGTTGGCGTCTTTAGTCCCGACGCACAGCTGACCCTCGTGAATGAGACATATCGTTTGATCGCCGAGCTTGTTGTTATCAAGGGCCAAAAGTCACTTGAGCTGGTTCAGACTATTATGGTCTGTTCTATCTGGTATCTGCCACCAGATAACTTCGACGAGATCAAGTTCTATTCTTTGACGCATATGGCTGCGGTCATGGCCATGGAACTTGGATTGAACCGTCCCATTTCCGGCAGTAGACGGAGCATTAATATGATCCGCGAGCTGATCATGAAAAAGCCAACGGGCCCAGCATTTGATCCAGATGGACCGGAGGCAAGGCGGACTTGGGTTGGCTGCTATTACTTACCTGTCCAGTGAGTTTTAGGTCGGGTTGTTGTTGTGTGGGAATCGGTAACTAACCTTTGACAGGATGTCGGCGGCTCTGAGGAGAGTACACTTGGTCACCTGGCAGCCGTACATGGATGAGTGCCTTGAAATTCTGGAAAAACACCCGGACGCCCTACCCTCCGACCGGAAATTGAAATGGTGGGCAAAGCTGGGAGCGATAATGGAGGATGCTGGGCATCGCTTTTCTGCGGATGATGCTGGGTCTATTGCTACCTTCGCGGACAGTAATGCGTGGTATAATATAAAATTGCTTGAGGGTCGATTGGCACAGTGGAGGGAAGAGGTCCCGGGGGAACTTTACACTGGTAAGCGCTGGTCTTGAGAATAGTCTTTAATCTTCTGGCTGACATTCCTTTAGGAGCAATGGTTCACACAGAACGTGTCCTGAATCTCTTCGTACATGAATCGGCAATGAGCGTGGACTACAACACTGGCAACAATTCTCCATCTCAGAATGAGTTGCACACGTCATCAATTGCGGCGGTTATGGATGCGCTAAATACGGCCATCCGCTGCATTCACGATAGTCTGGATGTCATTTGCGCCATTGAGATTGACCAACTTATATCCTTGCCTACGACGTCATTAGCGCGGACGACGTATCCCGTGGTCAGTTTGATAAAGATATACTCACTGTTAATGTCGCCGGACAGCCGGATCGGGCAGATTCTCGACGTGCAGAGTCTCAAACTGGATTACTACCTGGACAAAGTCATCGCACATTACCGTGCCGCCGCCGCGCGTGATGGTGGCCGTGGAGCAGCGAAATTTGGAAACATAATGGTGCTGTTACGCAATTGGTTTATCAAAAAGCGTGACCAGGGAGATCATGGCCGGGAATTGAAAGAGGCTTTTGCAAACGATCAGAAACCCTCCGATCGCCGACAGACACATCGGGGCCATGATACCCCGACCGCGGCATCTGCCAATTCAAGAACGCAGATGGCACCGGGCATGACACCCCTCCATTTCCTCAGCGAAGTAGCCATGGGTGACCCAGCACACCGAGCGAACAATGCCAATCCCCAACGTTCAATAACCGGGCAATCTTATTCCTCAAACCATAGTCCAAGCTCAACAGTCAACCCAATGACAACGCCGGGATCATCCAGTTTTGGGCCAGACCCACCCCAAACCAGCTGGTCTGGCGCATCATATTCAACCGGTCTCCCGAGTTCAGACAACCACATCGAGACAAGAGGTTACTATCAACCCTATCCATCCACGGAACTCACACAGAACTACCCAGATCTACCGTCGAGTGCGCAGACTCAAGGGTACCCGGACATGTCCACCGTGGCTGGGATGCAACTTGCTCCTCCGATGGGAATGGCCCCTGATGTAGGAATGGACCCGAATGTCAGTGATCCTTGGTTTACGTTGGGGAACATGATGGATGATGGATTGTTTCCCTTCCCACTTTCTTTGGATGCGAATTTCGGGTTATTTTAAAAGTCTGGATTGTGATTTAGTTGGGTGTTTTGTATTCTCCTCTATTGCTCTATGATACCCGTTGCTATTTTGAATGTATATCAACTTTACTCATCTTGCAAAATATATTATCTTCAAAAAGAAAACTAGAAAACTCGGAGAGAGGTCATGTCATCTCGCATTCAGGTGTAGTCCAGGCAGACAACAAACCACCATGGATGTTCATTGATCACGAATAAAATATCCCATAGCATTATCTAGCTCATAGACATACCTGTGGACCATATATATCTCCCACCTATGTATGTTTGATATGTGTTGTATCATCTTTTGATCGGCCATGGACTTCCCCGCATTTGCGGGGAATGTTTCCCGATTTCGAGAGATTTCAACGAGGGAAATTTACCCCGTCCCTGCGCGGGCAACTGATCTGGTTCAACTCACAAGACAACAAAACATGATTGATTATTGGATGCTTGGATCTGCACTTTGAGCCCTGACGCCGTCAATATGGGGAACCGAAGATGTCATTCCTTTCGGGTAGATTTGCTCCCAATCCACAAGGCAAGAGGTGGAGGGGACGACGACACATAGGATGATATATAAACCAGCGCCGTCCTGCGTGCCAGCACCCCAAGCATTCCCACTTTCTCAATTCCTTTTCGCTCGAGACGAACCAATTCGGACAAAGACTTGTTGCTTCTAGACGTGGCATTCCACTGCTTTGCACAGTCTACAATCCCAGTTCAGCGCTTCTATCATCTTCCACACAGCATGATCACTGTATTGACAGCCATCTCGGCTGCGCCCTATGCAGCTGGGCTAGGCTTGTTCCTTCTTGGATATTTCCTCGTTTTCCCTTATATTGAATATCTTCGGGATCCAAAAGGTATTTGCCAAGAGACCAGTTCAATGCTCTGCTTGAACATATTAGGGCAACTGCTGACCGATTCATCCAGGGCTGAGGAGATACCCCAATCTCACCCCCTTCTCGGGATTCTCAGCAGTTCCATTCATGATCATGGCTTCGCGGGGTTTCCGGTCGATGGAATTATCCGAGTTGCACAAGAAGAACCCCGTCATTCGAACAGGGCCAAACCAGTTGTCTTATGGCAATGTCAAGGCTATAAAGGACATCTATGGCCACAGCACCAAGTGTATCAAGGATGAATCTTACGTGATCACCTCCGGAACCCATTACAATCTTGCAGATGTTGTGGATAAGCCTGACCATGCCCGAAAGCGCAAGGTCCTCTCTGCTGCATATGCCCTCAAGAACCTGGAGACGTGGGAATATAAAGTGACCGACAAAGTCCAAAGAATGTTCAAACATTTTGACCAAGTCTGCACCGCGCCCGCCTCTGCGGATGTCTCATCTGGAAAAATCGCACCCGACCAGAAAGACCTCACCCTTGACCTCCGTGCCTGGACCAACTTCTTCACCCTTGATGCAATTGCCGACATTGGTCTCTCGGAGAAGCTAGGCTTCTTGGATTCCGGTACTGATCTTTGCATTGCCGAAAGGAAAGATGGTTCTACTTATGAGACCAACTTACGCGAAGCCCTCTACCCAACAGCTCGAAAGCAATCCCTCATCGTCTGGAACTACCGATGGTATCCCGTTGTCAACAAACTGGTCAACGTGATTCCATTCTTTAACCGAATGCAAACATCCGCCGACAACTGGGAAAACATCATGTGGCGCCGGGGCAATGAAAGACTGCGACGGTATGAAGCCGGGGAAAAGCTCGAGGATTTCTTCCAGGCTCTGATGGAAGACAAGAACGGAAACGCCAATAACCTCGAATGGGGCGAGGTGGTTGCCGAGTGCAACATCATGATGAACGCCGGTAGTGTGACTACGGCCGTTGCCATCGCCAACGTCATGTACCAGCTCCTCCGCAACCCTCGAACCCTAGCCAAGCTCCGCTCAGAGCTTGACGCGATTTTGGATGAAGACGAGGTTGTAGCCGATTACGACAAAGTCAAGCATCTACCCTACCTCCGAGCGTGCTTGGATGAATCCCTACGAATCTTCCCACCGACTTCCCACGGCCTTCCACGTGAAACCCCCGCCGAAGGCACGAATATTCTCGGGGAATGGGTTGCCGGTAAGACGACAGTGAGCATGTCTGCACTTGTGGCACACCGTGACGAGAGTGTGTTCCCCAATGCAGACCAGTATATTCCCGAGAGATGGCTCGGAGAAGAAGGCAAAGCATTGCAGCCGTACTTGATTGCCTTCTCTGCTGGTGCTCGGTCTTGTATTGGTCGCAATATCTCATATCTGGAGCAGACTAAGGCTGTTGCTTCTATGGTACATCGGTATGAGTTTGCTCTTGCTCATCCTGGTTGGGAATTAAAGCGGTTGGAGACGATGAATTTGATTTTGGGGGATATGCCGGTGAAAATTTGGCGTCGTGATTTGGGGGCTGAAGTATAGAGATATCATGTTGACCAGGATTTTCTATTCTTAATTATATCTTTTTATATCTTTTTACTAGACCTTGTTTGATGAAATATATTTCCAACATGACGAACTTTACAACTGAATATTCCATTTGTACGGGAAGTAATCGACGGAGCGCAGTCCCATCCGCCCGGTCTAGTCACCCATGCTCGAGCTGTTTCGGCATTGTTGTTAGATACTGAGATATCCCCAGACCACATCATTGGCTCCGAGGACATAACCTGACATGTGCTTACAATCGATCGTTTCGATACAACTCTCTCAATGAGAATGACCCCATCTCACCGGATTATGTTTGGGACATGTTTGGGATTATTACGAGATCTGGGGCTGCTAAATGACTCCTACCCCAAGTCCAATTTCGTGCTGCATGCATCCTCATACTCTTTCTTGCAAGAATGCACAAGCTATAAAGCAGTAACTCAGCATCAAGACAATTTTATTAGAACCCAGACTTGTCACTTTATTTTTTTTCCGCATAAACGAGTATTCTACCTACCTCCTATCTTTTTTGATTTGGCGAAAATGACTGAGGTCTGAGGATGCTTTCTTAGTCCTTCATTTTGGGTGATATGCCGGTAGAAAATTTAGCGTGATTTGGGTGCAGTTAGAGCGTAGAGATATCATGATGTTCTTAATTGCATCTATTTATTTATTTGACGACCTTTGATAAATATATTTCCGATATAAAGAGAGAGGAAAGGGATTAGTCTTCTCCGTAGATGTAAGGTGTAGCAAGCAACGGTCTTGGAGCCTCGGAACACATGACCACAGATGCTTACTGACATTTTTGTTTACTCTTCTTAGACATCAAGATCAACCATGTCGATTAACTTATCTCAGTCGCACCTCAATGAATCCATACGGAAGTGGATCACCGCTCTTGGCTAATCTCAAACACTCTTCTTCTTACTCGTTCGTCGTCGCCACCCCCAGATAAGATTCCAACCGACCAAGCATGCTGGAGCGACAGCAATGGGGGGCATTTCGCCCTCTCCACTGCACCTGAGCCTCTTCCGGATTCCAAGCCTCTCACAGAAGACTCATCTTCTATCTCGAGAATCCACGCAGTTGATAACCAGGCGGCCGTTTGGCGGGCAGGCGAAGCCTTCATCAAAGCGCATCATATGGACTATCCTGATGTGACCAGAGAGCATGTTACTCTACAGTTTCTGAAAGATCAACAGCCTCAGGGTTTTGAATTTCCGAATGTACTCCAACATTTTGAGACTGGCTCGCGATACTTCCTTGTTATTTCGAGGGTTCCCGGCCAGCTCCTTGATAAGACTTGGCCCGATATGGACGAGTATCTTCGCCAATATTATATCGGTAAAGTAGCAGATGTTTGCAATGATTTAGCAGTATGGAGGGGGGACACCATTAGTGGTGTGGACGGACACCAGCTGTTAGAACGTTATCTCGTCAAGAGGCAACAACAAGATGGCGGATGCCCTTTCTCCATCACAGCTTCTAAAGAATTGTACCGAGATGTCTATGGATGTTTCTACACTTGTTTTCTATCATTGCGATCTTGGCCCTACGAACCTTCTAGTGGATGCCTCGACAGGCTCGCTGGGCATTATCGATTGGGAGCTTGCTGGCTATGTTCCTATCGAATGGGTCAGAACCAAATTTCGACTTTCGGCAGGGATGGATTTCAATCATGGGGACGCAGACTCTAAAAGGGACTGGCGCCGCAGAGTCGCCCAGCGTCTAGAAAAAATGGGCTACATTGATGCTGTGGATGCATGGTGGAGGTTTCAGGACAGCTAGTAGAGTGGCTCCAGAAAAAGATGCAAACGCGATGTAAATATATATGAGCTCGGGTTTACAATAAAAGAAAGCCAGCATCACTCGGCTTACTGGCCCACTGAAAAGGTTGTACGTAGAAATCCTGCGTGCTATTTGCTGTTGAAAGACATGATAATATCCCGTTCTTTGAAGTGACCTCCACGCCTGACGAATTCTGACAGGTTAGTGATGTCCACGCCCTGGTTCCTCAACTTCCATAGGTTTTGAGCATCTGGACACTCCCGAAAATGTTGCGTGGATTCATCGTAGGAGTACACTTTGTCCCGTAAAACACAAGCATTAGATTTAACCCTAGATGATGCCAGATCCCTTTCTAAAGCAATTTGACACCCAGCGCAGCAGATCCCATTCTGAATGCCGCCGCTTTCAGTGTCGAGATATGGTAAAGACGTAGTCACTATATAACATAGTAGCGCTCTTCCCCTTGGCGTCGCTTGTGTTATCTCGTCTTCTTTATATAAGGATAACCTGCTAACAAATTCTTGTCGCCGCAATTTGGATTCTCCTTTTGCACACGATTTCTTCCATTGAATATGCTGATGGAGGGTGCCATTCTTTCCAGCAATAAATCTATTTAGATTGTTAGCCGTGAATACTTGAAAGTGAATAGAGACCCCTAACCAACTGAGTAATCACACAAAAAGAGGACCAGAATATGACTTGGGAGGGAGTGAATGCAACTGATCGGACACTAATAATCGAGCGGGAAATTTGCAAGAGGCCTCAAGTATAAACAGGACGTACCTTTGAATTTTATCCTTGTAATATCCCTACCCTGATATGTATCTTCATTCCCCGTCGAGAAACACTCATATCTTTGCCCTCCAATCTGCGTTTCAGTTGATTTTTGAAACAACTTGTAATGTTGAAGATGGTGTAGACTGCCGAATTCACTCCCAATACATCCGGTTAGACCCTGGAGAATGAGCATTGGACTTTAAATTGGGACTTGGGATTCTTTGGGTGAAACTGGGGTATTGACTAGACTTCTACCCATAATTCACCCGAAATGATAAAAAGACCATAAAGGAAATCGGCCTATGTTGTATGGGGTACGCTAGTGGTTCTCCATTCTCCACTATTTGATTCCCCGATCTGTGATTGGCCGATCGTAGAAAACGAATGCGAACTTCCCAATCGGGTTTGTATGAGGATACTTCATAGAGATCGTCACCCATACACTACACATTCAAATTTTCATTCGTCGTGGTTCGGAAAGCTTTTCGTACTGCTCCACAGTAATTGAATATCAGGCCCGTAATGACTTCGGGCCAGTTAAAAGCTTAAGAAGTATACCACAGCTTGTCGATTTTGGCTTGGCAACCAGACTGGAGGAAGATGACGACTGGGGCGTTTGGCCTATTCAGCCAGATCACTATCGGGCGCCAGAGGTGATGTTGGGTAACGGATGGCAAATGTCCGTGGATATTTGGAATCTTGGTGTTCTGGTGCGGCCGATTGTGCTCTAGAGTTGTTGCATCTAGGAATGCAAGACCAGTTGTGGGATATGATAGAAGGCAAAGAGCTATTTCGGCATATTCATGATCAAGAAGGTCGCTACGATGCTAAACTACACATCGCTGAAATGATCGCCTTACTCGGCCTACCCCCTCCAGAGATCATACAAAGGTATCAATACATGCGAGAGTACTCGTAGCCGGAACATGTTAGACGAGAGGACGGCAGAGTATGCGAGACCGCGGAGGAGTACTTCTGCGGGCCATTTTTTGACAATAATGATATCACTGGGTTTCCTATCTCGCACGAATGATTCTCAAGCTAACAACACATCTTAGGTTGCTTCCTCGACGAAGACCTTATCCCCGACCGCAAACTAGACACCACAGCTTCCTTTCTTGGGGGAGAGGAGAGGGAAGCGTTTCTGGATTTGGCCAAGGGAATACTTGTCTGGCATCCAGATGCGAGGAAGACGGCAGGCGAACTGGCGGGGCATCCTTTTCTTCAACCAATGGAAACAAGCGCCTGATTTCTGCGGGGAATTTACTAGTGGGATGACTTGACTTCGTGGTCGATACCAGTTCGGCGATACCATGAGGAGCATGATTCTCGTTAGTAGACATAACAAATGGCCTCGTATTGAAAAATGGGTGTTAAAAGGGAGTACTAAGAAACCACTCTGCTTTACATTTTTGGATATTTCCCCTGTATTGGTGTTGTTAGAATATAGGCGAAATAACTTGCTTCGCACTCTCAAGCTGAAGGGCTAAAGTGATGAGAAAGGATATAATCCCCGCCCTAGCTTGGGAGGGGGTAGATCCCCGGGCAATATTCCTACTTCGGGACATTCTTATTAGGGTGATGATGTTCATTCCAAAGTGGATTCCCCCGCGATATCTCTCCCCCGCAATTTTCAGGTGGGGGATTCATGCTCGTGGGATTAGCCCTGATTTCTTATTGCCCATCCACGTGGATCTTGACCAGTTGCGGTGAATATAGCCCGATTCGTGATGTCTTCACCAAGATCCAAATTGTGCACCTTTGCCCGAGATCCATGTTCCATACTGAGAATTAGACAACTTGGATATGATCCTTGCCACTTTGGGTTCAAAAGCCTATGTCATGGCCATGATTCCCCGAGTTCCACTTGACATGCTTAGTACGTGTACTATAAAAGCCGGGGGTTCCCTCTGTGCATAACTGACACCCCCCTCACAATATCCACAATCCTGTCTTCGACCATGGCGACTTTCCCACTCAATATCCCACCAGAGCTCCTGCAAGAGCTCTCAAGATACACCACACCTACAGGAGTAGCCGATTATGCCGCCCTGGCTCTGCTAGGTGGAATTGGAGCCACATACCTTTCAAAAGGACGATTATGGGACAAACCGGATCCCTTACACCATCTCTGGTACGAACGACCTCAGCTAAAGAATGGTGGACAGGCTGGCTCAGCCAACAAGGAGACACGCAACATCGCACAGAAGCTAGAAGAGACAGGCAAGAATATCGTGGTTTTCTGGGGATCTCAGTCCGGCACAGCAGAGGGCTTTGCACACCGTCTTGCCAGGGAGATCTCCATCCGCTGGGGCCAAGAAGCTATGACTGCCGACCTCTCAGACTATGACCCAATCACCATCAGTGAAATCCCCAACGCCAAGTTGGCTATTTTTATTGTTTCCACATACGGTGAAGGAGACCCTAGTGACAACACGGCGGAATTTTGGAGCTGGATCTCCAAAGCCACCGATGTCTCGCTATCCAACTTGCGATATGCTGCCTTCGGTTTGGGAAACACCAACTACAAGTTCTACAACAGAGTAGTCGATGTTATAGTTGAAGGTCTGAACAAGTTCGGCGCTCAAAACCTTCTTCCCGTTGGAAAGGCAAACGATGCAGAGGGAGCAACCGAGGAAGACTTCATGTCATGGAAAGAGGATCTTTTCACGATCTTCAAAGACAAGTTGGGATTCCAAGAGGCCGAAGCCAAATACATCCCGAGCTTGAAAGTCGAGGAAGACGAATCTCTTGAGCCTATCGATCTGCATCATGGTGAGCCCAACAACCGTGTTGAAGCTCCAAAGGCAGCGGCTCAATCCTCGGCCATCCGTACTTTGAGCATTTCCGACTCTAGGGAACTCTTCACCTCGTCCAACCGCCACTGTCTTCACATGGACATCGACCTGACCAGTCAGCCAGAGCTAGGGTACAAGACTGGAGACCACCTTGCTATCTGGCCCGGAAACCCGGATATTGAAGTTGAACGGCTACTCGATGTCCTAGGGATTTCCTCGCGCCGCGATATTCCGCTTGGTATCAAGGCACTAGATTCAGCAACCAAAATCACGATCCCAACTCCGACCAGCTCCATTGCCATTTTCCGTTACTACCTCGAGATCTGCGCACCCGTCAACCGCGATACCGTTCGCGACCTGGCACAATTCGCACCCACCCCGGAAGCAAAGGCGTATCTTCTCGCACTTGGCCAAGACAAGGATGCATACGCCAGATTTATCAGTCAAACCTATATCAACCTCGGCCGACTGTTGCAACTGGCTTGCCCCGATAGACCTTGGGATAATCTTCCACTCTCATACCTTGTCGAAACACTACCTCACATCCGACCGCGATTCTATTCCATCTCATCCAGCAGCGTGGTCTCACCCCGCAAACCTTCCATCACAGCGATCGTATCAACAACCCCTCTCCCAGATAATCCCAACGAGCTCATCCATGGTGTAACATCCAATTATCTTCTCGCTATCTCCCAGCAAGCGCGCTCCCAATCTCACCCCAGTGGAATCATCTACCACCTAAACGGTCCCAGTGACGCACTTCAAGGCGGAAAGGTCTTCGCCCATATCCGCCGAAGCAAATTCAAACTCCCAGCACTGGGCAAGACACCGTTGGTCATGGTCGGTGCCGGAACGGGGATTGCGCCTTTCCGGGCGTTCTTATCAGAGCGGTGTCAACTGCTGAAGATCGGCAAGGAAGTTGGCGAAATGATTCTCTTCTTTGGATGTCGGAACCCGGATGAAGATTACATCTATCGCGAGGAATTGGAAGAAATGCAAGCCGTGTTGGGGGATCGGTTGCGTATTGTGACTGCGTTCTCTCGATTGGAGGGGACGCCTCGTCGGTATGTGCAGGACCGGGTTGCGGAGTTCGGGGAAGATGTGATTCGAATTATCGATGAGGGTGGTAATATCTATGTCTGTGGACGTGCTGGCATGGCTCGTGAGGTTGAGAAGGTTGTTGGGCAGAGTATGAAGGGTGCTAAGAAGTGGAGTGATGATGCGGTGAATGGTTGGAGTAAGACGATTAAGAAGAAGAATAAGTGGCAAGAGGATGTTTGGGGATAGGGTTTACATGTGGACTTCTTAGATTAGTGAATATAATTACAGTTACTTGCTCTAATGATGTGACATACTGAGTATACAGGTGACTACCTAGGTGACTAGCTCTACAATTGAAGTGGAGTGAGTAAACACCCCTAATGTATTCCGTGGGACTTGCCAAGTGACTATGATGCCCAAATGCTTAGCCACTTGTTCAGAGAACACGACACGAGAAAGACCAGTTTGATTTGGGTGTGGATCTGCATGGGCCTCAACAATCCATGGATGTTGATGTCTCATGCATAAGCACCCGGGTTGCTACGAAACCCTCCCCCTATGTTGTCTCGGGGGGGCTACGATGAGAGGGTGAGAGGCTGAGAGGGTTGAGGAGAGAAGAGAAGAAGAAGAAGAGGAAGAAAGGTGGGAGGGGGCCTTTTATATGGTCACCTCCCAGGTGCCTTCCTAAAATGGACACTCTCCAACGCACCTTCCCTGATAGTCCCATGTCCCATGTCCCATGTCACCAACATCACCGGAGTATATAACGAGATCTCCTACAAACATTTCCTCGCTTATATCAACTTATATCAACATCCCGAGGTCTCATTGGAATCTATATGATCGTCTCGGATAATTCCATTCTCCGCAGCTCCGTAGCCACCATCTGAACAGCTTCGCAACCCGGATCCACTATGCATCTCACGTCCCAAAACAGTGCAATAATATCCAAGAACATATAATTCCCTTGGCCTGCAGTCATTAATTTGACCTGCCTCTAGTCATAATGGGCCCCCATGACCCCAACCGCGTCGCTAGCATCATGCTCTCCTGGCACTCACTCGACCTCGTCTCATGCACCAAGCTACAGACTTTATGGGCCGGTTACGGCCAAATATGCGCCATCACAGCGCGAGCCACCACCACCAAAGCAGCCGAACATCTCAGCAAGCTGTATGGGGTAGAACCAGGCATTGCGGGGACGACCTACCCGCTAATTCTAAAGCTCATCTCACCGCCCCGAAAAAGCGGCAGCACTGCAGACGAGGGCCACCTACGAAAAATGCTGAGCTACGAGGTAGAGCAGTACTTCTATAGTGAAGTAGTCCCGCAACTGGGCGACGAGATAGCCATCGCCAAATGTGTTGCCTCGACGCGCGACATGGATGGCGCGGAAGGGTCGTCGGAACTGAAAGGTCTTATGGCTACCATCATGGTCGATCTGCGTCCTGGATTCCCCGTTGCGGGCGAGAAAAGGGGTGCGTTGAATCGCACACAGGTGCGCGCGGCGCTAGACTGGTTAGCTGGTTTCCACAGTCGCTCACGGGGACTGGTGTCAGGTACCCTTAACGAATATGTTCTTCCGCCGCTTGAAGAAAGCAGCAGAAGGCACAGCTCAGGCAAGGATGTTGGCAGCGGGCTGTGGCTGAATGGGGGATATACGTACCTTGCGACACGGAGGAAAGAGTACGCATCTCTTGCGCAGGACACGGACTCGGAGTGGTCAGATGTGCTGTGCAAGGCTTCGGAAGGGAGTCCCCTCTCCGTGGCAGAGATGGTTGCATTATTCTTAACGCCCTGTGGAAGGGCGATTGAGTCTTATATCCATGGCGATGTCAAGTCGGAGAATCTTTTCACAACGACTAATGGAGACAAAGTGGCGTTCTTTGATTTCCAGTACGTCGGACTCGGTTTGGGAGTCTGTGACCTTGCCAAATTGTTTACGTGCTCGGTCCCTCTGCATATGCTGGTTGATGGCAATGGGAGTTTGCCTGAGCAGCTCTCGATGTGTGATGGTGAGAGAGGACTGCTGGAGCGGTATCGTATGAGTCTCCTCCAGGATGAGGAGTCGGAGGAATCGGAATTATACGAATGGGAAGCATTCAAACGACACTGGGAGACTGCTCTGGTTGACTGGTGTAGATTCCAGGCTTCATGGGGATTTTGGGGGAATACAGAGTGGCTTGAGGCTCGTGTAAGATCTATCGTGAATGACCAGGAGTGGAGGGATTGGCTGTATCAGAATATCCGGAATCGGATATAGGATCACTATTTATAGATTAAAAAAGAATGGACTGTTACTATCACTTCAACAACAGCTTTTGAATAGTGCAAAGATATTAGCTAGATCTATGCGTTTTAGTTGTTTGACTGCTTGTATGCTTACTAGTTGTTTGTATAACTTCATCCTTCGTTTGATGCTGCTTCTAGATAAGACTTGCTGTTTCTTTTCTTTGTTCTTTCCGTATATCCTGAGTAGAGTATTTAGCCATGCACTTTCCCCCTAGCTTGTTTCTTTTCCTTTTTCCCTCCAGAGTCATCCATCTTTCAAATCCACACCACCTTCTCCTTTCCAGCGGTTGTTTCTGGTTGTCTGACACCATTACATATAGTCTAAGAACAGCTTGTCCTAACTAGTTTATCTTTTTCTTCTTCGGTCGAGTTGAAATTATATAAAGGTGCCCATCAAAAACAAACTACTTCTTACAGAAGTAGGAAGTTGGTGCGAATTTCATGTATTTTCAACTCGGGCGAAGAAGAGAAAGAGAGACTAGCTAGAGAAAGGTCCTGTCTTGGATTACTTTCTCCTATAGTGGGTGAATGTATTGTATATGTTTCTCTGACTATCTCTGCATTGTATCCCCATATGACATTCATTTACAGGTCAGAACTACGAGTTTTGCTTTAGATGATACGTAGTATAATATACTTTATCATATCAGTCTAAGAAGAATAAATACAAACATTATGAAGTCTTTGTAATTAGCGTATAGTTTATGTGGCTGTTACCTCTGAAAGCAGAGATAAATAAGTAGTATGATCAGATTTGTGGAGCTGCCTGAGCCTCACAGCACGATCGGCGCCCAAGAAGGGCCATTCTAATTGGTCTATATCATGGTATATGCAAAGAAACTGGGTATATAACTACATCGGCCTCCACGCTTGCACAACTTGGTTGCGCACAAATCCCCACGGCCAGCCGTTTTCCCTTTCCGTTCGGCGAAGGAGATCAATCAGTAAACCCTGTACAACATGGTCTTCGACCCATAAGCCGCCTGTGTTCATGTTAGTAAACTCTCGACCATCGAATTCGAACAAAACCTACAAGCAAAAAGAGCATGGCAAGCCGTGATACGCAGCGAAGGATCGTCGTCGGCAGATATGGCGATTCCGAACATATAATTAAGCGTTTCGGCGAGATCATTCTGTCGGAGTCAGTAGAGAACGAGATGTTTTGGAGAAAAAAAAAAGAAACGGACCCTCAATTTGACAGGCTGCTCTAAATTCAACATGCTCCGATCATAAAACTCGAGTTCGCGAATGAGCATCAGCGATTTAGTGAGACAGATGTGTTGAATCGCAGTAGCTAAACCCGGAATCAGTATATCACACTCACACACAGGAATATATCACATACCATGCCACAAGCTCGTATACCAAGCTACAGGGAAAGGCTTCCCATTCCCAGGATCCGGCGGCGAAACATGCAACGGCACGAACGTATCCGGTCGACCAAGCTCCCATTCCAGAATGCGATGTCTGAGAGCAGTCTCCCCCGGACTTCCGAGTCGACCATCGTGGCTTCGGCCGGAGATATTATAACAAAAATCGATAGTCTCAGCCAATAGCCAAATAGCCCGGTTCGTCCAGTCTCCGTCGTTCAGGGCAGGTTTAGCGGCCCACCATCGTCGGAGGTGGTCATCGAACGGGGCGAATGTTAACCGAAGGCATTTCTGATAGGTGAGCGCGAATTGAATGTCTTGAATGACGTATGCCCAGAAGGAAGCTGACGCTAGTCCACCGGAGATAGCGGAGTCTACGTGAGAGCTGATATACACCGAACCGGCCAGGAGATGGTGTTGTTGATCGTTTGGGGGACTATGGGCTGTTTGGTGGATTAGCCAGGGTAATTCTTTTGCGGTGAAGATTGATGATTGGTTGTCCACGCACAGGAGATGGATTCAAAAAATCGTAGAATGACTGTTGATGAGAGGAGGATGTCGATTCCGATTTCGAATTCGGGCTTGTCGAGGACCGGGAGCATGATTGAGATACAGCGCTCATGGTATGCATGTGCGACGTTGCCGGCAATGGAGTTTGTTGTTCGGGATAGGTGACATGCTGAGACTGCTAGACACGCATACAGTAGTAATGGGGATTGAGTCGCGCGCTCGATGACATCTGTCGAGAAGTGTCGTTCAGGGTTGAATGCGTCGAGCTGGGTTGTTAGTTACAGGGTGGGGAATTGGGATCAAAGGGGAGCAACGTACCCACGGTGCTAGGTACTTTTGAAAATGCCGTAATAGAAAGGCTTCGGTGACATTGGATAGCCTCGGCCGACCAATGGGCATGTTAGGTGCACGTGGGGAATTCACCGAATTCGATCTTGACCCCGAGTGAGATCCTGCGGCGTAAGCAGGAATGACGAGGTTTGGAGTTGCCAAAGAAGAATCCATCGTCGATGGAGGTGTCGAATGTTCAGATGATGACCTTGAAGTTGACACCTGCCTTGGCACAGGTATCACATAGTATTCAGCTGCCGTCTGATCTGTTTCATCCTTGAAGTCGACTACCAGAAATTAGTATACAATAAAACATCAAGCGGTCGTTCCACGTACAGTCGGAAGATGTTTCAACCCAAACTTGGTCATCCGGGAAAGCAAGATCACTCTCGCCATATCTCGGGGGCCCCTTTCCACGCAAGGACGGGTTTTGGCCATGTCGGAAAGAGACCTCCTCAGATTTGCCGGGGGCCGGCACACATTCGCGGCCAGAGCGTTGACAGCGGAGACATTTCGAGCCGGATTTATCACCTATTTCTGTTAGTGCGGAAGTGGAAGAGATTGTAGAATCCATCGACATACATTTCAGATGGCGCAGACGACATGTGAGGCTGAAAAGGCGGATTAGTCGAGTGTGTCGAATATATGGAACGAATCAAAAAAAGAACTAACCATCCCCTCATTACGCAGTCAAAAGTACTATCGGAAACAAAGAAACCTTCCAGAAAGCATATTCGGGATACCCGAGGATATGTAGATATGTAAATAAGGCAAGTCACTCAAGTCCGACTATTAAACTCATCCATGTCGATGACCAAACGCCCATACAGAGTCGGAGATGGGGTGGGTACAAAAATAAATTGGCAGATCACTAACGGATTTCGTATCTTTGTTGGGGTATATATCCAGCGGGTACTCCGTATTCCGTACGTGGGTTTAGTTGGAGATTAGTTCGAGGAGAGGGAGAGCTAACAGTGGTTGAAATGTAGAAATAGCGGGTTTCAAATGTACTGGAAATTAGCTCAAATCTCATAGGGATAACCCGAATTGGACAACATTCAGTACCCTAGCTCAACACAGGTCTAAAAAGGTCCAATTTCCACTAACACTAGAGTCTAGGCAGACCGCTGCTGGTTCTGGTTGGACCAACGGCTCCCCCACATATCCCACTAAAGGTTTGATCGAAAGGCTCTGATCGGTTACCTAACCAGGAAGATCCTAGGACATGTCATCCCAATGGGAGGTCCGGCTTGTATCGGGTTCTCGGCATTGGAACTTGGCCGATGTGCGGATGCCAAGTTTAGTTTATTGTATCATGGCCGAGACCCCCTTTTTCCTCTTTTGCCATAGTCTGCACCTATCTCTGCGACATAAAAGGGGGTGTAGATGTTTTAAGGAGATTTCTGGTTCACTTCCTGGTTCAGATGAGGATTATCGGCCAATAGAACGAAACTGGGAACGGGATCGTCTCCATCCAAACCGGGAGGATTGGCATAAATTGGTATATATCCGGTTTGTCAGCTCAACTTAAAAAAAAGACGTGAAAGGCGTTCAACAAGCTTTGGAACGAAATTAGGAACCAAATTAGCGTTGAAGTTATTCGGATTTTGGGGGTTTCATTTGCCGATTGGTCTCACCGGACTTGGGTCAGGCACCAGTGAGAAGCAAAAAAGAAAAAAAAGAAGAAAAAAAAAGAGGGTTGCTCGGTCCCCCAGTGAGCCACATGGTGGCAACACTGATCTTTCACAGGGACTTTTGTTTATAATTTGCCCCGTGACCATTGTGCTGGTAATATACACCCGGATTGGCTTGATGACCTGGCTTTGTGGGTCAGCCTTTGCCGATGAAAATGAGATTTGGCTTTTTGTTTTAATTTTAAACCCATCCAAACCCGTGGAAAAGCTGAAAGAAGGTACTCCAGACTAGTCGAACCCTGTCGATCTTGGTAGTTCCCCGAAGTTGTACTCCGTAGGATGCCGAGCAGGCGAGACAAGTCCCGATTTTATAAAGTTAAATTCGGCATGTCTAGACACTAAACAAATGGTGATTTGCGTCTGGATATGTGGGGGGAAGTACTTTTCCTTATCAGCTGCCTCTTTAGGCCAATTGCTCCGGGAGAACGACAAACCGAGTGGATTATTCGTCATTTCATCAGCAACGTTTCAATCCATGGTTGCAGCGAGGAAGGAAAAGAACCTTGGAAGAATGAATTGTGGGGAAAGGGGAGAAGAGAGAGAGAGAGAGGACAGAAAGGGGAGAGGGAAGGAGACGGAAGGAGAGGTTGTGATACTGATGCCTGATGATGCCTGAAATTAAGACATATCGAAGCCTTGAATATAAGGCACCCGTGCATATCGTGAAGCTCTTCCAACTTCCCAGTTCCTTATCTTGGGAGCTCCTTGCGGACCTTGTAGCTCCTGGAGAGCTTAGAACTACACAGCTCTACTTATAACTATTGTGAAACCCAGTTCCCAATATCCAAATTATAATGCCATAATCATGTCCTTAAATCGCATCTCCTTCCTTGAAGGATGGGAGCGCAACCCCGCAGCTTTTCTCAGCCACCCTGAATCGGAGGATTCGGATCCAGACTCCTACCAAGATCTGCCCGAGGGATCCATGTCGTCTTCATTTCCCTCCACATACAGCAGACTGAATTTCAACCCGTATGCGGGGCCCGGCTGGAATGAAAGCCCGGAGGATCCACATGACAATCAATCCTCGTTTTTCGGACCCTCGTTTCTAGCTCTCTCACCGACGACCACCCGTGAAGGACGTGCGGGTTCGGGTTCAGCGCAGGGACAGGGATCTGCGGAGCGGACTGTGCACGAGGATCAAGGGACAGCCGTTGCTCGGACGCCTTGGGCGGATACTACTGGTGCTTATGAAGTAAGCGCTGCTGAGAGGATTGGTAGGTTAAGGGAACCCACATTATACTTCCTTTTTTAATATATAGGGATATGCTAACTTGTAAAAGCCCAGGTTTGCACAGCAGTTGTATACTGCTTTCTGGCTGCCGGTGTCGTTTTTGGCTTCGCAGCTCTCAAGCCCGTCCTTATTCGAGAGAAAGTATATCGCAACCTCTGCTCCCAGGCGGAGCTTGACGAGGATGTCGATGTCTGCTATGGGCAAGAGATTAGGTATGTCTATTTTCTTTTACCCCGGTTTAAGCTCTCTCATACTTACACGTAACAGGCTGAACTTGATGTTCACTATCGCCGCTGTAGTAACCAATGTCTCAGCCCTACCCGTAGGAACCATCCTAGACGCGTATGGACCACGAGTCAGTGGAGTCATTGGCAGTATCTGTCTCGCCCTAGGCGCAGTGCTCTTCGGCACGGCCAACAAGCTTCCATTCGATGGATACATCCCAGGTTACTTATTCCTAGCATTGGGTGGACCATTCGTATTCATTCCATCCTTCCATCTATCAAATACCTTCCCCACACGATCAGGCCTGATCCTATCAATGCTGACAGGCGCCTTCGATGCCTCGAGTGCTCTATTCCTGCTTTTCAGACTGTTAAGCGAACATACCCATGGCCTGGTATCAATCAACAAGTTCTTCGCGGTGTACCTCATCGTACCGGTATTCATCATCGCAGCACAGATCTTCATAATGCCACCAACATCATACAAAACCGCCGGCGAGCTCGTGCAGCAAGCCGAAGAGCAGGTCTCAGACGAGATGCACGATCGCATAGACGACACCGTCAACGATCGCAGCGAGGGCGAGCGCCAGCGTATGAACAGACGACTCCGTCGTCAAAGTATCGTCAGCCACATCCAAGATCTACTAGAAGACGGCACATCATCTGTGATGTCCGGCAACACCATTAACGACGCCGTCTTCCACACCAACATCGACACCTCGCACGATATGAACACGACAACCAGGGGAACCAACGGCACTACAACGCCGCACTCCCACACGCACCAACAACCAACCACCCCTGAACCCACCCCCGGCGGAATCTGGGGTGTTCTCCACGGCCACAGCGCACTACACCAACTGCGCACACCATGGTTCGCTCTAATAACAGCCTTCACTGTTCTAATGATGCTACGAATAAACTACTTTGTCGCAACACTACGATCACAATACACCTACCTGCTCTCCGCAGACGAAGCCGCACAAATAAACACAACATTCGACATCCTCCTACCCGTCGGCGGACTGGTCTCGGTGCCATTCATCGGTACATTCCTAGACATATTCCAGACACGGACTGTACTATTCATCCTGGTGGTGTTGGCAAATACCATCGGCGTGCTGGGTTGTATACCACATCCGACCGCGGCATATGGGAATATCATTCTCTTCGTGTTGTACCGACCGTTCTATTACACGGCTGTATCGGACTACGCAGCTAAGGTGTTTGGATTTGCGACGTTTGGGAAGGTGTACGGGCTTATTATTTGTCTTGCTGGTGTTGGGAATTTTGCACAGGCGGGACTTGATGCGCTTACCTTACGGGTTTGGAGGGGTGATCCTGTTCCTGTTAATGTCGGGCTTACGGTTCTAGTTGCCGGGGTTGGGGGTGGGCTTGTTGGGTTTGTTGCTTATCAGACGGGTGTTTTGGAAGTTAAGAGAAGGGATGGTGTTGATCAGGGCCAGGTCGTCAGGGAGAGCGAGCCGTTGTTGAGGAATGAAGAACCTCGGAGAGGGTATGGGGCTTGAGGGCATGGGGTTTATATGACACGGCAAGTGGATATGTTTACGTTGTGATTTGCCTACATTGAGTATATAAGGATGAATAGAACATGAACATGAACATGAACATGAACATGAATGTGATTGGATATGAGAATGGTACGTTGTATGTGTATCGCTACAGCTACTGCCATGAGACAGTGGAATACCCGAGCTTTCAAATCTGATGAGAATATTGGAACGGTATGTATTATGTCTCTAATGGCTCCAATCCAAACAGAGATGTACTATGTACGGATGTATCCCAAACATCCAAAGGCGACAACAAGACATGAGAAAGCCACATCCTATGTCGGGGGATATTATAATCCAAATCGAGATCCAATAGTAGATGCATTATATCCAGTGCAATCCAAAAAAGGGAAAAAAAAAAAAAAAAAAAAAGAGTAAGACCCTGCCCAGGTGTGTCCAGGGTCAGGTGACAGTGTTCGGGTTTCACAGCTCGGCGAGTTTAGGCAAGTATATGCAAAACTTACATCCGGCATGGTCCAAAGCACCGGTGGGTATCTCTATGTATGCCCCATGTCCAAGTTCCAGCATGCCGCTGGCGAGTGAGATGGTATGTATCCCAGGAAAAGAAAGCCCAATTTTTTCCCTCCATATATCCATTTTAAAGAAAACCGAGGATGACAACGATAGTGAGGATGAGATGGGAGGGACGGTGGTAAGGGGGAGATAAGGAAGCTGGACTGTGTCATTACAGCTGAGGGTAGATCCGGAGAGGAAGCGGGTGATTCGCACTTCTGGAGGTTCGGAGAATTTCCCAATGCTGGAATGGAGGCTCATTGGATGGCGTGGTTATACCTGCTCGCGTTCTCTTGCCAGAGAGCCTCCGCAGCAGCATCGCAGGCAGCGTCGTACCATAACATGGAAGCAAGGACTGATTTAATATTGGCCCATGAATTCAAACCAGTCTTACGGGTAATATCTCCCAGAGCAGAGGCGAACCAGGCGCGGTCGGGGGTATCGTTCGCTGCGATACCGCCGAGGGTCAAGACCCAGATTAGAGGGAGACGCGTGGATGACAAAGTCCACAGGCCCGTGGAGGAAGGTTGGAGGAGGACAGATTGGATAAGGTGCGCCAGAGTATTGAGGGGTGTATTCTGTGCGGGGATTGGGAAGAGGACGCCCACCCCAAAGATTAGCGCCGCCAGACGACAGGCTTCGTAGGTGGCGGCATGCGTGGGATGGGAGAAGAAGGTGTGGAGCTCTGAGGCCGGAGCGAGACAGAGGAGAGTATGTTGGGTCAGGTTGCGCTGGTCGACGAGCAAGGAGACATCCTGTGTGACAGTCGGGCTCGCTTTGATGATCCCAATATAAGTGTGCACCGCCTGGAAAGCTTCTGCCATTTGGCGGGTGGCGCCGATTTCCTGCAGACGGGCGAATCCCTGGTCAACGTCTGATGGGCCAAAGCCGAGCAGTTCTTGGGTGGACAAGCCTAGTCGGTAATTGGCAAGGGGCCAGAATTCAAAGCACGGGTGGACACAGAGGACGCTGCAGCTCATGATATCCGAGCTGTGGGTGGTCAGTATGGGCAGTCAATACGAAACAAACCAAGAAAAAAGAAAAAAGAACCGAGACATACAAGGAAATTGTCGCGGCCAGACCCTCTGTGTGGATTTTTTCCAAGCCCCCGCGTATTTTGATCATCTGCAACAATCCTTCGATATGGATCATATTCGGTGGCAGGCACCCGTAGACATCGATCCATTGTAGTCGCGGGAAAGGCGGATTAAATGGTGTTCTGCGATGCTGGTGTATCGATTTCTCCTCTGCTTGATGATGAGCCATGCAAATAACACTGAGGAGAACGGCATCGCTGACCGCGCGGTCGGGATCGCGAACAGCCTCGTTGATCAGCTTGATGGATTCCATTTCACATAGCACCAGCGCACGACGTTCCTTCTGACCAAATACCGTACCGGGTACCCAGTTATTCTGCCATTGTACGCGGAGGTGACACAGTGAACCAAACATGAATGCTGTAAACAAAGCCGGGTCCGCCATGGATAGGTCGAACCACTTATTCGCCGTAGCTCTGACATTCCGTGGGCTCGGAGCGAGCCCCGGCCACACCACACCTGTGAGATAGCGCTCCGACAGATTGATCATCTCTGGCTCGAAGCTCCTCGGAGCGGGGTATGTGCCGAACGGGTCAAAGACTCCAGAGGTATCGCGTTCAAGCCGCTCAGGAGACGAGCGATCATTGAACCGGATGACCGCTAGGGCCTGGGAGGAGAAGGTGGTCACGGTACTCGCATCGTCGCTGCTACTGCTATCACTGCTATCGCTGGCCTGCGACGGCGGAAACGGCGAGTCTCGGTATGCAGCCTGGTTGGAGCGGGGGTCGTTCGCAAAGACAAAGGTTTGACCGTGATTGTTCCCACGATGAGCGCTTGACGGTCGCGAGACGATACTAAAAGAGGAGGAACCAGGACGGGCGTGGTCAATGGCGGGTAAGGGGGGAACGGCGTTGCGGACAGGTCGGGCGCGTGGGTTGGATGATTCGCCTGCGGATCGGTCCTTTGTTTGATCTGAAATCCAGCGTCCAACGTGCGCACGCACCAGACGCTGGGCTTTCAATCGTTCGGTCTCGGAGGTAGGTCTGGCATTGACGAAATGGATGCCATCCTTCTTGGAGGCAGGCTGTTTCCTTCTTGATGCCATCTCAGATCATATCACCGGCTTGGTAAGCGGTGAGAGATGTATGTGATAGCTAGAACCTGCATGATCTTTGAGACGAGGAGAGGTTTGTAACCGAGTTTTCAACAAGAAACAAGATATTGGGTGGGATATTGATATTGACAAGCCCTTATATGGATCATCCCATTTCTGACATTGATATTCTTTTTTTTTTTTTGACAGCTCTGAAGGTGTTGCAGTGGGGGAAAAAAAAGGGTAACGAAGGAAGAAGCTCGGGAACCCCCGTGACCGCAGATCCTTCGTACTTTTATACTCCTTTTTCTTCTGCTCTACTATTTCTGCTATTATTTATTGGATTAATTGGCTTTTATTTCATTCAAATCCTCCACGTATCACTATTACGTGCATCTCTGGCGATCTAGTGGAGTCTGCAGTAGACTAATAACTAGTGAGCGCTATGCACGTACATTGCACAGACTATTCGGAATATGAGATCTACAACATACGGAGTAAAATAGACTCAACTCGTTGAACCGTCAAACCTTCTGGCTTTCTAAGGTCCCAGGAAAAGAACTCCGTATGGCCGTTAAAACGATGGCATAAATACATGTAGTAAGATTGTCAACCTACTAGGTACGGGGGAGGGTTGCTCCTCTCAATGTTCTTGCATGGGCCAGACCGAGCAATATCCCCTCATTCCCCGGGAATCCCAGTATCGTGGACACATAATGGCTAGTCCCAGAGGAAATAATCTAGAATGCCAGACTATTACAATACTGTCAGTCCTCGTTGGAATTCTAGCATACCGAACATGAAACCGCCGGAGCTTGGCAGTGGCATGAGGGGGCCGAACTATACTATTCTACTATCATATATCTCCAAAGCTTGACAGACATAATACTCCAACGGCCTTTAACCTTTCCTGATGGGGCCTATGAGGAAATAAGAAGAAAAAAAAGTGGTTCTGATAGGTGGAACCCCGTCGATCACGAGGGGCAAATTCAGTAGACGAACTCGAGGGTACTATCTAGTTATGATGTTTGATATAGTACATAGTTACGTAGTTTAGAGACAAACTATATTTGTCATACAATTAGCCTCTTTATGCAGCTAATCTTCAGTCTTTGAACCCCTCGTTTCCTTTCAGAGCTTGATAGGTTCTCTAATGCAGGTTAACCAGAATATGAGACAAGATGCGCTTCACCTGTGTTTACGGAGTAGGCAACGACTTAACTATCTACACGGACCGTAAGTCAGCTCCGTCCCCCGTACCTCGCGACTCATGCACTTCTTCGGTTATTTGTCCACCTGGCCCTTCCTGGGGATCCCCGAACCTGCAGCTCACATCAACCAAACCCCGGTTAACCCCGATCCGAAAGGCGCAAATGCCGCTGAATATCTCTCAGTTTCCTGCTGCTACACCGAAGATGAGCGGGAATAATAGACGAATAGCACCGAGCGGAATACTCGAAGGCTAATGGGCGAGTCTAGACAATGACCAGTGAATAATTAGCCTTCGTTTTGAAAGCCTGACACGATGGATACATGAAATGTACAGGGGGGTTAGGGTTAGCGCTGACAGGTCTGCATGGACCAAGACAAAGAGTGACAGGTCCACTGGGGATTGACCGATTGCGAGTGTATTTTTTTTTAAAAAAATTGATTCTAGCTTTTATTAATATTTATATGTAGGTAGTACCGAATAGGGAGTATTTTAGGTCGATATTCAAAAGGGGAAATAAATCAGTCGAGTCAAGACAAAGTGGTTTCCGCGATCGACGAGAAACTCGTAAAAGCTGCAGATCGACCACTCCCGAAGAGTAATCCCCCACATGCGGATCACTCCCCCGGTCAATTATAGCCCCCAACATCATAGGTTACACTACATTTAACCCATGACAGGAGTAGTTAGAGGAGGAAAACGAAAAGACAGGGGTTTAAATCAGAGAGAACTCGAATTTCATTGTCTCAATCCTGACCTAGGAACTTAGCAATGAGCATATGCAGCTATACCAAACAAGTTCTAGCTACATATGTCTGCATGCATGCATGTATGTACTAACGGGTAACGGAGGGAGACAAGAATAGTCCGGAAGAACTCCTCGTCGAATCAACGCAAAATCCGCGCTAGCCCGGCTTAATCAATTTCCAAGAGGGTATACCGACAGCTCTCACCGGTTTGCGGATCATTATACTGCTCAAGTGCCTTTTCCACAACGGCCATGTAACCAAGCACGTGCTCCTCCTGCCATCGGCGACCGACGACCTGAACGGCGGTGGGGAGACCAGCCATCTTGGCCGAGTCATAGTGTTTCCACGCACCGCGAGCAATGCCATGGTCACAGCCAAGACGCTTAAGGGCGGTTTTGTAAGGGGCGGCGAGGGCGTCGCGGATGGGATCTACATGACCGACGGGAAGAACACCGGCGGAGTAATCGAGCAAGTTCCACAGGAAGGTGTAACCGCACGAGGAGACGGCATCGTGCATGGCCTTGTGCGGGAGAGCCGGGGTAGCGTTGACAGGACACAGGATGAAATCGAATTGCTGAGGCTCGGCGTCCCACCACTTGTGCCAAGCGGCACGGAAGGCTTCGCGCTGGGCGGTTAGGGTCCACAGCTGGGCGGAGGACTTGGGACCGAAGTCGCGGATGAGAGTGGCGGAGACCTTGTCGCGGCGGATGTAGCGCACGTAGAGGTAGTAGAGGTAGCGGAGTGGGCGGGGGAGGTGGGCGATGCGGGAGAGTTGGATGGCGCCAGGGTCGGAGGGTTCGAAGGTCTTGAGATTGGCGTTGAAGTGGTGGCAGCCATCTGAGTTGAGGAGTTGTGAGGCGAGGTTTAGGCCGGTGAAGGGGTCTGCGTTGGGTGGGGTGGTAATTTCTGAGACGGTGTGGCCGGCTTCGGTGAGGGCGGCTACTGTTGTTGCGATGGCGCGCTCGATGGCTGGGGTTGGGGGGACGACACCTAGGGATTTGTAAGTGGCCGGCGTTCATTGTCGGGGTGAAGTGATTGATACATACCATCGGAGGTCATCAGACCAATGCGAAGAGGCTTATTTTGAGCTTCGGACTCCACCTCGCTGCGCCAGGCAATGGGGTGCACTGTGTGCTCATATTTCCAGGGCTCCATGCGGATAATGGCACGAGTGAAATAAGTCAAATCATCCAGGGTGCGGGCCATAGGACTAAACACACTAGGAATGCCTTCCTGACCGGGCATGCTGGTGTTCACGCCGCCCTTGGGCCAGCGGCCAGTGCTGCAGCGGAGTGAATAGACACCACTCCAGGCGGCGGGCACGCGCACCGACCCGGCAACATCAGATCCAATACCAATACGGCCACCCTGCGCCAGCAACGCTGCCTCTCCACCGGTTGAGCCGCCGGGCGAGTATGCGGGGACATGTGGGTTGCGGCACTGACCCCAGAGGCCGTTATCTGACTCAAAAGAGAGCAGAGTGATTGGCAGCGCAGTCTTAGCATATGGAACAGCACCTGTAGAAATCAGTATGCAACCCAGTTATCGAAAACTTGTGTCAAGGATCACGGTCTTACCAGCGTCTTTCAGGAGCTTCACCATCGGCCCATCTTCTAAGATCGGGTTTCCAGCCAGAGCAGCATACCCAACACTCGCATCGAATCCTTTGACATGAATAGAATCCTTCAAAGATACCGGAATACCAGCCAAGGGGCCCTTCAGGTTTATTTCTGACTCCAGCCACGACTCAGCCTCGGGTAGCATCAGCTCGGTAATGCAGTTCGTCCGCTCCTGAGCCCTCTTAGCTACCTTTCCATAGGTGCGGAGGATATCGAGTGGAGAGACAGCTGAATCTTGCACATCGTGAACAAGCTCCTCGATAGGTTGGTCGATGATCTTTCGGTCCTGGTCGGCGATGCGGAGGTGATAGTGGTGCGGAAGACCAGTGAAGCGGAGTTCTCGTTCGGCTTGTTTTTGGTTGCTGTAGATATTAGCTCTAGATCATGTGTACATAAGGGAAATAGAGACAAGCTTACCGTATGCGCCGATAGGAAAAGTAGTCGAATGGAGGAAGCATAATGGCGTTGTGTGTACAGGAAGACAAGGGGAACCTTGGAAGGGAAAGACGGGGTTCTTATACGATGCGGGGAATTGGAGAAGTGGGGAATGCGATAGGACCCCGGCTAGACGGGTAGCACCGAGGTTAGCCGTGGATACACGATCCCTTCTTGATTATAGCTATTATTTGTGTATAGAAGCTATGTAGATATACTTTGTATTTGATCTGATGTCTTTCTTTTGCGTGCGAAATAATTAAAATGTTGAACAAAATCAATTAAGTGCTGGCAACTAAACGCTGGCGGAGATTTGTCCGCAGGAGAGATAAGAAGCCTCACCCCCAGACACACTATGCCTGTTACGGCAAGTGTATGCGCTAGATAGAGCAGGTGAAGTGTATTATAGGTCCACTGGTACATCGATAGATAAACAAGGTACGGAGTACATGAGAGATGTATGATTTAAATTATCTATTGTATGCAGTTCTATGTAAATGTTATCTAAGCAAAATGCCAAACGCCGTGTGCAGGCGCGGCGGGTATATCTCCAATGCCATGCAAACTCCAAATAAACGCAAAATTTCAAAATCGAAAACGCCGCCCCTAGCAAAAGTCCGATGATCAAGTGCTGTCCGGACGCGGTTGGAGCCAGTTGTTCTTCGAAAGCCACCATAGAACGACGCTGACAACGATAACGAGCACCACGCCGAAGAGAATGACAAAACCGCAGATGATTGATCGCTTGCTCTTTCGTCGTTCGCGGTCAAGCCACGATGCCCTATAGGGGGTGAGTTGAGATTCACCAAACACATGGCAGATGAGGGTGTCTTACTCATCTTGTTTTGCTTGGGCTCCCTGGACAACTGCTCTGGACTCTTCGTCCATGTGGACCGCAGTTGAGAACCGTTTCCAGAAATATGGGTCTCGAACAAGAGCCATAATGATATGATGCGTTATCGATTCCGAGATGGACGCGTTGGTTCCAATGTGGTTGTGTTATGATCGATGGGATGATTCAAGGGATAGTCGCGTGACCGGCCGAGAAGAGAGCAACCACCGATATATGAGGATGCAATAGTAAAACAATTGATCGAATTTAAGTCGAGACGGCCAATCGATGAGGAAGTCGATGTTTTCGATTGATGTAGTGAGGTGAAGATGGACCGCAATTCACTCTGACAGGAGAAACACGCCAACTGTGAGAACATGGGCTAGGGGTAACAGCTGCACTTATCCTCCAGCTAGATGGGCCTTAAAGATCAAATCCCGCGTGTGGAATTCTAACCGCCGACACATGTACATACTCCCCCGAGGACTGAAATACCAATCAAATCATGATCGGCGGCATGTCCAGTTCTGATTTGTGTGAAAAGGACCCGAGGCTAGGCCATGGACAAGAAACTAAGGCAGGCAGGTACTGCGGGGTGGGAATGGGGTGCTGGTATTGGTTATTGTTGTGGCTGAATGTCAGTTCAAGGGAAGGATGGCATGTCGATCGCGGAATGTTTGAAAGTGAAATGCAAGATTCGTCACTGATGAAATTGTTGATCGCTGACATTCAAGCAATGATATTGGTAGATAGGGGGTTTAGGAAT
Source organism: Penicillium palitans (assembly GCA_019190355.1). Taxonomy (NCBI): domain Eukaryota; kingdom Fungi; phylum Ascomycota; class Eurotiomycetes; order Eurotiales; family Aspergillaceae; genus Penicillium; species Penicillium palitans. Next base: position 207,808 of record JAHAQQ010000015.1, read on the forward strand.
GTGGGCCTGAATTTGGTACGACGGGATTAACTCGGAGTCTTGATCGAAGAGGGCGTTGTGGTAAAGGCCGAAGAAAGGATTGTATCTGATATCACGTCCCGAAGCTGGTCCGCGTGGGTAGCTGATAAATAGACATCGCACCGCATGGTAGCTAGACTGCATTGCCTGAACAAAATTATATTCTAAATGGCCCACAATCCGTAACGTTCTATCATCGCTGGAATATCTCATGTTGCACAAATCTCGACTGGAACGGAAACCGATATCGATGATCTCCTGCGAGCCTGTCCATGTACTCGATAGAACAACGTTGCCTTCAGGGCATAAACCCGAGACACTAAACACGAATGGAAAGTTGGTGGATAGCGTCGATGGGTAGGCAGTGAAACGCAAGCCTCGACCGATCCAGTGAAGATCGTGCGGTCCCCTTCTTCTTGAGCATTCCAGTCCAATTTTGTTTCGTTGTTCAGTGTCAATGCCACGTAATCAGACCAGAATTCTCGTCGTGAACCCCGGGTAGCAATATCACTCAGATCTGGATAATCTTGCCATGCCTCAACCCCAAAGAAAGTCATTGCCCGCAACTGAAATTCGGCAGCAAGGAGACTTGGTGGCAACTGACCCAAATGAGAAGGGTCAAACCGAAGATAAATCTTCACAGAAGTTGACGCGTCTGTATTCGTTGGCTGGAAACTTTGCAACTGGATGGCTGGTGGTTGAGCAAAGAAGGCAGTGAGTTTGCCATGGGAATGTCGCAGTAACCCGGTCGATAACGACTTTTCTGTTTGCTGTCGATAATACTTATTCTTTCTTGAGACAAGAATTGGGGGATGCTCATTTCGTGTTGGGAGGATGTGCACGGGATGTGTTGTTTCTTGGATTTTCTTTGACCTCCCTGTCTTGCCATTTCGCTGCCGCAGCGCAAAGTTGATACTATAGACCACTTCTGCCATTTCAGGTGACATGTCGTGAATTTTGTGGTATTGTGTGCCACGGTAGCTGAGACTTGCAGGTAGCTGCAGATGTTCTTGTTGGATTTGGCGATTGGCGCATTGGTGTTGACAGGCATGGATGGGAAGTTCCTCGGGGACGATGAACTTGAAGGGCATTCGATAACTCTTGCCAGGTTTGAGCGTGTTTGTATCCCAGCAGTAATCATAAATCGGCAACTCCATGCTTAGGAAAGGTTTCATGAGCCGATTGGGGGGCAGAGCAACATGTGTATTCATGTTCTCCAGTTCGATTCGTGTCCTGCCTATTCGCTGTGTTAATATAACGATGGCAGTGCTACTTCCATCGCTCGCGTACCTTTAAATGTGATGCTTATGTCTTCAATGTTGGTTTCTTGATGAGGTGTAAAAATGATCTCGCCATCTATTATGTCGTGGGTTTTGAAAACCGGCGAGTCAGACAAGCTATTAACCACGAATTCCACATTTGAGAACTTCATCATGCAAATATCTATGTTTATTTAACCTAATCCTTACATACAGCATGCATTGTTTAAGTACTAATTGCGTTCGACTGCAGTTCGGAGGAGGCGACGGCCAAATATCATTTGCCCGAACGGAAAATGTTTCCTATGCCAAACATTCAATCCACCGAGTCGCTTGATAGGGTTCTGAATTCTCTTTCTATTCTACGTTGTGGAGAGTCTGCAAATTCACCTCTGCCAAAATAAATATTCGATGCGGCTAAAAAGACTTTAGCCGAAATTTGATAGGAACCGATCCAAAGGTCTTTCTGGATCATTTCAGCATTTATTCTTCTTAGTGAGAGTCTCGCGCTTCCATGTCGCTTTTTAATTTAGCTGTCTTTTGATTCACTCGTAAGAGTTGAATATATATACACATATATTTATAATAATGAGTCCGTCATCTGTTCCCAATGTGTATAGCTTCGCATTTCTACAGCCTATAAATATACACTTAACCTCCAAGGTATAAAGATGAATTGAAATCTAATGTTGAGCTGTCGAATACAGACATAAAATAGCAATCCTCTAAAAGCATACACCGGAACAACTGAAGCCAAAATATTGGTGAGGTGTTAGGCTTGCATACAGGAACCGTGCACATCAAGCACCGAGGGAAATTACCCTTACCAATGAGGGGCAGCATGTACCCTAACTAATTTCCCTCCTTGATTCTTATTACATTGGCCCCATGCAGGCCTGCAGTCCACTCTCGTTTAAGGAAACTCCAAATCATTCGAAGGGGACCGAGCGAAATGATATAAGTTGTGTTACCCTAGACACTAGACCCTCTGCGGAGATGAAGAATTACTATCTGAGAAGCAGAAACAGGTAAATATCTTTTCCTCTCTAGGTGCAGTGACACGTACGTCAGTCAACCATCATTACGTCAATCCCTTGAAGAGATGCACCAGACTGCGTCCGGGTGGCATGTGATTAATGGACGAAGCAGGAGGACAAAGGGAGCCATTTATATCCCTGCCAATGCTAGAAAACCTGATAAAAGCATGCTGGCGAGGTTCCAAGTACTTAGATATAGGTTAATCCATACATATGATTGGTGCATCTATAATAATACATAGAGTATCATCTGTTATGCTTTTTACCGCGTTCTATTTGTCAAGGAAATGGGAAGAAAGAGAAGAAGAGAGCCGCTTAAGGCAAGAAAGGAAACCTTTTCTTCTCAATGCGTGGGTACCTTTATGTTATCGAAATCCAATCAATCACACACGCTTCCGATCCACCAGGGGTGGCACAGAATAGACAATAAGGTTTACGACAGATGTCAGTGGGATGGAAGAATCTAGAATCACTCGGTAAGAACAATGGGGTCAAGGCCTGGTAAGCTTGGAAATAACCTATATTCAGGTTCCCGCCTGAGCGCACAGTCTCACACGAATCGAACCATCATGTCAGACCAAGTCTAATACAGTATAGTCCGAGCAACCTGTCCTCCCCCAATGTCGATCTATCCACTCAAGAGGCTAGAATATGCATTATTTCGGCTCTCCCGTGCCATCAAAGCTAGGTAAAAGGCAACCATGCGACCTGTGAACTCATACCCGCCGCCACCGTTCAACAGCCTCGATCTATAGGCAATCAAACGTCACAGTTCCGGATATACTATCAGTAACCAATCTTAGTTGTAGATGGCGACCACCACCCACCACTACATGACGTGTGTAGCAACTGAAAGAAGTGCCCTGCAGCTAGCCAGAAGCGCAAAGAGGCAATCCCCCAAATTGAGTTCAAGTTCGGAGTATATATACCGATTAGTTCTCTTTGAACAATAGGAAAGAGCCGAAGGAAACGATTAAGACTACATATATCGAGCATTTGAAGATCAAGACCAATACCTCACCATGGATCATGTGGCACGAAGTTTCTCGAGTGATATAGAATACTCCGCTGAATCATTTATCGCGACTCTATTACATGGAAAGCCAGAGCATAAACACTTGGATGTGTTGACCGACCTTTTGACGAAAAGTTCCGAAATCGATGAGCGTGTCGCTTCATCCATCAGTGCCGCGTGGCACTGGATATGCCAGAATGATCTTTGGTCTACGAGGTATGAGAGCCTCGGCGACTACCGGAAGGCTATCGGATATACAGAAACGGTACGACCGATTGTACAGCGACATAAGAAATCAGAGCTAGCGAAACGATCGAGTACCCAAACAATATTTCGGTACTGGAAAATTCCCTTCGACAAGGCTCTTCCGATTCATACTCGCCCCTTAACTTGGAGCAAACTTTCGCTTTCATTGACAGCCTGTTTGAGCAAGCACCTGAATTATTTGGACTCCCTGTCACTCCTTGAAGAGAGCATGAAAAACAGACCAGAACGTGGACGTACTCGGAATCGACTCATGGCAAGTGATGTCCAACGGGCATTGGAAACTTTAGGGATACCTCAGACACGCTTGGCAGCACGGGGATGTAAGTCATGATATTATCCAGTTGAACCTCCAAGAATGCGGCTTACGGTGTTTCAAGCAAGAAAATCCGGAACCTCCTCAAGCTCAGCTCAGAACAAAGTCACCGATAGTTGCCCTGAGGTTGACACTCCACCTTCCACCATCCAGTCAGAAATGTCATCCATCCCAAACACACAATCGCAAAGGCTGTTACCATTCGCAGCCTCACCTACACAAGGGCTACCAACCAATAAAGACCCAAATGAGTGGCAGTGCTGCGGATGTATTCCTATATGCTTACCACTCATCGCCCTAATCACTACCCCTCAAGCGAGGTTGGATACGAAGCTTCTGATGGCATTGGTGGACTGGGCATACACAATATCATGGGGTAGCTTTTGCTCCGAGCATCTGATGCGTCTAGCCCACTTTATTCCCACAGAGGATCTAGGTGACAGCACTAGAGCGGAGGTAATTCACAAATTAGAGGCATTCTGCTCTCGTGGATGTTACAGTTCCATAGGTACGGGCAATTCCCCCTTCATGAGTGGTACATGGGATGTTCAAACGCTGTCGTATGTCTGCTAACTTGCCTTTCACAATAGACGGCCATACCCCTAACCCCAAGCTTTGTTTGAATACGGAGCTGCTATGTCGTTATACTGGGTCTGCCGATGCGTGGTGGCGTTGGCAAAGGGACGGATTCCTCCATATCCCTGGGTTCTTTTTTTACATGCAAGAGTTTGGTGTGTTTAGGCGGGTTCGGAAGTACCTTGAAAAAAGCGGTACTAAAGAAAATACACATCCGACATTCAATCAAAATATCGTCCATCAATGCTACAGGATGATATCTCAAATGGTACAACGGGATCCGGCTTATTATGCTGTTCTAGTTGCATGCAGACCAGACCAAAGTCGGAAACTCATCCACCGCCCACGACAGTATCAACAAAGCACTGTTTCCCAATGCGACGATGTAGGGTTCGGTGTCCCAATCGACCGTACCAAGTTATTGACCCAAGGAGAAGAAGGCACGAGCGACATCCATAGTACTGTCATATTCCCGACATGTGAGACTGCACAAAAGATCCGACTAGTCCCAGTGTTCCATCAGCAATCCAACTTATGGCCACAGAGCCCGTTAGAACCGAAGTATGGAGATGGATGCAAAGTTTTTGGTCAAGCCCAGGAGATCGTGGTACAGCCTGGTGATTTGGTTATATACCTCCCGCAAATTCTCGCATGGCCAACGACCTGTTCCTCCTCAAACTCTCTCAACCTGTCACAGATTGGATTGGATAACAGATTCCCCACATCACCCGAACAACCGAGTGGGAGTTGCGATACGGGTAGTTGGGACAAGGTCTGGGAGCAGCCAGAACCGCAGGTTCACGACACCAAAAGAATAGCGCACAAATATCATACTGCGAAAGCGGGCCTTACTGAGGACAGCTGGTGCAGTGCCTCCAGTGCCATAGGCCAGGCATTGACAGGTCGTCTGGATTGGGGTACGGACGAAGTGAGAGAAGAAATGAACTATATTCTTGGTTCTCATGGAGCGACAGCAGTCGAATTTGTCGCGAAGTCACGAGCGCAGCTGGCGAAGCATTTTCACAACCTTTGTGATTCAATTGAGCGAGGCGAATACCTGAACTCTGGTATGAACAGCCCTTCTCGGTTTCCATCAAGAATACTTACTAACTTGGATTCAAGATTGCAGAATGAGCAGGTGTGGGGAACGAGATGTCTCACTGGACGTTTTCCAAGGTCAAAAAGAATACCTGGAGACACCGGAGTCTTTCACCGATTCTTTAACGTCAACCTCACCTACATGGAACAATCCTTCTCTAGATGATATGGTAGCAGACTTGAACCATACTTTTTCTCAACAGGCTATGTCTTTCGATTTACCTTGAGACGGGATAGGATGATCAGATATTACTGGTTTCTTTGGGTTCTTATTTTTAGATATCTTCTCAATGTCTATTATATATATAAAGGCCGTAAAAAGCACTTTTCGATACATAATATCTGATAATGATGATTCCAACCCTTAGAACCTTGGAAACCTTGCAAGTGAGAGAGGATAACTACAAATATTACTCCAATATCCACGAATTATCCAATGAGAGAGTTATGTCCCCGGTGGCAACACTTGATCGCCCCTATAAGGTCGAGTCCGACACGGTGATTGGCTCGGCAACATGAAATTTTGCCGGTCGACATCGTCCGGCGAAATTCCAACTTTACTCCTTACCCTCATATTGGATCTCCTTGATAGGCCATCTACTATATTTTAAAATATGACGTCCTCATCAAAGGTATCGAGCAGCGATGCAGCCATAAGAAAACAGAAAAAGAAGTCCATCGCGTAAGTCCCGGAGACCCAACCCCCGAATCTAGCCGCTAATGTCACGTCTCAAGGTGCCGGAGATGCCACTCACACAAAATCAAATGCACTGGTGGCCAGCCATGTCTGAAATGTCGGCAGGCTGGTTGTGCTGCCGAATGCCACTATGTCAATCGAGATCGTCAAGTTAAAGTGCATGAGAGGTATGCTCCACTAAGCTAAGCTTGCGCCCTTGCAAGACTAAATATTCGACCAGTTATCTCGAGGAACTTGCTGCCGAGAACCAGCGCCTGCGTAGTCAATTATCACAATCTCCTGGGCTTCTAACACCGACAGAACACCGAGGGCATGATGAAGGTACTTAAAGTTTCCTTGGTCTTTCTGGGAGCTCCGACTTACGCCCTTTTCTAGATGTACCCGAACCAGACGCAGATACACATGTTCGAAATCCAATGCTTGGTGAACGGGCATGGTTCTTACCATATGACCCTTCATTACCACCGATCCACGTCTGTGAAGCAGCATGCACGGCGTTCGCCACCAGACTCCGAAAGGTTCTTACCAAAAGCGAAACCACTTCTCACATGCCTCGAACGCAGTACACACCGGAAACTGCGCTAATGAAAATATGTAATCCCGCAATGAAATGGCCAAGCCTGCCCAGAGCTCGGCTTTTGCTTCAGATTGTGTTCAGTCAGGTCACACGGGTGTACCATTTGGTTCTTCGAAAGTCGACCATTGACGAACTCGAGGATGCATATCGCAAGGACAACTTCGACGACCCCGTGCTAACGTGTAAATTCTTTGCTCTCTTCGCCCTTGGAGAAGTATATTCTGCGCGATCAACCCCGAGCCTTGAATGCAATGTCCCCGGCGTGGCCTACTATGTCAATGCGATGACGATGATACCCATCTTGCCGGAGCGACCAAGCCTGGTACATATTGAAACTCTTTTACTTTTGGTAAGATATTTATGACTTCTATTGCACATGGCCTATGTACTCACGATTGCAGTCACTATACTCGTTTTTCTTAAACCGACGCCATTCGGCATTTCTGTTGGTCGGCAGCGCTATGCGTCTAGGCTTGACTGTGGGGCTGAATCACAATATCCCAGAAAGCAAATGCCCGGACCCCGTGCAGCGTGAGCATAGGACCAGACTATGGTGGGCAATATATGTATTTGACCGAATGTACGGCTCGAAGGTCGGCTGGCCGATTCAAATTTCCGACGCGGACATCTACGTTGACATGCCGTCAAATGTGCCTGGTGATATCCACAATGACCACACATCCGACACTGAATTTCTCACCGCTAGTATTAAGTTGGCCAAGATCACAGGTCAGGTCATTGACCGCGTGTATAGCCGAAAACGGTTCCCGGAGTCTTTCCTGCAGCGGGAGCAAAAGTTACTCATCTCTCTCAAGGAGTGGTCCTGTGCTCTTCCTCCGCAGCTCCGGCTCAATCGCGACGGTCCCGTTCCGATGAACGTTATATCACTGCATCTTCAATTCAACCAGGTAAGTTGACAGCCTAGGCAGAATTGGATTGTCGGCTAATTGGATACAGTGTATAATGCTAGCCAGTCGGCCGATCCTTCTGCACGCGCTGATCCAAGCTACATGTCTGGAGTCCAACACGGAAGATAACGCGCAGACGAACATTCGCCAGACTCTAAAAACACTTAGTGATGCGTGTATTCACGCTGCAAGACACACCCACTCGCTGATTGTGGAAGAATGGACCAACGGATCAGTCCCAATCTTCGGATATTTCTATGCTCACTATCTCTTCTCTTCGGCGCTGATAATGGTTATTTCTAGCCTGGTATACCCGGAGAACAGCAATGACTTTGCTTTGTTCGAGGCAGCTTTCGAAATTCTCCGGGCAATGAGCAGCCACGGGAACCTTGCTGCGACCGAATTTTACGATAATTTGGAATGTGTGAAGCAGTGCTTGGATAAGATTCGAACGTCAGAAGGCGGTCATTTCCAGAGTGATTTATCTCGCGTCGCAGAGAGCTCGACTGACTCCCTTGCTGTCATTGCCCCTAACCAGCTGGGGGTTTTTGGTAATACCGCTGGCTCTGGTATTCCTGAATCGGCTGTCCCGGCAAACTATGCAAACGACATGGCCTTCTTAGGAGAGAGCATGGAAGAGTTCCTAGCCCAGCCAGATGTTGATTTCTTGCTCGACCCCTCTCTTACTGATGCTGTATACTCGTGGCCAAACCTTTCTTTATGGACGGCATGAAAGGATAAATATACCTATGTAGGTACACTTGCAGTGATACCAGGGGTACAGGTATAATCTGATAAGAAATATGGTCAAAATAGGATAGCTGCGGACAAATATTCATCGCTAAGAGAAATTGGCGGCTAGTATCCCCCTTCCGGGAAGATATTTATATATACTGTGTACTCCGTATCAATGTTGCAAATCCACTGAGCATTCGTCTATCCCTCCTTAGAAGCGTCCACAATTTTAATCTTACCAACTCCCATTAGGTTAGCGATCTCTGCCAACGATATATCCCACTTACACTTTATTGAAGATCTGATAACGCTGCGTGGGGGCGAAAAGGAGGAGCCGGACATTTTAGCATATGCCAGTGGCACAACCATAGACCGCTATGAATACTTCTACTAATCTGATCAATAATGGGGCTCAAAAGCCTTTCTCTTACGGCAATTAGCCATACAACCACTAAATGCTCGGTACCTTGGTTTTCCCTTGGTATCGCTTGAATAAAAAGTCGTGATTACCGAAAATACCCAATATGATCAGGGCTGGACTGATGAGCAAGTTCATCCATATGGGACGAGAAATAGAGCCGGAAATCATCCGCAGTGAATGATTGTTTCCTCCGCAACAACGCCATACCCCGCAGGCTCAACCTCAACGATTTTAAATTCCACTTCTCGCTTGTCACCTCGTACGGTGAATCGATCGCCCTGCCGGACTGGGCGGTAGGCGTTGCGGAAGTAAGGAGCGAGGTAGACATCAAAGAGAGAGCCAGTGAAGCCTTCGACGCTATCTGCCGTAGGCAGGATGACAATACGCCTGACCTGAGTGACGAAAATAAGTTAACCCCTCAATAAACGAAGAGGAGAGAGGTTAAAATCTTACATATCTGGAATCGAGGCAAGGATGGATAGTGATAACATCGCCTTGCCTGACGCGGAGGTTGTCACGCACCACACGTTTAACGTAAGCATATCCATCCTCCAGGTCGTCATTAGACACGACGATCAAAACAGTGTCCTTGCCGTTCCTTTCCGTGATCACGACAGAATCACCACGTAAGAATGGAAAGCTCTCCATGGTATTTTTGGAAAGTGTGATAATTTAGTTTTCATCATAGACAGCATCAGCCACACTATTCATGAACTGTTAGCATTTAGCATTTATCCTCCATCCCAACATAGGGGAAAACTTGCACCAACTCATTGGGGCTCTTGTCTTTAGGCATATGGGTAGAACCTAGCCGGGTGAGAGAATTGCGGGTGGTTTTATCGTTGTGAGAAGAAGGCCGAGGCTGTGTCCCTTTCATTGTGGTTGGGAACTGTATGGTGGAATACTTGCTTGACAAGCTCTTGGATACTTCAGAGGATTGAGATGGAATATTCCAGGAGTTTGAGGCTTCTGATGAGCCCGAGATTGCTGTACCGAGATTCGACCCCGCGATAGTTGTTTCTAAGGCAAGATCAAGCGAAGCAAGGTTTTGCAGCCACGCATTCTCAAGGGCCTCCTTAGCAGACGGTCGCATCATCGCATCGGCCGCTAGCAGTGCCTTCAAAAAGGTAAGAGCTTTCGGGCTGATAGCGAGTGATGGGATTTTGGATGGTAAGCTTGACGTCTGGACATAAGAGTGCAAGGTAGAAAATGTCGGAAATGGATGGCTATAGGAGAGCATATAGCATATCATCACGCCCAACGACCATATATCAACACCATATACAGAATGGAGGCCACGAGTCTCGATTTGAGAAGGACTGAGTCCAGGGGGGTATATATGCTGCACCTCGGGTGCCATGAATCTTGGAGTGCCAACTTGAGTGTGATTTGCGGCATCCTCATTGAACCGTTTGCTGACACCGAAGTCACCGATCTTGACCCACCATTGAGGACCAGTTGACATGACGAATACATTCTAGTACTATTGTGTTAGTAAAAGCCAAATTTATTAGCTGGGTATATAGGGGCAAAAGTTACCTTAGGTTTGAGGCCTCGATGAATAAACTGGTTATCGTGGAGATGCTGGAGACCGCGCAAGATTTGAAAAGAAATCTGTTGAACTTCTACCTCGGGCAATGGACCTTTCAAATTGTCATGGAGATCGCCATTCTTGATGTGTTCCATAGCAATATAGAGGGAATGTTCATTTTCGAACCATCCAATAGATCTCACAAATAAACCGTCGTACTTTGTGAGTGAATAGATATTAGTCTCTATCACCCAAGAAAGAAACGGCTTAACATGCTTTCATCTGAGAGAACTTTGCAATCGCATCTAGTTCCTGGTCGCAGTATTTTTGATGTAAAGGGTTTGGGTCCTTGGTGATTATTTTGACAGCGCGTGGCTTGACTGTGTTTCCACTAACGCATCGTTCGAGCCAAACCATCCCAAATGCTCCTCGGCCGAGGGTTTTGTCTTTTTCCCATATCTCTTTCCTGTTGTATCTAGTTCCAGTACTGCTGTAATCTGGTTGAAAGGAGTAGTGGTGCGTGGAATTTGGATAAAACTTGGTGGGCAATTCCATGTCCCGCACAAGCTCACTTCTCGGCATGGTGAGACAGTGTGGGCTTTGCCCGGTCTTGCACATAAACAGGGATCAAAATGGTCAAGCACTCCATATGTTTTCTCCGGTCAACTGCCTCGAGAGGATAGGGGATAATGTAGAGATTACCCCTCAGCTCCACATCACGTGCAGAATCTATAATTTGACTCGTATTGTCGAATTCTTGATTCGTTATTTCATTAGTTCATGCATGTCAGATCAGAAACATCCGCCTTCAAGTGGAGGTGAAGCAAATAAGACAGAGTCGTGCTTCCGTTCATGGATGATGAGCCTCATTTTGCGTTGCGTTGACTTCTAAGAACAAATATACGTCCCTCCGTCTACCTCCAACTCGCACGTATAATCGATAGGTTGGGAACAGAGGTCCGTTTCGGTATAGATTTCATAGCACGAGCCTTCCGTTGACTATTGGAAGTTGGGAATATATAAAATATGTTCGTGGTAACTTGATGTAGTACCAGAGTCTAGACCTCCAACCGAGTGCTTTTGCGGCTTAATATTTAGCCTTACAGGGGGATCTATGGATGCCTGCAGTTATCATGTCATGACCCCTATACCCATTAAGCTAATAGCATATGACTAGGAGTATGTATGAAAGTTGCGAGTGTAGATTGGAAACATAGGGATCTTTTTTTTAAAGCAAACTTTGGATTCAACAATTAATCGTGGAGTGAAGTGAGGCTATGGAGATATGAATATAAAATAGATAGATACAAAGTAAAGAAAGATTCGCAAGTACTACTCTTCTTACTGTCATCCGCCTATTCTAGGCATCTAGGAGGGATTACTTGCCTAGGGAAGTCTATGTTGATTGCTATTATGTTGAACTCCAAAGGGACTCAATTAATTCAGCCCTTTTGCTTTTTAGATAGCTGCTGATTGGGTCATACGGCGCCACATCAGGCTTCACAGTCATGCAACATTGTATGTGAGTCACGGGTATGAATGACATCAACACCTGTATTTTGATTCTAGTGAATTCAGAAAGACCTAGATATGTCCTAACACCTTAATATCTTGGTATTCCCAGTATTTTCAATGTTCTCTTTGTACATGATCTATCAGATTTATCTGATCTATATCATTGAACTTTCAGAGTTCGCAGTTCTTTGGTTCCCCCGCAGTGGGTCCCCCCGTGTCCCGTGGGTGCCTGACCGCTCTTGTCTTCGCTGTCACTCACTCACTCTCTCTCTCTCTTGACACGCGCCCAACCTCGAAGCCTGTGCGATGAAATGCTTTGATGCATCTGCTTGCATGCACTTCTCACCACCTTATACCCCACCTTCATGGCTTCTGCGGATATACAATGGGGTACATTGATCAATCCAGACAAGAGCCCAGCCCCACTGCTGGAACAGCTATGCCTGGGGATCGCGCAGTTGATGGTAAGTTCTAGACCTGCCTGTATTGGACACCACACTGACCTCTCCGAAGTCCACCTTTGATACCAACGGCACCACTGATATCACCCCCGAGCGACTCGCTACCTTTTACCGCAAACTCGGCGGCAACTACGACCCTTTATTCCTCGAGACCAAAGGACAAGCCCTGTCATTCATCTATCAGTCACTAGGATGTTTCCACAGCCTCCAACCCTCAGCAAATCCATACGAACCCCCATCGATTCCGTCCCTACTCCCGAATGGCTTCGTGCGGTGGCAGACAATACAACTGTTGATGGACCCAGATGAACACTCGGTGTATTTGCAAAATGCGGTCAACCTTTGGGACATTGCAGACGTAAATGGCGAGATCTTTCCAAAGACGATTCCTCGCGACGCATTTCCTTCCGAGCCCGACCCAGAGATGCTAGAATGGCATGAAGGCGTGAGTCGGCGATTGGAGCGGGACTATTTAAAAAGACACACGAAGCGTGCTTCACCACCAGACTTTGGGACATATCATTATCATTTCAGTGGCAAGGATCCTCTACCCGACGAAGATGATTACTTCTCCCGTCCACGTCGGGCGGCGTCAAAGCGTCATAGTCATGTGGAGCCCGATCGGCCCAACGATCATCGCCACCACCGCCGAAATTACAGCGGGGAATATCCCGCATTTTCTGCACGCAGACCTGGGACGAATCGACCGGGATTTTCAACCCCGAGGGTTGCATCCCCTCCCCCATGGGGAGAGCGTCCGGCACGTTCGAGTGGACGAGACCAAGGTGGCCGGCACGGGCATCCACTAAGCCCAGGGACGGGTGAGGTTCCAGATGTCTCTGATGTGTCTTCAGATGAGCTTGCACGCCGCCGTAAGGACCGTGCGAAACCCAATAAGCACCAAGAGCGGCGTCATCTATCACCACCTTCCAACAGTAGTGCCAGACGGCACTCCCATGAGGCCTACACCCGCAGACCATTCCGAGATCTGTCGCCCACAAGTCCTTCCCGACAGCGCCGCGGGCACGAAAGCCACCCTTCGCGATCGAGCAAATCCAACTCTGAGCCTTCGCCAAAGGTTCACCCGAGAGACTACTCAAGGGATCATCCGAGAGATAGGGATCCAAGAGATTACCCCAAGGAGAATCCAAAAGACCGTTCTCGATCACGTACAGCAGGTGTCAAATTTCGTGAATTTATATTTGGCGACCCGGCCCCTGCTCCAGCTGCTCCAGAACCACCTTTCTACAGGTCACCAACCCCTCCACCACCAAGAGCGGTGCCGAGGCATCTCGGTACTTACGCCGCAGATGACATGAGAAGAGGAAGCTACAGTGGTGGTAGTACAGGTAATAGTCGACCCAGTAGCGGAGGCAGTGGGTCTGAGCGGCCGCGATCATATAGCAGTGCCGGATTCCACCCCCGCACAACCGGATGGGCGAGCCCTCGGAACCCTATCTCAAAGCGATATCCCCCGGCAACTGTGCCTGAGGATGATGGATACATTCCCTCGCGGAGGGTCCCAATTTACGAATAATTTCCACGACTGATGCACGTTGATACATTTAACGAATTTCTTTTTCTCATTTTTGAGCATACGAACATTTACCCTCGTTTGGCTCCACCGATATATTTCATCACCATGTCTCAGACCATTGGCTTTGGCATCTCATCTCTATCACGACAGATCTCGCATTTCACTCTCGTTTTTGGTCGGCCTCTTGAGTTGGCGTTTCGTTTCTGGCTTTTTACGCTTCTTCGCTGCAATGATTCTCACGATTCGAATGAATTTCAAATGACAAGCCCAGATAATCAGGGCACACGAATTCAAAGCTCGAAGGTGCATCGTGTAGATCCTATGATGGTAACGCTGCAGTTTCAATGTGATATGAGCTGTACAAGCTTCAGTGTTCAGTGTAGCGATTTGATTAACGACAGAAACATAACCCAATGTTAATTTAATCATGGAGATGGGCCCTTTGGAAAGTAAACCCGTAATCACGCAGCACAGCACAAATTTTGTCGTTCTCAAAATTAGCTGTACTGGACGGCGGCATCCCCAGAAGCGTCATATTCCTCTCATCGGCCGTATACTGCTCAATAGAAAACCCAGGCTCCCCACCAAATATAGAAAGTGTACTTGCATATGCAGGGCCACGGACCTTCAAGAACTCCAAATCCGGATTCGGGTTCCTCTCGCGGAAAAATGCACCAAACACATCATGAATGAGCTGCGAGTGAAGAATGTCCCGATCATCGTAGTACGGTTTCACATCTTCCGTCTTGGCATTTAGGGTACCCCACGCGAGCAGGTTATCTGAGGTGTGACAGGAAGCGTTGTATACACTATTCGGGTAACAGATATCCGGCATGATTGCCGTCTGTGCATGACCATCTGTTATTTGGATTTCGTATAGTGAAGGGAAGGCGGAATTGGAGTTATCGAGAAGATAGCCCTGTGGACAAGTCCATTGACTGTGTGTCAGGGCATCGGAAACAGCGTTGAGGATGGCATTGGTGTCCGAATCATCGACTTTGTATGCACCGGAGGCGATAATATTCTGAGCGAGAGTCTCGCCGAATGTGGCATTGAGGAATGTAGCGAATGGGGCTTTTATCAAGCTGAGAACACCCATGTAGAGGCTTGCCTCGTCCCGGACAGTGGTGAACATGGTTGGGACGTTGTTGGGGAGGCTGTTGTTGATTAGGAGGGCGTCGAATTGGTCATCAATTACACCTGATCCGGTATCATCTACCATCGGCTTGAATGGCTCATTTACACCTGTTGTTTGGGTGTTGTTGTAGAAGTGATTTGCGATGCTGGATGAGATGGTCTTGGTAGCAGCCTGGAACTCGGTTGAGTTATCGAAATACATCGAAGCTGGGACGGAACGAAGGCACTTGATGAGACTGTCTTCTGAATCGTTGCCCTCACAGCCAACTGCGTTGGCGACTTCTGGGGCGATGTATTTGGAGTAAAGATCGCGAGTGAACCATGGGAGATCGAAATTTGCCGATTGTACCAACGCGCCGGAGAAGAGACCCTTTGCTGCTGTGCAAGAGAGCAGTGCTACGACACATTGACCGCCAGAGGACTGCCCGAAGATAGTGACACGGGATGGATCGCCTCCTAGAGCAGAAATATGTTCTTGGACCCATTTCAAAGCCATGATCTGATCTTGAATACCGTAGTTTCCGGTTGTTAGGCTTCCTGTGGAGAGAAAGCCCAATGCTCCAAGGCGATAGTTGAGCGTGACGACGACCACATCGCTGCGGCTGGCGAAGTTTCCGCCGTCATATTCAGTCAAATATGAGGCGCCTTTTGCAAATCCACCGCCATATATATAAACAGCCACGGGCCGGAGCTCGGTGTTCTTTGTGTCGTCGTGAGGGAGGAATGGGGTGAAGACGTTCAGGGAAAGACAGTCCTCGGACATTCCACGAATAGGGACAGTGCTAAGAGCTGAGGGGGATTGCATGCATATATCCCCCATGCTAGTCGCATCGATGTTCTTCGGTCCTGTGTAGCCTTGGGGCGGGGCAAGGCGCAAGTCCTCGACTGGCGGACTTGCAAAAGGCACCCCCAGGAAGCGGAAGGATCGTGCATCCCGGTATCCGGTTAAAGTATAATCATTGGATGTCACAGTCAGCTTCGCAGTTTCCCTTGCGGCTGCGTCGCGATCGGTTGTTGCGGGCGGAGTTGAAGTACAGAGGGCCGGTAGCTTCTCTCTACATTGTTTCGGTATTATCTGGCGATGGGAGACCGAGAGAGCAAAGCAGTTCTTGTGAGAGTCCTGTTCTGTTGACAGCCACAGGTAATCATCGGCTCCTAGCTCCTTCGCAAAGACGAGGTAGTCTAGCTCATAGCCGAGTTCGGTTTGACTGTCGTTTTGCTTCCAAGACCACGGAAAGAGCTTCTCGCCAATGGCATTGCATTTTGCAGTCGCATCGGCATAGTTCGAGGGTTCATGTGCTAAAACGGCTGAAGTGCCATTGTTCTGAGGGCCAAGGTTGTTGTAGTGCAATATGCGGAGAGCACCAAGGGATGTAACAAGGGGGTGGCGTTCTTCAGCCAATACCTTATCGAACAGCACAGACGACAGAAACACCACGAGCTTGGACTTCATCTCTGAGTATATTCCTTAAAGATCTGGAGCCGGTGGATGAGTCTGTAAATAGACACTTCTTTAAAATATGGTGGTAGAATTTCGCTGGAGGCAACATCACACACCGCATGCATTTATAGTTTGCGGATTTTCCGGATTTGGCAATGCTCGTCATGCTCGGCATCGAGAGAAATGAGCCAGATTCTGCTGATCAGGATGCACATGCAGCTTCATCATTGGATATGTTCGATAAATTATAATTGATAGAATGATTTTGCAGTTACGAGCCTTTAATTCCCAGAAGCCATTGCTCGGAAAATCCCATCCTTGTACTGCCCGACTGTGTACTCCATGACTCGACGAAGAGTCTTCAATAGAGACATGGTATGTTTCACACTTGTGGTACGACCATCGAGATCGGACAAAGGACCCCATATACGCTGTGGGACAAGGAGTTAGTTAGCTGTTGTAACCAAGTCACCAAAATATAATACCTACTACTTCTTTCAAGACACCGGAGCCTTCAACTCCTATAGCGATATAGAATTTCCAGTCCTCTCCAACAGCAGTGCAACCAACGAGTGGAGGCAAGTCTTGCGTAGTCTTACGCTGTGCGAAAGCCCACATCAGGAGTCCTGTCATCCATACACCAATCTGGACTTGAGCTTCCACCAAATTTCCATCCGCGGCTTTGATCTCCACACCAGGGCCCAGAACACGTTTCCCGGTGTGTCGATGGGTCATATGGCTGAAGGATATCCCAGGCGTATGGAGCCCCGCCTGTTCATATTCAACTTCCCAATCGTCCACGGGAAGCCCGACCACCAAATCAATTTTGCGGTTATATGTATCGCGGGCTGTGTAGCGAGGTTGGTACTGGGGGTCAACGGACTCAGTTTGGCTACTAGAAATTAGCAAGTGACAGGAACACACGGCGTCTTCGTGAAACATACACACTCCAACAGTCTAACGGTAGTTCTGCAATAGCGCCCTCCAATAGCGGCAGTGCTACCTTGTTCACCCACGAACCATCGCTACGCAGTTCAGTGGCACATTGGCATGAAGCATTCGACACTTTCCGAGCCACATCGTCATTACCGCCAGACTCAGAATCTTGAGTTAGAGTTGCTAGTAATTGACTCGCAGCGACGCTTTTCGGGTCGGCAGATTCATGCATGTAGACAATCTTAGGGCTCGCAGCTGCTAGTTCCGCTTTCACACGTGATGGACTTGATGACCGTGATCGCCCACCCCGACTAGCTGCAGAACTTGATGGGGCTAGAGAGATGATATCGTCAGGTAGACGAACAGAAACCGTGGATGCTGTTTCAGAAGCAGTTCGGTGGGGTCTCTTGGAAGGATCTGATCGCGACATCAGATTATCGGCTTCGAATACCGACCTCTTGCGTTTGTGTTGAGATCCTGGAGTTGAAGGGTTGCCCAGCAGCTTTTCGAACCGAGTGTTATTAGGCGGGCTTTGGGGCACGCTCCTCGCAACTTCTTCTACCCAAGACAAGATCGCGGGGGTTTGCCCAGCAGACATCAGGACGAATTGAATGCAACATGTTATGGTGCAAAGTTGACTCTTTTTTTTCGCGTGCTGGGGACTCGTGATAACGACAAGACCGGTTGAATTGGTTGGAATAATATCTCCCCAGATTGATTGTTGTTGGAGCAACCGCTGATGATATGACATATCACGTGATGTTCCACTCGACACTTTCTCCTCTGGCCTCTTCCTGATTCCAAAGTTTTTGATGTCTAATTTGACCATCAATGGCCATCGAAGCCTCATAGGGTCGTGGGTAAGGCTATGGGTACAAACCACTGACGTTGGTGACTTCTTGATCTCAAAAATACTTGCCATTGCTCTTCACAATCCACATCATTGAGCTTATGGGAGGATATGTGTTGTATTCATTCTGCTATTACGATATTGATGGAGTGATATATAATGCGATATAATGTCAAAGCGCAAACAAAATTGGTCCTTAGAATTCATGAATTAAACCACATTTTAGCCGCGCGTACTGGTAGCTCATAATCGACATCCAAGTAGTACCTCCAGGTGCTCATAGTGACATGCAACGCATTGCACTCCCAGTCAAATGTAACAGCGCCCTCACGATGACGGTCGAGTGCCTGGACTGCGTCATACCCAGTCAAACCAGCAATAAGCAGACACACACCGCCTGCCACACCTATACTACCAGCAAACCCGAAATCAAAAATAGATGCTCTCTTCCTCCATTTTGCAGGACTCCCCCCTTTAACCATGGATGCGATCAACGGGAATGCACCGAGGGCACATACCATCAGGATAACGGTATCGGAAAGTACAGCGTTTACACACACAAGAGAAACGTAACCATCGACGTATCGGTGGGGATATTGGAAGATCCAAGATTTGAAAAGTAGCTCGTTGGAGCAGATTTGCTCTGCCGAGCATGAGGAAGCACCAGGTGCATCCTGGATACGAGCGGCGAGGCACTCATATGTAGGGTAGCGTGTGACTCTCTTCTTACCCCATATCGCTGTCAACACACAGATGTAAACCGAAGCTATCCACTGCAGAGTTGCTACTACATAGAGTGTCCACCTTGCAGTTCGTGCCCTTTTAGGAAAGGGCCGGAGGACACACTCAAACGGATGATAGTGTAGCATGTAGCAATATTTCCATAGCGATACCCAGCCTAGCATGGAAGGCATGGGGTATTGCGTTGGAATCATGACAAATCTGCCAAAACCAAAGCACCACCAGATAAACGAAGCGAGGTCCCAGGCCATGATAAACCAAGTATCCCACTCTAACCCTGTGCAGAAGGCATCATCATCGCTGTACATGGCCTTCTGGATCTTGTGGAGTTGCCAAAATGACGCGACGAAAGTGATGGCCGCCTTAGTCCATACTTCAAGGCTCGTCGGCCAGAATGCCGATGAGTGTGGCGTAGATGGTACCACCTTGAAGTCATTGAAACAGCTTATTATCTCGCACCAGCTGTAGACGGTTGCGTTCCCATTCGAATTGTTCGGGATTGACAAAGACGGTTTGTTCAAGCCCACAGCCTTGCCCTGATGTTGTAAAGAGGCTTTGACAGCGGAGCAATTATATGTAATGGCAGACGCAGGCGTGTTGTAACAGTCCTTGAACCTGGTATTCTTGTACAACGCGTATTCTGGGCTTTTGGGATCGAATCCAGTGTTGTCCGTTCTTACTGCGAACATGACCATGATACCAATTCCAAGTACCAACAGACATGTCAATATCACAAGGCCGGCCCATATCACGCCTGTTGTTATTTGTCGCGTGCGCTTCTTCTTAGTTCGGGGAGGGAATTTTGGGAATTTGCAGTCGGTGTCGCCGACTTGTAAGTATTAGCATTGGCTGCATCTAGAGCCGTGAGAAAGCAAAGGGCAGGTATATACACACAGTCATATTGATGCTCATTCCTCTCTACGGTAATATAATCAAAGCCATAAGAGTTTGTTGTTGATCGAGGGATGTGCCTGGGCATATTGAAGAAAGATATCCGGTATTCAGACCCAAACAGTGGGGGCCAATGTGCTGTCCACAAGATTGTATATGCCTAATATAGATGGAATGGGGATGGAATCTCAATGCGGGAGGCCAAGATATTTATCATGACAGGCATATCTTTCCTTGCAAATATTCTAGACCTAATCCCGACCTAATGAGCGGGAGGCTGGCCGAGCCTTTTCTATGGCGCAGTCTTCCAATGCATCCTCGGCCACTGTGCCTGGGTTGATGTTAAATATAGCCCTGCCAAGAGTGGGAAGTATTCTAATGTGGTAGCGCGCTGGCTGTGGCACATGGCTAGTGGCAGCCATGGGTGTTTTACCGGCTACCGCGCATGGGATGAACAATTAGTATCGACGATTCAACCAAATGACGTACTCCGTACAGGCCTATTTACATACGACATACTCCGTACTAGTGGACTAAAAGGTTCTGGGGCAAAGCCTGTCTATCGCAGGCAATTCTACGGAGTATGGACTGTAGTCTACCTATGACTTTCTTGAAAGCTGACATCTAGAATCTCCAGTCACATCATTAGCCTCGAAATTGAGAGCCCAGTTTTAATTCGATAGGCGAATGATTTTCCCTGTTCCTGCAATGGAGTTCGTATAGTCAAGCCCTACGGGGTCTACTAGTCAGCCTTGGATTGGTGTGTGTTGTTGGGGGATGTGATATATGCGGCCATGTGCAGATGCCAAGGAGCCAAGGGGCGAAGGTAATCCAATCACGTTCGACTAGCGTTCAGCTGAGAGGGGTCGGTGAGGTGGTCGCAGGATGTGGATGGGCCACCTGCGAATAAGATGTGCGGTTGAGGCAAGAAAGGGGCTCTTATGGAGTTTTATACTTTGTTACTCTACTCCGTACCCCAGGCTTGTCTCTTCGGAAAATCAGCCTCCTTTACGGAGTACTCCGTAAACCCACTAGTATTCCGATAACTTAGTTTAGAGCCCCATTCATTGTTGATATTTCTTTTATTATTCTCTGCTTCTAAATCAAGGATATTAATTACATGGCTCTTGTTGCTATTCGTGAACGGCTCGCTGGCCTCTAATTCGACAGCTCTCGTTAGTTGGCAGTTGGAAGGGAACGGCCGGTCGACATGGGACATCCTGTGGCCATGTCTGACGACGATCTTTGCTTGCACATGGACCATCCTCCACTTTGGTGTTTGGCCCAGAAATATATCTAACAGACGGATCTGGCTCTCCCAATTACGGACCGCCATTCTTGCGATCTTAGCCCCAGAGGTAATCTTCTTGCTCGCAGCTGAAGAACCCACTGATGTCAAAGAGAGAGAATTGTGCAACACAGCTCAAAGGGAAAGGGATGGTGAGGCAGAGGAGGCCAAGTCATGGCTTTCGATGCACACCAGGCACCTAGAACAAGCACAAGCACCGAAGCAACATCTACACCATATCGATCTGAATCCAGTTAACACGGAGTGGTCCCTTCCCCAATGCTTCTGCATTGTTGCAAATGGGCTGGCTGTGCAAACGCAGGATGAATGCATTTACACTATAAGATACGCAGAAATGGAAGCATTCATTCAAGCCGGCATTTTTCATCCCTCCGACTTCCGGGACCAGGATATCGCGGACCGCGCGAAAGCATAAATGGAGGTAGCAGACCGTGTGAATCCAGAAATACAGCGTAAACACACACGCTACTCCCAATGCTAAAGATATTCGCCAGTGCAAGGGAAGACAGCGAGGACACGCGCCACGCTATTTGTTCCACATAGGACGGGAAATCAAATTGCCACCTGTGCCGGTTGAAGAGAAAAGGAAATTACAAATCCTTTGCTAAAGGATTTGCTATCCTCCAGAGCACCTGGTTCCTATGTAACGTTATTGCAAGATTGGTGTCCACTCTACCAGTCTCGCCGATCGAAGTGTCGACCGTCGCCTATGTGGTCTGCGGTATCTTGACATATGCCGCGTATTGGCACAAGCCCAAGAATATGAGCACGTCGATCAAGATCTATCTTCGGTATACCCGAGCCACTCTACCGGCTGGGGTACTCCGTTTGACCGAGTCAAACCCCAAGGGGTGGGTTCATCTCCGGGCACGCATCCAGAATGAAGGGTGGTTGTCGCTTATATGGACGGCCATAAAAAGGCCGTTTCTATCAACAAATGGTGCGGCGACCATGATAACCGGAGATGAGAAATATAATAGTAATCTCGCGGAGACACTATGGAAGCGGGTACTGTTCATTTTTATGGTTACTTTCGTCGCCAGTCTTTTTTGCGCTATCCACATTGCCGCGTAAGTTCCATCCGTCAACTACATCAAAGCAAGAAATGATAGACTAATTTCCTTTTCTCTTCAACCGGCACAGGTGGCAATTTGATTTCCCGTCCTATGTGGAACAAATAGCGTGGCGCGTGTCCTCGCTGTCTTCCCTTGCACTGGCGAATATCTTTAGCATTGGGAGTAGCGTGTGTGTTTACGCTGTATTTCTGGATTCACACGGTCTGCTACCTCCATTTATGAAGGGTTTCACACGCCCAGGTAGCATTCACATTCGAATCAGCACTATCATTGTGATGGTGAGCTTTCAGTTGTATATCATTGTCCGTATATGGATGATAGCTCTTGTCTTTTCGTCATTGAGAGCTCTTCCTGTAGGCTCTTATACGACTATTGAGTGGGTATCAACCATACCACATTTTTCATAACTGTCAACATCACCACGTTGTCAATCGGGTTCCAACTCGAGTCGAGTGCCGGGGACTTTATCTTCTTTCATTATTTATGAGGTTATCAAGCGTGTACTATATCGTGGATTGTATGTACTGGATGCCATGGATGGCAGGAAATGCAGCAATACAAACCAGAGGCCGAAGCAACTTTTACCGCATCTTGCAGAGTTCAATTTCCCATTCCTCGTTTGGGTACATGGCGAACATATCCTTCCGGTCAATGACTCCAATTTGGATATGCAAGTCAGCCGGTAAAAAGTCCCATAATTACCTAATAGGGCTAGTTCACTCGGAGAATTCAAAGCAGCAGATGGATCTTGACTCGCGGAAGATACACAGACGACCGGATCGGCCACAATATGTGAGCCTATCTATTCCAAATGGCAGGATCCATGGTTGTCGTCAACGGAATGCAGTGCTCGACTAGAATCTCCGCAGAGTATCAGTTGAAGCTACAATATCAGGTACTGGCAACGTTGCATTAAGGGAGCATGGAACGTAGTTCACACACTATTCAGGTTTCTTACAATAAATACTGCATAGCAAGATATCGGTCTCAAGAGTCCACTGTTAACGGATCTAAAGTTGTTGTAGTATTATATACAGTCGTAGCTATGACCATGGTTGCCCTGGCATATTCATCACCGTCCAACCGTCAGATGGTCTCTCCAATAGGTTGAAGTTTGGTCCGAATTGCTGACCTTGCTGGTTGGACGAAGTGAACATTCCAAAAGAGCCTGTCGCGAGAAAACGATCGGCTATTAGTTAACTAACTAGGTAATTAGCTTAGTTAGATTAGGTAAGAAGGAAAGCTGGACCGGAAACTCACGCTCGAATAAACTCATGTAATCTAGTAGTAGTAGCCCTTCGTCTAGGGGTTGGCCGTTAAATTTGGTACAATTTTCGAGCAAGGCGTTCGTTTGATAATTGTCTTGTAAATCGCGGGAAACATCTTAGTTGAAAGAGAGGTTGGACTTGTCACTATCGCCGGCCTTTGCGAGGACGAAACTAACAGTTTCTGCGGCTTTTGTTGCTTCTTTGGGAGTGGAACTCCTTCGCATCCAAATGGACCTGCAGGTTTGGAGGGATTCTCGAATCCCCTGCTTCTGCTGTAATGCTTTCCTCCAATACAGACTGGAACATAGTACCATAGTAGCGGTCAGGAATTGATGGTTCATAATGGAAGTCACACGGAACCGCATGGTATAAAGCTGGCCGCCCGGACATGTCTCCTCATCAAGCATGTGTTGGATACTCAGCATACCCAGCGAAGCATCCAAGCAGACTTTTCGCGAGTAGCTCATTGGGTCATCATCCGGATTAGCCGAACTTGTATACAGAAACCTGCGATGAAGAGCAATCTGCCCCTTATAGACCATATGACCCAAGAACAATCGCGGCATGATGACCTGCGGAAAGGGCGGAATACTGGCCGCGGCTTCTTGCAGTATGCCGTCGACACGCATCACATCTGCATAACTACATGGCTTAACCGCATCTGTGAGGTCGGCCACTGTGCCCAGTGCTGCCAGGATACGTCGTCGAGCGATTA
The DNA here is from genome assembly GCA_019190355.1 of Penicillium palitans. Classification (NCBI taxonomy): domain Eukaryota; kingdom Fungi; phylum Ascomycota; class Eurotiomycetes; order Eurotiales; family Aspergillaceae; genus Penicillium; species Penicillium palitans. The sequence continues at coordinate 232,137 of JAHAQQ010000015.1, forward strand.
GTCCGATGGAATTGGTGTATTCAGTCAAGGGACGCGAGGCAGGAAGGTCTATTGATTGTTCGTCAAAGTCCGTGTCGTTCAAATTTCGCGGTTCTGTTGTGTCCCATTTCCAGTCAGATATCATGCGTGGCATGCCCATTTGATTCGACACGAGTGTGTCCCCCATCAACACCGTCGCCCACAGACGGCGACGCATCTCTCCCTGGAAGGGGGAAATTCCCGGGAAATGACTGGGATCACGGTGGTAGCCCATCCGCATGGCCAAATTTATTTCCAAGGCTAACAAATACCACGTATCTTGATCAGCGTCTGTGCGAAGGCAAAATTCGATGCAGACGTAGTTGATCACCGTTTGAAGAACGTATGGTCCTGTTCTAGTGTATTCGCCCAGCACTAGGCACTGGACAATCTTTTCTCGATAGAGCACAATCTGAAGTGATAGATGTTCCACTTCGGCGTCGAACGTATCTGTAGTCAAGCAGGCAAGGCAGATCATGCTAAACAGAAGACCGATCCACATTATTGGAACGCTAGATGGATTCGTCCAAAATGCCTCATACTACTCTCGTCAGCTAAAAAGTTCAATGCTCACTATGAAGAAAACTTGCCTCTCTTAAAAAGCTTGGACCATGAACGGCTGCTGCCAGGAGGGTCAATACCAGATATACAGACCCCAATAGAGCGCAAAGGGGAGTACGAACAAGCAGCCTGTGGCTGCGGTCCCCCCAGGCACCCACGACCGACTAGTACAGCTAGAACGACTAGTCGTGTCGCTGATGGGCGACTCTGCCAACGGAGGCCATGGTACCTCTGTGCCAGTGCCAGACTCTGCTCCCTCGGCTTCTCAGGTGACCCCTACCATGGATACTGTCACGGAAGCGCCGATCGACGGGCATTCGGAATGTGGCAGCATGCGTATTAGCGAGTCTGAGCTACGGTATGTAGGTGGTGATCACTGGGCGGCGATTCTCGATGGGATCGCGGATTTAAAGGACCACTTTGATCACGATGAGCAATTACGACTAGCTAATACCCCGGACCAACTGTCAGACGAGCCTGCGCATGACCCGTCCCGGCTACGATCTGGGTATGCGCTACTCCTATACGGGTGCCGCAAGATCGCTTCTCGTGACGAGATTTTAGCAGCGTTACCCCCTAAGGCTGCTGTTGATCGCTACATATCTCGATTCTTTAATTTTCTAGATCTAGTTTCTGAGTCTTTGAAATGCTAGTGAAACCTGGATTACAGGCATATGTGCAGATTTGTCCTCGAGCAGAACAGCACGAACAAGGGTTTTGACGATCACATCGCGATCTGCGCAGCAAAAAAGAGAACAGGTCGTCTTGTAAGTGCTGGCCACAGACAGGTTCATGGAATGATATTCTTACTTACGCCGTCGGCACGGGTTACATGACAGTTGTGGCGTGTACTTGATACTGGAAATGCGTGTTTCTTCTATTCTTGTTCACGGATTCGTTGTATATTCCATGGTGCTAGGCTAGATACAATACGTAAATATATTCCTCTCGTTGGTAAGCATGGCAATAACTTTAATAGTGTTCAGCAAGTGGTCTGACATGTATTCAGCTTGATATTTTCCTCGAAGGTCAGTGAGAGAGTATCATTGGAGATGTTGCATCCCTTAGGTAGGCTTACTCTACTTGGACGAGATTCTGATTGATTCAAATGATGCCACAAAGAGCTGCGAAATTCAATTGGTACACTTTGCTTCGAATATTATTCTGGATATAAAACCGTACAGTTTGCAAACTCGGACACATATAGCCTCATCTGACCTAGTCCCAGTGCTTTGAAAAGAATTCCAACACAGTCTTGTAACCCCGAATGTACTCTTCCTGTACTCGGGGATTAGACAGATCAGCACGGGCAGCCATCCAGCCATGGACTTGATCCCCAAAGGTCTCCACATGGTGAGGCACTTTCAAGTTGTTTTCAAATTGCTTGACATCCTCAGCTGGATCTTCCCCCGATGCCAATAGGATGTACGGCACCGGGATCTTCTCCGCCCCGGATGAATCGACCATGGCCGGGTGGCAGGCGGCAGCAATCTTGAATGGGTTATCCTCGCCAGATGTCACAATTTCAGCAACCTTGCCTCCCCAGCAGTACTATTCCAGCAAGCATTGAGAAGTTGACACAGCGTAAAAGAGAGCCAACTCACCCCGATGAGTCCCCAAGAGGTAATAGATGGATTAGCAGCCTTAAGGGCGGCAATATAACCAGGCAAAGCAGCCGCAGGACCTTGTGGCATATTCTTACCAAACCACTCACCCAAGTCCCTCTGCTTTTCTTCAGTATTAGGGGGGTACCTAATTCCGGCTTGGTTAGCGGTTACTCCCTTGAGTGGGGCAGCACGATTTACCATTCAGCAGGGCACGGGCTACCGTTGAACCAGTCAGGCATGAAGACCTTGTATTTCTGGTGGCGATCGCTGTCTGCCAGGATATCAGCCCCTTGAATAGTCTGATCAAAGTAGCCGAAAATGTCGAAAACAGCAACAATTCCTTTCGTAGCTTCGTGTGGGCCGGTCATCTGCATAGCTCTTTGTTAGCCCGCGTCATAGCGAAGCTTGAGGAGTGCCGTTGGCATTCACAGCTTTTCATTCCAGCAAGCTCCTCATACGAGCCTTTGGGGACATAGCCCTCCGAGAGAACCGGTGGGATGTTGCAACAAGCCTGGCTGTGGCCATGAGTTGACTGCATTGTTGACATGGGTGCGAGTTGAAGTCGACTTGGAGGTAAAGGGATGCTTCGGGATGAACAGCTACGAATGCTGGATGAACATGCCGGGCGAGATGTCGGCCTTATACATGTCTGTGATGCGATGGCATTCCCTCGCGAGCTAGTCAAGCTAGTTCTCGGCGCGTTCAGGGACGCGAGTGAAGCGCGGTGCGGAAGTCGAAGTGGGGGAACCATTTCATCAGAATAGACCAGGGCACGAAAGATACAATGGCGACCTCCGATTGACTGGAACATTCGGTTGTTTTATATCGTGTTCCAGATGCGGCAACGGAGGAGTCAGAGGAAACGGAGCATCGGAGCATCGGAGTTTCGACTATGACCACATATCCGCGACAACGGAATCAATGAATACCGAACAACTCCGGTGTGCTTCGTCTTCAAATTTCGATTAGCGTGACAATTGACTATCCGTAGAGTAAATTTTAAAAAAAATATATTATCTCAAAACAAAGAGCATTCTCAAGTGTTTAATGCCCTACAACTCCAAATCTTCCCTATACGATGCAAAATGACATCCGGAGAAGTCGATCCATTGACTTCCACCAGGACCGTAGAAGATAAGGGGTCCAAACAGGCCCTTGGTTGACTGGAGAGAGAAATGCCTATAGTACCAGCTCGTGCCGTACTGCGTGACTCTGAACTGGTGTGCACTTTCGCGGAAACAACAAAATGGATGGAATGCACAGCGTCACTCAATGCCCTATTTCACTGGGCGAGTCATTCACACCGTGCCAATGTACTTATGTGATATCTGACTCCATGTTGTTTGTGATGTGGACATTGAGGATGTAGAAATACAGACTTGAATAACATTGATTGGACCTCCTATTTTTACAATACCACATCATTCGACATAATGCCCGCCATTTACACTCCAAATCGTTGATTTCAGCAGATAAATCTCGTTCCTCACGAGACAACTGCCAGTTTGCTTCGAACAGGCTTGTTCTCTTCCATCCCAGGCTCTGGGAACCCAGACACATGAACCCCCTTCCGGAACAGAAGACAATGTGTCGAACCACCGAAATGGAACATACCGAGTTCATCTCCTTTCTCCAGTCTATCCCCCTCCTTGACAGTGATATCACAAGTAGACACCTCTGCCATACCAACTCCAATAAATGCCACCAACCCAATGGCTGGCTCATCGGCTTGAATGAAAATAAGTGCCCGTGTCGCAGTCGAAGTAATATATCCCTGCGAAGTGACTTGACCCACCATATCAATATCCTTTTGCTCGGCCTGTGGGTTTCCAACACCTTCAAACAGCGGCTCAGAATAGTAAGTACCGTCAACAACATAAGCCTTGACGACCTTGCCACGAACAGGCGAATGCCAACGGTGATAGCTCAAGGCACTAAGGAACGCCTGGTAGACAGTGCCGCCAACGAACTGCGACGCAAGAGCATCATGACCCAGCATGTCGAGCACAGAGTACGGCTGACCCTTAACCCAGAACTTGTCACGCGCATGAGCATGGTGCGCAAGCCTATACGGTTTCGACTCGCAGGCGTTAGCGATAACCTTTCCGTCCTGCGGGTCCTCGACGGGACGTATGCCGGGTCTCAAGGTACGGGTGAAGAAGTGATCCCACGACTGGAAGCCGTGATTTGGTGCAGTCGGGTCACATTCGAACATATCATGGAATTGCAAATCCGTCTCAGCCAGGACGCCGACCTTTGCAACAGCTGTGAGATCCCGACGACCAGTCTTACCGAACCATCCGTGAGAGGTGTCATTCAACACATCAGCGGAAGCGGGTGAGCGCAGGAACTCGCCCCACACATTCAAGATCTTTTTGAGCATGGCGTTGATCTCGGGATCTAGGAAGGCTGCATACCCACTAGGTGTACCCATGGGCCAGTCAAGGACGGCATTGATGGGGAGACCGACTAGCCCGACGCGGTGTGCCTTGTCGGTCCAGGAAGGCGCAGTGGTGAGGAGGTGGTTGATAACAAGCAGGAAATGGTTATAGTTGCGGATTTCGGGGTTACCTGTTGGGTCATGGCCGTATCGCTTGTTTCGTGGGACTTCGTTGAACATTGAAGTCAAGAGCATGTATATGCGTGTGTTGGATTCGATGAGTTCTTTGAATTCCTCTAGGACCGGGTGGAGGGTTTGGTCATCGTTGTCGTCGACTTTCTTGATTATTCCCCCAAGCCATTCTTTGTGGGCTTGGTGGTCGGCTGGCATCCAGTTGCCGACCCTTTTTTACGAGTGAGCGGCATATGATGGTTGGGGTAGCATGGATGCATTACCTGTGAAGGTGGTGTGAATTGCTTTGTGTCATCTTTTTAGGAAGTAGCAAACTAAATTAAGCTCAGCACTTTGACTGTGACTATCCTCTGAGATTGTTGATTACCTAGGTCTATGTTTATATGCTTGTCCAATGTAAATTCAAACCCCGATAGGTTACATCAGTATGATGCTCTGGGGAACAAACCGGCCTGACAAGGCTTCTAGATGATTGAAAGAATCTTGCATGGCTATATCCGAGAGTCAATGAAGTCATGATGCTCTTGGCCAACTCATACAGATCTGAATAATTGTAGCTCCAGAGCTAGATATTTGCAAAATGAATAACTAGATCATGGATGGGCTTTCTGATGTCATAGCGTTCCCCCACAAATGTGGGCAAAATGACGGACTTTCAAATAATCCCCCCGCATCTGACATACTAGAACATTGACAAAAGTGGAAGTGGTTTTGTTTAAATGGGGATGGCAATGTAAACAAAAAAAAGGAAGGAAAAAAAAAAAGATAGACATAGCATGTCCTGGTTTCGATCCAGGGTCCTGTTGTGATTGTTAGTTGAATGTTTGTGGGTGAAATTGGTTGCGGTGAAACGTACCTCCGGGTTATGAGCCCGGCGCTCTTCCCCTGAGCTAACATGCTGATTGGTTGACAGAACATAAATTCACTTAAATATATAGGAACATTCAACCTATATTCAAAAAGACACATATTTTGTATTCAAGCAAAATCCGCACACCTACTCTGATTCTCCATTGATTACTCATTCACAAAGAAAGTCCGAAAAAGCAACATATGAGGTTAAGAGTTGCTGATATATATAATATATATACAAATTGACAAAATCCGCTGTTTTAACAATCTATGTACATAGTACATACATTGTGCCTGTGGGGCCGCGCGGGGGCTGATCCTCTGGCCCCAACGTTAGGACCTACTTGGCACTGGCATGCAGCTGACCAGGCGTCCTACAATCCGGCCCCCATTCTCTTGCCAGGTGGCTTCTGTCATTTCAAGGTTTGAACTGAGGTATTTTCCCGCAAAGAAACTGCCTGGAACCTACATGAATAGGCCTATACAGTGGCATTCCATAACGCACACCGGTAATTCGTCAAATCAGCAGTATGGATCTTTTTCACTCGTCAGGGTTTGCGTCAGATGTGACAGAGTTGATGAAGCAGCAGCATGTTCCGGGGCTGGCGATTGCAATTATACACAATGATCAGATTGTCTCTGCGGGATATGGACATGCGACCCTGGATCCCGAAATAACCTGCACACCAGATATGCTGTTTGACATTGCATCGTCTGCTAAATCACTCACTGCTGCGGCGGTGGGATTGCTAGTCGAGGATAATGACATGTTTCCGGATATTCAGTACGATGCCGTCATGTCGACTCTCCTTCCCGAGGACTTTGTTATGTCCGGAGAAGGATACACAGAAGCAGTCACCGTGGAAGACATTCTAAGTCATAGAAGTGGAATGCCTAGGTGAGCTCATATTTTTCAAATTCCATGTTTGAATTCAAGACTAATGATATTGCGCCAGGCATGACGATTCGTATATGAGTGTGCGGGCGGCGAAGCCAGACAATGCTCGCTCCATTACGAGAAACCTCAGAAATCTCCCTGTCGCTGCTCCCATTCGATCAAGGTATATTTACTGCAACATGATGTATACAGTGGCAACCCATCTTGTGGAAGTCAAGAGCGGACAGGATCTTGGTACATTCCTCGAAGAGCGATTTTTCAAGCCTCTGGACATGGCATCAACTACTCTTCAACCCAGCAGCGCACGATCAAAAGGATTTGAACCCCGCATGGCAACTGGCTACACATGGAAAAGAGCCGACTCAACATATCATGGGTTAGAAAATCCAGACTGCCCAGAAGGCCAAGGCGCAGGGTCTATCATTTCGAGCGTGAACGACTTTATCAAATTTGTCAAGGCTTTTATCAATCGCGAAGACCCTATCAATAAAAATGTTTATGAAGGGCTCACTCGTCTGCGAACTTTTGTGAATCCAACCCCAGGAAGACGGAAGCGGTACACCTCACCGGTAGCATATGCTGCTGGCCTGGATATCTACTTTTACAAGGGACATATGGTTGTTGGCCATAATGGGGTATTCTCTGGATTCGGAAGTCGCTTCTTCTTTCTCCCTGATTTCTCATTCGGTGCTGTGATTATGGGAAACTCAGATGGGGCAAATGGTGTTGCGACGACCCTTGTCCAAAAGCTAATTAACAATCTCCTTGGAGTCACGGACGAAAGACCTCATAACAGCAAAAGCAAAGCCACACGACCTGTTGAAATTCGCGGTCCAAAACCCCAGGCCGAGGCGAAAGATGCAAATTCAATGAGTAAGAACGAGGAAAAGAAGGAGAAGAAAAAGCAGGAAAAGAAAATCCAAGCAAAGAAAGGTCAAGGTATCCAGAAGGCCCAAGTGAATGAACAAAGACCAAAAGGGAATACTCCGCAGCCACCCACAATGCCTCTCAGTGCATACGCTGGCAACTACTGGAATCCTGGGTATCATAACTTACTGGTTCAAATCAGAGATGGTGCGCTCCTCATCGATGCTACAGATCGCTCAATGGGGTTTACCTTGAAATTCGAACATGTGTCCGACGATCGAAAATTCGATGCTCATCTTACTGATTGGCTCGATGGCAGTGATGACATCGTAAAAGCGGAGTTTGTAATAGAAGATGCTCAAGTCACAAGATTGGGTCTGCAGTTGGAGGAAATGCTCAAGGAAATGATCTGGTTCGAGAAGAAGGATGAAGTTCTTTCTTGACGGTATTCCTCCTAATAGAGCTGGATACATTTACAAGAGGATATGTGGCAAAGAGAAGGAGAAAATCAAAATAACAAATATTTGGCCAATTGGCCTGTGTTCAAACTCTCCGAAGTAGTCGTTCAGCTTGAGGTTTCTGGGTGTCAATACCTGGTAATCGCCACCATGTATGCTGCATGGTACTTGATAGGTGCATCAATTGCGACAGGTGTCAGTTTGAAAGATAAGCCCCAACTTCAATCTCTAAATTGAGGCCTGGCATCACGAGAGAAGCCACATTCACACCCGTCCACGCCAGGCGTGTCTGCTTCAATTACTTCTGAGCTGATTTCCTAATACCGTTCTGAAGCCTCTCTACTGAAACCTCGTAGGTATTGATCTATTGAGAAATGGATCAGTTGCGTATTTCCCACATAACTTCACATTCAGTATGTCAAACCTTGTAGACATCTTCCCACGCAGTATCTCCAATGCCAGTAGCCTTTAGGGCACGCTCAACATGTTGAAAGGCGATATCTGCTTCCTCCACCGGGTCTGTGGGGATGGAACCGTCGTCTCGGATTCCCAGTTTCCCTCCGATCAATATGCGGCGAGCATTTGCCGGAACGATCACAGCATGGGAGAGACCGAAATGGTCCGCGGCCTGCTCACTAGTTCCTGGCCAGTTGTGAAACTTCAAGCCGTGGCTAGTAAGCTTGGAGCCGGTATATTCGGAACCGTAATTTTGTGGCATTCTGAAATACTATATTTAAGAACGTTGAACAGGTAGGTCAATGAAAGAGACCGAAATAATCCCAAATAATGAAATATATCACACTTATATAGCCTTAGCAGATACAAGCACGGATCGGATAAACAGGCAATTCGCTGTCGAATCGCCGTTGTCCACCAAATAAGGATTAAAAGCTGATTGGCCCGTTAGTTCCTTTAACATTGAACTATTCCCCACGGGGTATACTAACTCTACTTGGGAGATGTCCTTAATAGCTAGAGTATTTTTTTTTTTTTTTTTCCAAAAGTTCCTGCATACGGAGAGCACCCCTGCATGTGTTCAATTTGGTAATTGGTCGCTGAGAACCTCGGGGCTAATTCGACGTGATATTTCTGGAACTATCAATGCAGATGGAGCCTCAACGTCGTGTATCACTAGTTAGTTCCGTGTTTCAGACTACAGTGACAAGCCAGAGCCTCCCACATGTGGATTTGATACAACACGTGTGGTTTTGAAAGGCCCCTCAACATCCCCTAGTACCACGACTGTGACATATTCCGAGGGAAAGGGGTCCTCAAAGTTCCCATGTTATCTTTTACAAGGAAAATGTAATTATTATCCCTCCCCAGACTGCGCCCAAATGTGTCTCTTGACTTCACTAACACGCCCTCGGGCTATTCTACAACGTCGCAGTCTCCCAACCTCTGTTCAGCAGTTGGCCAACTGTACATTAGTCCCATATAAAAAGACCAGAGTGTATGTCTCGTTAGTATCGGCACATTCGCCGCACATCCATCGTTCGAAGCACCCGACCATCAAGCCACATTACCAATCTCATTGTTTCTGTCGAGGCGACACAGACAATCTCTACACTACAACGGCTGAACCATCGACTGACACCTCAACCGACTATTCCCTTCCTCAAAAGCCAGTTGTGGAATGATCGATGAGGTCAACAAACCCCTCTTCTCTCATCCCACCGAGCGCCCGAATTATGTGGTCGGCGTCACCTCGCATGGTGTAACCCTTCGCAAGTCATTTGACATCAAACATACCGGTTTCGCAGCGAGATCTCTTGATCCACTCCCCCAATAGACGCAAAAAGCGACCGATATAAATCCGTCCAAGTATTTGCTTGATCCAGCCGCTTTGTCACCCCATCTGCACGCCACTGCATACACTCTGAAGTGCTCCTAATCCAGTTCGAGAATCTCGCCACTACTTGATTCTGCGATCAATTATGCGCTCCGAACACGTCGAAAATATGATTATGTCCATACTGCACGAGACGCGTCGTGTGATCTCGACAGAGATCTCGGTTGCAGCACGTCTTGAACCCCAGCGACCAATTGGCATTCGATAAACTCCAGGCTACATCAAGTGTAATCATTGAGAAGACCTTTCACACTACTTGCTCCATGGTGTGGGATTTGCGAGCTGGTCGGAAAACTGAAGTGAGGGGCAAAGATGGGGAAATAGAACCTTGTTGCGACTCCCCTCAATACGGATATGGTGGAAAGGGTCCGAGTCAAAATTAAATGCCTCTGCAATATGATAGGTATACTGCGTACGGAGTAGACAGAGACCGTTCGTCCGTATGATCCATGCAAAGATTGGGGCAAGGTACATTGGATTTGGACTATGATGAGACACACTGCATAAGGATAACTCACCTTATGCGAGACACGAGACACGTAGCATAACGTGAGAAAGAGACCGACCTACCCCCGAGCACCCATAATACGGCCGGATCGGCCGGTTGACAACTAAGCCAGTGGAGACAGGAAGGATTTTATTGCAATTGCGTTTTTGTCTCCCCATGGCACACACATCGGAATCTAAGGAGAAAAGGGATTAGCAGACTCGGAGGCTTTGAGGAGACTTGGGGTGGAATAGGAACCCGTTGGGGAAGGTCAGGAAACGCCGGTCCAGGCACAGGATATTATTGGAAATGATCGTAGAAATGGATACGGAAGCCCGAAGATCACCCAGCCAATCATATCCTCGGGATCAACTTAGTGGCAAATCTCGGGCATTCTGCTGCAATCGGTCTCACCGAGAAGAATCTTGGGAAGAGGAATAGGTCCCGAGTGGGTCACCCCGAAGCTTAATAAATAGAAAGTGCATGATTATGATATTACTGATAAGTTGGGTTACGATGTAAATGTATCTTATAGCACTTGAAAAATGGGTTGTTACTTAATAATTGGGGGTTCCTGGACTCTCACGTTTCCCTCCTTCACTCGGGAATATCGGGAATATCGGGAATATCGGCCGGGGGAAAAAACGGCATGCCGACCGTATGAATCCTGATGTGGGGCCGGTGGCCAATCATATCAATCGGGTTCGGGAGGTTATTCGGATCATCGTCGGCGATATATTGAAAAGTTAAACCCCCGGCAGTTGTCCGAAACATGAATCCCTTGGTTCCGACACGGTGTGTAGAAATCTATACGCGGTCAAAGCGTGCCTCAGAGGTTGGAGTTCGAGAATGTACAGAGGAAACAAGGATATAACGAGCGAGAACTGGAGAAAATATTGGTTATAGCATTTCTCTCCGTGATCCAGACAGTGGTTACATCGAATAAAGGCAAGCAGAAAAAGGCTCAGGTACGAGGGGTTTCCACGTATCCGTAGTTATCGTCGTACCCACTCACATAGTGGTCCAACTCATTCATTATTGATCAGCAGACTCTTCCTCGGCTCGGTGCTTCCATCATACTCGATCATTGCCTGGAATTACCCTTCCCCACCCCTCCGTATAATCCCGCAGCCCCGGTTCTCATCAAATTCTGGAGTCCGGAGCATGACGTACAACAGGCAGATTTTGAGCGTGAACGCTTAAATAACATTATAGAAAGGGACCAACCCCCGTTTTTATTCATTCTCCCCTGAATCGACATTCCCCCCCTTCACCCTCCACACTATACACAATATGAAGGCCAACAAGAATCCTCAGCCAGTATCGGCTTCCCATAATGAGAATGTTCCCTCACCTGACACCACCCCAACCCACGACACACACACGACAAAGGGTCTAATTGTCGGTGGAAAATACCGAGACGAACTTTCAGAAGAGCAAACCCACCACTACGACAGCAGCTTATTGCAAGAGGTCGACGTCGATCTTCCCCTTACAGCCACCAAGCCTGTGCAGCACGATGGCCAAGAATTCATCGTACTTGACTTCGTTGATGGGGACAAGGAGAACCCCTTCAACTGGAGTTCAGGCCGGAAGGCCTTCATCAGCACTCAGCTTTGTCTGATGACACTTTTCATCGGTCTCGCCACGACAGCATACAGTTCCGGAATTTCAGGCATGGCAAAGGATCTTGGTACAACAGAGTTAATTGGCAAGCTTGGTCTATTCACCTTCAACTTTACCTGTGCAATTGCTCCACTTTTCCTCGCTCCTTTCTGTGAGTTGGCCGGTCGACGAGTCATCTATATCGGTGCCTACGTCTGCTTCTGTCTTATGTTCATCGGTCTCGCTCTGGGCAAGAACATTGCCACTATCCTAGTCTGCCGTGCTCTGCTCGGTCTGTTTGGTTGTGTCGGCACCATTCTTGTCGGTGGTACTTTCGGAGATATGTACACGCCTGAGCACCGTGCCATCCCTATGGCTTGTTTCGCCTTCATCGCCATCCTCGGTACAGTCGGTGCACCCATCTACGCCGGCTTCATCGACCAAGCTCTCGGCTGGCGCTGGCTCGAGGGTATCCAGGGTTTGGCCAACATTCCCCTTGGTATCGTTATTACCATTTGTCTCCCTGAAACTCGTGGCAGTGTTTGTCTTGCCAAGCGCGCGAAGGCCATTCGCAAGGCTACCGGCGATGAGCGTTTCGTTACCAACAACGATATCGAAGCCCCTGGAATTAAGCACATGTTGCACAACTCCTCTGTCAAGGCCGTCAAGATGCTCTTCACCGAGCCCGTCGTCTTCGCCTTCGGTCTCTGGATCAGTTTCGCCTGGTTCCTGACCTTCCTCTTCCTTTCCGTCATCCCCATCACTTTCCAGGAGAAGCGTGGCTGGAACGAGGGAGTCTCGGGTCTTCCCTACATCTCCCTCTGTCTCGGAACCACCATCGGATTCGGTCTCAACTTCCTCCAAATTCGCAAATACAAGTCCCTCTCCTCCGACCCCAACGTTCAGATCGCTCCCGAAGCTCGCTTGTATGGTGCCCTATGCGGAGCCGTCTGGCTGCCCATCGGATTGTTCATCTACAGCTTCACCCAGTACAAGGGTCTCCACTGGATGGGCCCCGTCATCGGACTGGCTCTCATCACCATTGGTATCTTCTTCATCTTCGAGTCGTGCTACAGTTACACGGCCGATTGTTACGGAGAACACTCTTCCTCTGCCATTGCCGGTCAGGGTTTCATGCGTAACACACTCGGTGCTGTGTCGCCGCTGTTCGCTTCCCAGTTCTTCCACAACATGGGTAGTCAGTACGCTGGATTGTTGTTGGCATTGGTGGCAACTGTTTTGACCTTCATTCCGTTCATTCTGTTCAAGTTTGGTCCTGCACTGCGTGCCCGCTCCAGACTTGCCTCTGCCACTGTGAACGGCAGCGATTGAATGTGTTGATGTTTTCGTGAAATTTGCATATTAAGACGCATGGAGTTATAGCATTCCAAATGTACATAAGAGAATTGTTTGAGGCCTCCAATAATTTTGGTAAAAAAATGAAAGCCTTGATTATGAGTTATGGACAACGCTTTGAAGAAGACCTAAACTGCTGTATAATTACTCGATTAGTGTGATTAGTGCAAGACAGCGACACCCTTCTATACCTGTAGCTCTTCGTATTTCACGCCATTCCTGGCTAGTTTCTTCAACAATTCAGCGAAATTATCGGTCCATTTTTGTTGCGTATAGGTATCCGAGGTAGAGATGATATAGAAAGAACTTCCCTTGAAAAATTAGAAAGTACGAACGCTACAGAGTGACAGGGAAGGGAACTTAATATAGAGAACGACTACCGACACACAATTTTACCCCGACACACCCGCTAGACTACTTTAGAAATGTACCGTTTCTATACGATTCACACATAAAAAGGTACTTTAAATTATATGCGTATTTCTGGACTTGGGCGTGCGTTGAGGGTATCCCTACAGTATTTCTAACACCGCGGCAAACATACCTAAAGTAGTTTAACAGGTGTGTTGGAGGATAAAATATTGTGTCGTATGGAGTAGGTAGTCAGTCTCTTGGGTAAATATATAACACGGTGTTAGTGGTTCCACCATTGATTAGAGCAACAATAAACTAAAACCCAGTACCTACACGTTTCAACACTGGCTTTTGGGCCACTAAGCGAATGGCCAGCAAACCACTGAGCAAGCAATGTGGTATATTCGTGGGTATGGTTGGAGTTGTGTTGAACAAAACTGATTTCAGCCTTCGGCCTGACAAAACAGGCACCAATCGTCGGTGGCGGAATATCCGGGCGACCAATAGGACAAGAGCAGTGGGTCCCCACCAGCTGCAGAAAAAAGTGCAAATTCAGCAGGCGGTGTGCCCAAACGGTCCACTCAGGAAATTTCTCACGATCATCTTCAACTCATCCTCAATCTACATCTCAGTTATTTTCCGTTTTAATTATACGGCCGTGATCCCCCGAGTGAGCCATTTCTTCAAGATCTGGTGTTTGAATTCCCAACTGCAATACAACAATGGCCGAAGATACTTCCGCAGCGTGGCCCATCGCCGATGAGGCCCTCGCCCAGAGCCTCCTCGACCTTGTGCAGCAGGCCGCTCACTACCGTCAGCTGAAGAAGGGTGCCAACGAGTGCACCAAGTCTCTCAACCGCGGTACCTCCGAGCTTGTCATCATGGCCGCTGATACCAGCCCCCTCGCTATTGTCCTTCACTTGCCTCTTTTGGCTGAGGACAAGAACGTGAGTCAAATACCCGCAAGCCCTACGTCTAAAATAAAGACTAACAATCTCCTCCAAATTAGGTTCCCTACGTCTACGTTCCCAGCAAGATGGCTCTTGGCCGTGCCACCGGTGTCTCCCGTCCCGTCATCGCTGCCTCTATCACCACCAACGAGGCCAGTGACCTGACCGCTCAGATCCGCGCCATCAAGAACCAGGTCGAGCGTCTCATGATCTAAGAGATCTAAGATGTCATCTTGGACATGATTGGGGGAGCATTGGAGTCCGAACAAGTGGTTTTGGAAATGGCTGTTAGCTTCAGCAGCGGGATTTCTTCTGTGATATGAGGACTTCTTGCTGTCGAAGTGCGTAACTGGCTTGGTTTAACTTTGGATGCTAGGTTTTGCTTGCGTATATAGCCGGGACAATTCAAACACTTCGAACTTTGAACCGACGTTGTAGTGAATTTTGTGAGACCATTGTAGAGGGATGTACGGAGTAATCCACCGAATTTTGTTGGCGGATCACGTGGCTACACTGTTTTGAGCCTGACGCATAGTGAAGATAATGTTTGCCTCGAGTCATTTACTTTGCCTTGTGAGGTCTCATACCAGGGCTGAACTCACTAGAGCTTAGCTGAACATTCCAAGGTTGGAAGGGTGTGCGCAGGGGACTAAGTATGGCCGGTAGCGTTTTTGCATATATCAGCACTATTTGGTGTTTGAAATGTAGGCTGGGGGCCATGCACTTGTGGACGGGTCTCTGCATGTTTGATTGGGTCCTCCCGTTTTCGGAATAAAATTCTATAAAGAAGTTAGAAGTTCAAGGGATACATTCCTACGGAGTACATACTACATGCTTATTCGGGCCTTGACTTCCACATCTGACATTTTTGGGCTGGGCCATGTTGTGCGGGGTAGACCTAGTCCTAGCCAAGAGACTATACTTTATAGCTCATGCAGATGTAGGTCAGCCATTCACACCATCACAACGACAACGTTAGATGTTGAAATAGTACTTGAAATAGTACTTTATACAAGTAGTTTTCCATGTCAAATTTAGTGCATATTTACCAGATCAGAATGTTGAAAACGAAGAATTTACCACTTGTACCATTTGTATCGGAATCCTAACAGAACGTGCATTCCGATTAGGCCGGGGATTTCTGTTAGGCTGTCCACAAATGCAAAGGGGGTTTCTGACAAAGACGGGGTAATGACCTGGCGTGTGGATCTCCCGCGCTCCGCCCCGTCCCGTCAAAAATCCAATTGATGCATGTACCCCTACGGAGTAGATGGGTTGGTTTTACGTACTTCTTACAGCTTACCTAGGTGGCCTAATGAGTAGGCGCCAAATGTGCGAGCCTGATGATTGAGGTCGGCAATCGTTAATGTGGGTAATTAGAGGAAGAGCTGAGCTATTATGTATTAGACATGTCTCAGGATACTATCTACATAGTAAGCTATGGATATGACGCCTCCAATGCTAGTACCTGACTACCAGAACAAACAATTTATGTAATGTCGATGCATAATTAACAAGCATGAATTATATTATCTATTACCTTCATCTCCTAGTCCTCCTGCATATATGGACCCCGCACGTGTCCATAGAGATGACCACCTTGGAAGCTGGTCAACCTTGGAAGCCCACTCGATTGATCAGCATCAGCTAAGACGACTTGGCATTTGGTCTGAAGAAGTATAAATACATCGACATATCCTGCCAGAAAGACGTGATCTTAGACATCAAGCCTTCCTAGCCAATCAACAATCTCAAACAAACAATCCCGTTTCTATATACAGCACCTCTTTCACAATGAAGGTCACTGCTATCCTCTTCGCTCTCATGGCCGCCACCGCCGTCAGTGCTTCGGCCCTAGACAAGCGAGACACCTGCGGAGCTGGCTATGATCCCGCCCAAAGGCGCACAAACAGCCCTTGCGCGGCATCCAACGGAGACAGACACTTCTGTGGCTGCGACAGAACCGGTATTGTATGTTAACATGTGCTGGTTGAATCAGATCATGTTTGTGCTAATGTATATTTCTGTGAAAAAGGTCGAGTGCAAGAATGGAAAGTGGACTGAGGTCCAAGACTGTGGCAGCAGCTCGTGCCACGGTGGCACCGAGGGCGGAGCACAGTGTTAGAGGGAGAGCAGAGGGTGTGCTGAGAATGGGACTGGGGTGGTATTTTGGCCAATCTCCCGCTGGAACTACTGAGGCAACTTGGAATGATCCAACATCAACCAATTTGCTAGCCATGTTTCGGAACTTAGCTCAATACTAAGTTCGTACCTTTACTTGTCACTCCTTAATGGGTAGATGGTTCGCAGAATTTATTCAAATGTTAACCTCCTCCCATATTGGTCCTTTGAATTTTGAACCCTGTAACGTTGGCCTTTGTGTTGAGCTGTAGTATGCGATGGGAAGTTTTGCAGACGCACTACTCGCTCATTAAAATCTCTAGAAATATATAATTTCTCACGGCAATCTGGGGTGAATGGAACCTTCAGGTACCGCTCCTTTGATCAAAGTGGATAATAGAACACTCTAAGATATTCGTTCCTTTAAATTATCGTATTAGATGTAGGACAAATCAAGTACTTCGACATGAGAATTTCTCATAGTACCGGTAGGTTAAAACGAGCACTATGAGTTGACGGAAGAATATGGCTAGCATTTGAGCGTTACGCAAGCTCACGTCAAAAATTTGAGAAATGAATTTGAAATACTTGGAGTGATCTATACGAGGTTTATATCAATATGGACTGGAATTGGTGTTATTTCAACGCTAATCCTAACTGGGGCTTCGGGCAGCCCGAAATGGAGTGCCCCAGGATTTAAGATGAGCGCTGCCGATCCGGTCTGTTGGCGTTTATGCAGTCACATTCACATTGCCTGGTGCATCGTAGGAATGCATGGATCCATGACACCTACTTTGCACAGCTGTCAGCGCACTTCTCCGTCGAAATGATCGATATAGTAATATAACAACCCCACAAACCATTGTGTGCCCCCACCGCCATTGCTGCTCTTTTGTGTACCGGTTCGTTTCTCATGGGTGTTTTCGTGACTCCAAGTCCCGAATCCCACCCATTTGCCGCATTACCAAATTATACAGCTGCCTGGACTGATTCCCGTATATCTACACCCATGATGGAGATGTCAAGCGGGAACTCTTGCATAGCTGAGATCTTCCCCGGAGTCAGCGAGCTCCGCAAAGTCTTGATTCACAGCAGAATGGACCCAAAAAACTCGCTAAGAGCTAGTCTGGGTATCATTTCTATACGAGTAGTGTCAATCAGGTCGAGCCATATCATGGTGGACCTTATACACAGACTCGGCATTATCCAAGATTGCCATATCCAAATCAAGGCGGCACCCCCGCTCAGGGGGTTTTGGGTAAAAGACTGGAATGAAATGGCTGATGAGGAGCGAAAGAGATCCGGAAAATCACTGAGAGG
Organism: Penicillium palitans; assembly: GCA_019190355.1. NCBI lineage: Eukaryota > Fungi > Ascomycota > Eurotiomycetes > Eurotiales > Aspergillaceae > Penicillium > Penicillium palitans. Next base: position 250,015 of record JAHAQQ010000015.1, read on the forward strand.
TCTTTGCACCTATAGCTGAGGAGATTGATGACAATTTTGGGCATGTGTTCAATTATCTCGAGCCAACAAGGGAACTTGAGAGCACATTGATACTGTTTATACGTGATAATGGCGCCGAGGGGGCTGCCCTCGATGCTATCATAGTAAGTATCTTGACTTTTAGTGCGATCGGCTACTGACTATTGTAGATAGTGGGAGGGGAGGAAATTATTACGATGATAGTCTTGAGAATATGGGAAACAAGGACTCCTTCATTTGGCACGGTATGTTTGGAATAAATGATCTCACGTATATCGAGAATATATCTAATCGAGGCTTTGAGTAGGTCCCAGATGGGCGTGATGGGCGTGTGCAGCGAGTGCACCATTGCGAGGATTTAAATACTAGATCACCGAGTGTGGAATACGCTGTCCCTGCATTGTTCGATATCCTCAACTTGAACAACCTGACCAGGCTATACCGCACTCTTTCTCAACGGTTATGGACATTCTACCAACGGTTTTAGACCTAGCGGGGGTCCCCTATCCTGGAACCTCTTTTCGTTGTCGTGAAGTAGCGTCAGAGCATTGGGGCTCAAGTGATTTCGGTAAATTGATATCCTCCTATTATTAATCGAGTCAAAGTGAGCTTCTGACACAAGATATTACTCCTTCCGAGCAGCTGTCGGAAGTTTCCCGTCCGTTCTCCATGTGTCCCTTGGCGCGGAAGTAGAAATGGCGTTGTCCCTCCAGGGATGGATAGGATAGGCTGAAGTCTGCCTGGGTTTCAATAATGGGTAATGTTTCTTCATGGCATATTTCAGAAGCTTCAATTTTATCAAAACCGAAACGGTCTTGGCCTCCCACGTGATACAGTAAACATCCCTGCAATGAGTCAGGAATGCCTGCAGCCTGTAGGGTAGGATCGCTCTTTTCTGAATTGGGCCAATGCTTGGACGAATCTGACACCAAACCACCGATCGATCACGCCATCAAACCATCCAATCGAAATGGATGGAAAAGAAAGAAAACCCTGAATTATGGTGATCGGCAAGTTGCTGCATGGGATATGATTAGACACATGGACCTTCCAATCTAATGGGGTCAGAGCGAGAATGCGGGAAGTCACCCTATAAGGGTGTTCCCCCCCGATGCCACGTTCCTACCTTTTTCCTGTTCTCAACACGACATGTCAGAAGCGATCAAATCGCCTGGGCACGAGCAAACGGCGAGCGAGCGCCCAAATATCCCTCAAGATGAGGGCCCCGACGCGAATTACAAAGCCAAAGCTGAGGTTCTCAACCGCGCGATTCAGACGATCGGCATGGGCCGATACCAATGGCAGCTTTTCGTCGTTATTGGATTCGGCTGGGCGAGCGACAACCTGTGGCCAATTGTTACCTCTCTGATTCTTCCCGTAGTGTCAAACGAGTTCCATCCGTCAAAGGCTCCGCTGTTGACGCTCGCGCAAAACATTGGGTTGCTCGTCGGTGCGGTGTTTTGGGGATTTGGATGTGATATTTTCGGTCGCAGATGGGCGTTCAACTTGACGATCGGAATCACGGCGGTGTTTGGTCTGATCGCGGCGGGGTCGCCCAACTTTGCGGCTATATGTACATTTGCCGCTTTGTGGTCTGTCGGCGTAGGTGGAAATCTGCCCGTTGACTCGGCCATCTTTCTTGAGTTCCTACCTGGCTCACATCAGTACCTGTTGACTATCTTGTCGATTGACTGGGCTTTGGCCCAGGTGGTCGCTAACTTGATCGGTTGGCCGCTACTTGGATATAGGACTTGTGATTCGGCAGAAGGATGTACGAAATCCGACAACATGGGGTGGCGGTGGTTTATGATCACGATGGGTGGCATCGCGATGATCATGTTTGGTGGTCGGTTTGTGTTTTTCACGATTTTCGAGTCCCCCAAATACCTCATGGGGAAGGGGAGGAATGAGCAGGCTGTGGAAGTTGTCCATGAAGTCGCTAGGAGGAATGGAAAAACATCTGCCTTGACGGTAACTGAGCTTGACGCCTTGGACCAGGGCGAGATACAGCATTTTACCGCGGCAAACATTGTCCGACAACGCCTAGAGACCGTGCGGTTTGACCATATCCGCGCTCTTTTTGATACCCCCAAGCGAGCATGGGCTACTACCTTGATCGTCCTCGTCTGGGCATTCATAGGTCTCGGCTTCCCACTATACAACGCATTCCTTCCATACATTCAGCAATCCCGTGGCGCCGAATTCGGTGATGGGTCGACATACATCACGTACCGGAACTCCTTGATTATTGCCGTCATGGGCATCCCAGGTTGTCTGCTTGGTGGAATGCTGGTTGAACTACCAGGCTTTGGCCGGAAGGGCGCTCTCAGCTCCTCAACAGCTATAACTGGAGCCTTCCTTCTTGCGTCGACAACAGCTACCACATCAAATGCTCTGTTGGGTTGGAACTGCGCCTTTAATTTCATGAGTAGTCTCATGTACGCTGTGTTATATGCATATACTCCTGAGATCTTCCTCACCAAGGACCGCGGTACGGGAAACGCATTAACTGCGTCTGCAAATCGGATCTTTGGTATCATGGCTCCCATCATTGCCATGTTCGCTGATCTCACGACTGCTATTCCTGTTTATGTGAGCGGGGCCCTGTTCATCGCAGCAGGAATTCTTGTGTTGTTCATGCCATATGAGTCTCGCGGAAAGGCGAGTTTGTAAATATGCCGATGCATCACACCCATAATACTTGAGAGGTGGACATTGATCTGCTCCACGGGATGAGTGACGACCTTGTGCTTCTAAGTCGCAAATACCAATTCACCCCTGCAGACAATAATTTGGTCGGACATGAGATCATCCTACAGTTAATATAAATATCCTGGCCAGATCCACCCAATTGAGGCATCAGACAGCCAATGACATCATACCCCTGGCCTCTCCCAATTAGAAACAACATCACGACAACAGGCCCTCACCAGTCATTCACCATTCGCCACTCTTGTTTAATATAACAGACTTTCTAGAAACTGTCTCTCAGCCACTCTCCACCAGTGATCGGAGAATATCAACCAATAACGATTTACTATCATCCACGCTGCGGGGAACATGGGGGACAGCCATACGTCAGATCGGTACATCCAAGATATTAAGCTAGATCACGGTGGCTGCCAGAAAGTAGGCGATGTTGCACCTGATATCATGGCTATGTAACCGGTTTTAGAACGTAGCGTTGATATAAATAAAGGCGGCGATGCCTGCGACTCTACCATAATCTCGATCAACACACACTTCGAATTACATACATATCCTTTACAACACACAAACCACACATCTCTTCCACATAACCACCATGTCCAACGAGCAAAACCGTACGTTCATACACCCAAACCTAAACCAAACCCGAACCCCAACTAACCAAAAATAAATAGCCGGACTCCTCGGTGGCCTAGGCGATACCTTGGGCAAGACAGTCGGCGGCGTGACAAACACACTAGGCAGCACAGTTGGCGGTCTCGGTTCAACTGTGGGCAATGCAACTTCAGGCCTTGGACAGACCGTCTCGGGTGCGACGGAGGGTGTCAGCAACACAGCGAAGAGCGCAGGACAGGGGGTACAGGGTGGTGTATCTAGTCTTGGGGGACAGAAGCAGACTGGGGATAACCCTCTTGGGTTGAATAGATAAGTTATGATTTGTTTGGGAGGTTATATTTGTTAGGGAATTCATGAATTTATGATAGAGGCTGCCGTGCTTGCCATGCGCCACAGTTGGAAGTTCCCTTCGTGCTTAGCTACTTGTACATGAGTAGAGCGAGAAACTTGTGTATCCGGCTACCAGGCCAGTTCTGGTTTTGCCATACAACTAGACGCCTCCAACTGCGAACAAAAGGCCTCATCTTGCGCCGAATCCTTCGACAACTGAGCCTTCGGGGTGGCCGGCCAAATCTCCGCTCCTCCTTGCTTTTCCTCATTTTTTCGGTGTTCCGTTAGCATCTTTCTGACGCTGCTTTGGAAGTGTATAGGTCCCTAATGTCTCAGTTAGTTGTTGTCATATTAGTGGTATGGTTGGATGTTACCTTCTCCTTGCTAGGGTGTAGTTCGCCGTTGGTGAAAACCCCGGCACTTAGGTTCTCCTGCGTTCCAACACAAAGCTCCTTGTCCTCATCAAGAACCTGTCTATAGAACGCGTTGATATTCTCGAACTCTTCGTCAGTGGCATCAATGTGACGGTAAACCTCATTTTCAATCTTGCTCGAAGTAGCAGATACAGGAATCATGCGTTGGATATAGAAGAATTTATCACTAGTTCAGTTAGCCTAGTCATTTGCCAACTTGAAAGTGTAAGAATATACTACTCACGTCACCGTAACAGAAGTCGTAGGATAGAAATACGTGATCGCTCGTCGAAACTGGCTATCAGAGCCTTCCTTATTGAAAATATGATGCTCCATATACCGGGCCTTGGGCTCAACCCGATATTTTGGTAAATCCGAAACGCCGTTGATAAGCGGATGGGATGTAGCGCAATGGTAGCACTCATTATAGTTCTCAATGACACCCTTCCAGTTCGCATCCAATTCCATCTCCCAGTAATGATCGAACTTGAACTCGGCGGCAAAGTCGAAGTCCTGCATACGGGGTTCCTCATCAACCTTCTCGTAATCATCTTCCCACTTCACGTCCGTCTCACCGGCTTGGAGATTAACCCATACAAAGCCAGCCTTGTCGACGTGCACATGGATTGGGAATAATGAGTGTTGCCTTTTATCAAAATCAGGCACTGTTTCGAATCGCGGAGCTTTGGCGAGATTACCCTTCAAGCCGTATGACCATCCGTGGTACTTGCAGCTCAGGATGGATGTTGTGCCGGAAGGGGATTGAACAACGGGGAATGCGCGGTGACGGCAGACGTTGTGGAAGCTGTTGATTGTACCGTCTCGGTCCTGGATAAGGAAAAAGGAGAAGTTGGCAATTGTGAAAGACAGATAATCACCGGGCTTCTTGAAACGACTCGAGTGGGTGAGCAGCATCCATCGCTTAGAGAAGATTGCCCGTCTCTCCAATTGGTACATTGCCTCTGAGCGATACCATGATGCTGGTAGACCGCGTGGAGGGTCCTCTTTTTCCGTGCTTCCTGAACCGAAAATCCGCCACATTTTGAATGGATGATGTGTTTGAATCAAATTTGGGTCAAATTTGGGTTACGAGACACTATGGCCATCACAACGACTATATAGCATGGTACTCATAGGTTGTTGTGAGGGGGTTGAAAATGGGGGAGTGGGGATATACATGTGTCAAGCGATAAGATACTAACTATTATAATTTATATTAATAAATTGGATTTTACCCTATACAACATGTTAACTTCGGAACGTCAAAGATGGGGGTCTATGTTGTACACCCTTGGCCCGATAACGCCATTACCCCACCGACTAACGATGGACCATAAACCTTTATGAGCGACTAAAATATAAACTGTGGGAAATAATACAGCCACTTTACCACTAGGCCACTCCAAAAATCATGGTGTCTACTTATGGGCTAGAAGGGGTATTCTTTAGGTTGGTCCCCTCCAGATAGATCAGAACTACGGAGTACTATATTATATATACCTCCAGCCTCATATTTCCAGATTCCACATTCATCCTATGTATCTTCTTAGGTGTAGCCTGATAACCAGACGTACTCTTACAGTAAGGCCTCCACTATTTACATAATTTAATCATTTCAAGTAGCTTTAGAATCGCTGTGTGGTTCGACTGGAAGCTTTGTAACCTCTCACGTGGCTTTCGTCACATGATGAGGACCGGACCCGCTATTTGCGGCTCATCAACGCCTTACCATATTTCTATCATCAAAGCTCCACAGGTCTCCTGCCCTCATTGACGCGACGGCGCAGTGCAAGGGGCCATGGGCCGACCACGCTCTCTTGTGCCGCCCTGCAGGTTTTGCCAAAAGCAGTTCAAGCGACAAGAACATCTCCGGCGACATGAGCGCACCCGTAAGGGATAAACTTCCTAACCCACATCCTCCTATCAATTGGCTAACTTTGTGGAGATACACACGAGAAGCCCTTCGTATGTGGATGTGGCGGAAGATTTGCACGACAGTAAGGAAGCGTGGCTTTTAATAAGATCGCGCGTACTGACCGTCTCTCAAGAGATATGTTGACGCGCCATCTACGGCTGTCCCACAAGGACAGCCCCGAGTATTCTGATGTAACTGTTGAAGATCCATACCTGCTACCCCAGGGGGATGGGGAATCGCGCAACTATTTTGGTACTCTCGCGCTTGACGGCACCCAGGGGACCGGATCCACCATTGCTGCGGCTGGGGTCTCTTTATCCCAACACATTCCTACTTTCGACGAGCCAGATATCCAAAGTGATTCTATTGGATTCCCCCTTGAAGCAGATCTCGTAGGAATCGCGGCGGAAAAACATGCTAACCAAACAATACCATGGAATGAGACCGATGACTTGGACTTTCTTTGGAACGACTCGCGTCCATTTTCGGAGGTTCTACCTGCCAGCTTCTTCGACACGAACCTCTCTTTGGTGGATATTTCCCAGCAATATCAAGTTCCTCTCATGGAGCAACAGCAAAGCTCTGAACAAGCAGAGCAAGGGCAACAAAACGTCGATAATTCTCCAGGCATAAACACAGAGCCCAACGTGAACCACGAAAATCACCTCGTCGCTGCCGAGGAAGAGGGAGATCCATCGCAAAACCGTCAATTGAAAGGAAATTTTGCTCCTTCAATTTCCCCTTGGAAACTGACGCCTTCGGATTATGCACGGCTTTCCAATGACATCAAAGAGCTCGCCCTTGTTCTCCCATCATCCTTTTCCTTACCTTCCCGACACACCGTCTCTCGCTTCCTGGAAGGATTCTTTCGCAGTTATCATGATCACATACCATTCCTCCACATTCCATCTTCATCTGCCTCCTCGCTCGGCACAGAACTCATTTTGTCACTGGCGGCGGTTGGAGCGTTCTATCGCTTTGAAGATGCAAAAGGGTACATGATCTACCACGCCGCACGAACACTCATCAACTGGCGTCTCGACCAACGCAACCGCCTGGGAATTTCGAATCTAACAAAGACTTCTCATGCCTACGCGGACACTTCGAATATACGAGGTCCCCCGCAGAGGTCCCCTACCATCGATAATGATGAAGATGTTCATTCTGGCTTATCTAGAAAAGCCCCAAAGCTTTTACGTTTGCTGCAGGGACTTATAACCTTGATGACTTTGGCATCATGGGGCGATCGCGCTGTAGTGGGTGACTCACTCGCGATGTCTGGCCAAGTCGCTATGTTAGTCCGTGAAATCGGTATCTCTACACCTGACACAGGCCATAAGACATCTTCTTGGGAAGAGTGGGTGGAGAAGGAGGAGCGCCGTCGAACACTATGGGTGGCATATGCTCAATCCAACTTACAATGCCTGGCCTTTCATTTCCCGCCCACGATCTTGAACCAGGAAGTACTTTTGACCTTGCCATCTTGCGGCGAAGAATGGAACGCCCCGAATTCCCAAGAATGGAAGCGCATGCGAAGATTTCATGTACCTGATTCCAGAAACTTCCAGCAAGCTTTGGGAGAACTTTTCCAGGGGCATCAAATTCACGAGCCGGTGGCAATCTCTGCCTTCGCGAATTATGTACTCATCCACGGCGCATTACAAGAGATCTTCTTCGCTCGCAACACATCTTCTCTGGTAGACCAAGCTACCGGGTCCTTTTCAACGAGCTTCGTGCAGGCAATGGAATCGGCACTGCGAGCGTGGCAAAATTCCTGGGAGGCGACCTATGAATCCACCCTGGATCCCTTATCTCCTAGAGGTCCTATGGGATTCAACGCGACGGCCCTCGTGCGCTTGGCATATATTCGTCTTAATGCCAACACAGGACCGCATCGTCAACTAAGTACTCGGAATCCCGAGGAAATTGCCCGAGCGCTTATCGATGGCCGACCCGCTGTCTGTCAACGCTCCCCGTTTCTTGACCGTGCAGTTTTGCAGTGCATCCACGCACTAAGCATTCCTGTCCGGTCGGGAATACAGTTCATAGCACGCACTCAAATGCTGAACTGGAGCATGCAGCATTCGCTTTGCAACCTTGAATGCACATTCCTTCTCAACCATTGGCTCCAGGAGATTGCCCGATGTATAGAGGTGTTCGGCGTTCAAAATTTACGGGACGATGAGCGTAAGCTCCTCGGCATGATTTATACTGTTATCAGAGAGGCAGATCTTACTGAGCTTTCAGATTGGGCGGATGATGATGCGGGTGCAGTCCGCCGTCTAGCAGCATCCACCGCTCGACTGTGGGCCGAAACATTTGGAGGATTTCATGTATTCAATATCTCTCAGGTGATAGGCGAGAGCGTTACAATTATCGCTGATATCCTAGATTCGCGGCTGGCTTCTTCGGCTTGACATCAGGGCACAATGATTCAAACTTCACAATTTGAACAACCTAAGGCCCGCTGACTTGCACAGGAGAAAAGCCGATGCGTAGAATGTCTGGCCATTTCCGTCACAGTTCCCTCGCAATTTTCTGGTTCATTCTACGCTAGTATCGATCCCTTTCAAAACGAATCATCTTGATTACTGTGCCAAATTCGCTCTCCGCAATTCAGTGTGGTCTAGACCTCAGCTCTAATAAGGAATGCCATTACCATGATGACACTATGAAGATTTCTGGACTGAATTGTGGAAGGGGAATGTGGCGCAAGAGGGGTTCCCATTCCTTGGAAGAAACTGGGGTACTTACTCCATATACCCGGTATCTACCCCACCCGGCATCAGACAAAGTCCAGTGCACTGGTAATAGACTTTGCCCCACAGTTTCCATAATTCGGTAATTTCTGCCGCTGTCAATCCACTGGGCTAATAAAAGCTGATATGTAAGCAGATCTATAAGCTTTGGGGTAGAAATTCGACGTGGTTCGGATGGGGTAGAAACTACGAACACATTAGTAAAAGTGCCGGATTCTTACCTTTGACTACGTAGAGAAGTGAATGTTAAATAGATCCTTCTATCCTGCTACAATTCAAACCTAACCGTGACAATTGACTGTTCAACTCCTTACTTCATATCAAAATGTCTTCTCACACTGTTCTTCGCCACACAACTCGCGATTCTTGGAAAAACATCCAAACATTCGTTGAGCCTCGTCCCATTGTTGGAAAACATGAAGTCCTTATCAAAGTCCGCAGCGTTTCTCTCAACTACAGAGACGTTGCCATCGCCACTAGCAAGTACCCATTTACCGTGAAGGACAATGTAGTTCCGGGATCCGATGCTGCGGGCGATATCGTCGAAATTGGCGAAGGAGTGACCGGATTTGCGAAAGGTGACAAAGTTGTCGCTGCCTTCGATCCTGCCACTCTCTACGGACCTATCAAGACCTGGCAGACCGGTCTAGGTGGCCCCACAGATGGAGTTCTGAGGGAGTACATCACGATTCCAGCCCAAAGCGTGGTAAAGATTCCTGAGTCGTCAACCCTTAGCTACGCTCAGTGGGCTAGTGTTGTCTGTACTGGTGTGACGGCTTGGAATGCTCTGTATGGAAACGTGGCATTGAAGCCCGGCCAGACTGTTCTTTTCCAGGGTAAGCTATGCCTATATGACTTTTCTCAATCTATCCATTTATACAACGGCGCTAATATTTAATTGGTAGGTACGGGAGGAGTGTCTGTCACCGGCGTGGTCTTGGCTAAAGCGGCGGGTGCGACCACCATCATCACGTCCTCTTCCGATGAGAAGCTAGCCTACGTGAAGGAGAAGTACGGCGTCGATCACGTCATCAACTACAAAAAGACCCCCGACTGGGCAGCCGAAGCCCAGAAGATCACCGGTGGCCAAGGTGTCGATTTCATTCTCGAGAATGGTGGCTCCGGTACGATGAAACAATCTCTGGAAGCGATCGCGTACGGTGGAATTATCTCTTGTATCGGATTCTTGTCTCTTGCATCCCAAGACCAGATGCCTGATGTCGCCCTTCTTGCTTTAGGTAAGGGAGCTGTTGTGCGTGGCATCATGGTCGGCTCGAAAGAGATGCTAGAGGATGCTGTTCGCTTCATCAGCAAGCAAAACTTGCAGATTCCGGTTGAGAAGGTATTCAAATTTGGCCGTGATGAGGTTATCAAGGCCCTTGACTTCATGACAGGGGGACAGCATATTGGAAAGATCTGCATCGACTTTTAGGCTGTCGATTCCGGACGAGGATTCCTTTCTCCAAAATGATCATTCATGTAATGAATCATCCCCTGTACCTAGCCAACCAATGAATTGGGAGCGCAGTGAGATATGAATAAACAGGCCAGGATGTGTCAAACCAATCCAAACGTGTTATGCTGCGGGCTACATCTTTCTAGAATATGTTCATAGACCCATGCATCTGTTGATGCTTGGCGAAAACGCCCTGTCCCTGGTAGGGTGCTAGGGGAGAAGGGGCGAGAACCTAGTACGAAGAAGCGGAGAATAGTCAGAAATTTATACCACACAAGCATTGCGATACAACCAAAGAAAACTGGCACGAAGATCTCTTCCAATTCAGTTCTATGTAGTCATTGAGAGATGGTCCATGTGGAATCCGCCCTCGGGGCATTTTGCAAAGCACCAAAGGAATGCAGAGGTTCCATGCTGTAATCAAGTAAGGACTGCTAGATCGGACAAGAAAACCCACTTAATAGCCTCCTTGAGTTCGTTATGTTGCCATTCGGTCAATTCACCCTTCGGAAAAAGGAAGGATGATTCTTTCCCGTTTGCCTGTTGGAGTACAGGCAAAATCCCACCGTCATGAGCTATGATCACAAGGACATTTTCACAGGCATCAAGTTCTTGGATCCCTTCCACGCTCCACCGGTATTTGTCAATATCGTGAGTAAACATTCCAGCGGCCTTGTAGATTGGTGACCGTTCGATGGCGCTCTTTTTATTGATTTTTTCAGTGATGTTCCCGGGGCCCACGGACGCCTGTTTCGAATGTATTGCTACATGCAAAGGAATAACATCTTTAGGAACAGGAGCAATCTTGGACGGGCGAAATTCCCCGGGATGATGGGCACAATCCTGATGCTGTTAGCACCGCTCTTGTAATACGGGCATTGATGACCACTCACCCCACCCATTAAGATGAAGGAATCAGGCTTTACACGGGCAAATGCACAGATATGACCAGCGGCATGACCCGGAACATCCAGTAAATAGACGCTCCCATCTTCAAACCAGTCAAAAGCTTTGAAGCGTCCAATGAAGATAGACTCTTTAGAATTGTCAAAATCAAGTTCATTTACTCGACGCCCCTTCAAATCAGCCGATTTCACCGGCGAATCCGGATTATCAGGATACCCTGGTGTATATGCCTGCGTGAATCCCGGTCCAACAACTAACTCCGTGCTGTCTGGAAATTTGGATGGATCCCCAATGTGATCAAAGTGCTGATGAGACCAAAATATTGATTTGATCTCGTGTAGTTCAATTCCATTCGCGACTAGTGTGTCGGGCACGTCATGAGGCACTGCCACTTTCCACCCCACACTTGGATTGTTTATACGATTGGCTGTGACTGGGGCGAGATTCTGAATGTCCTTTCGTAGAGACAGATCAAACAGTACCCGGCCTTTCGATGGGTGTGTTATTAGAAATGAATAGGAAGGGATTCGAAGACGCTCGTGGCCTTCTATATTTGGATATAAGAACTGCTTTGCTGGGAGATCGAGCCGAGCACCACTGTGAAACATTAGCATGTTGCTCATGTCTAGGATTTGGAATTCGATTGATGCAGGGAGGTAATATACCAATCAATCAAGGAAACGGAGACAGTTTGTGTTGACACTGGAAACCCCACAACGGGGTGAAGCTCTGATACCATTTTTTTGATGGTATTTAGGGACACATTAGGGATGGCAAGGAGATGTTAGCCTGAGATTGTGAAATGGCAATGGACGGGGCACATTACGCACATATGATGCTTGAGTCAAAACTTCAGGTATTTCAAGTCAATAGCCTATTGCATCATGTTATAGGTTATATGTCATGATATAACTCACCGTATCAGAACTCATCGTCTACTTGCTATTACTTTTGTTGACTCCTTATTTCGTGTAAAAGATGAGTGAAGACTTGACCTCGGGCCATCGGTTCAAGTCTTCACTAAGGCCCAGTTAGTAGGGGACGCAAAAAGGATCTCGGACAAGTGAGGTCTAGGGTCAACATAAATGGCCCTATAACAGTGAGTAGTTACGTTACCTGACTAGAATTGGAATGTAGAATGATTGATTTCAAGAGGCGTGTAATGGCCGCCGGGTGGGTTGTAAAAGAGTACTGAAGCATGAGCTTGGCTAGTAGTTATTTGAGTATTATCCACAGCAGGTGATGTGGTTGCAAGACATCAGAAATGATGTAGCTACTAGGAGCCAGAGAGAGAAGAAGACCAAGAGATCCATTCCTCTACAAACAAACACAGAGCTACTTATGTAGCGGACAGCCTGACAAACCAGGCATCCATCTCAACGAGGAAGGAGAGAAGACAGGTTGATTGTCTGTTATCAAACAGCCAGTGAGAGGGGCCAAGGCACCAAGGGCCGGTGATTGTGAGAAATTGTACTCCATATTCAGTGTCATAGTATATGCCTTGGGCTCGCATTTTATACAAAATTCAATGCTATAAACCTGGGCACTATTGTATAGAGCACGCTATCATAGTGGTTTGCGGACTTTCCGGGGTTCAAGACTGTATGTTTCTAACATGTATAACACCGTGGTAACTATTCGACAAGGAACAATGTTGACTACGTACATATGTATAGATAATAGAGATATGACGCATGTGGTAGTAACTCTAAAGGAGTAAGAGAACCTTGGAAGGAGGGGCCTCCTTAGGCAGCCACACACCTTACCTATACCTATAGTGGAAGCTGGAGAGTGTATTACACTTCGCCTGGTCATTATCCATTTCTAATCGTTAATTCTTCACTTCAACCCAACATTCCTCATCACCCACCACACAATTTGTTGACGACTCTCCAACCAACATCCATTTGACCAGTTTGCTCTTCCTGCACCCTCGTCTAGTCAGAATGCCTCCCGACTTCTCCACGTGGAGGTATCCTGAGCGCCAGCGGGCTGCAACCTACTTACAAGCCCGCAGTAACATCATCACCGCTCTTGAGAGAATTTATGCGCGGATCGAAATTTCCAGCTCCGCCCAGATCGACCCCGCTTCCTACGAGTCTCTTGGCATTGAGTGTCGATTTCTTGAACTAGATGATGACGGGAAACATCTTTATCCCCCGAACTCGGCGAAGATTTATTCCAGGCAGAGGTCATGGTCCTTACCGCAGCTATGATCACGCGTCTTGAGGGAGAGGACTGCTTGGATTATAACACTATTCCGGCGAGAATACATTCGAAATATTCTTGCATTACTGAAAACCTAATATGTCTTTATAACATATAGGCCATGTGTATCACTATTTTCGGACGCATGAAAGCCCGAGTCCTCGAAGCCCATTCCACCCAACAAGGGGTGGCCATCAAGAAGACCCAGGTTCTTGATTTCTCAAGCAACCAAGTGGCGAACAAGAATATGGATATTCTGCTTGGATTTATGGCCGGTGACCTGATCGGAGATCCCAAGGACCTACACAGTTCCCACAGATATCCCAAAGGTTTGAAGCTTATATATCCGATGCAAAGTGGGTATACCGCAACAGGCACTAATTTCACTTCTAGAATCCCATCTAGATAGACATTATGTTGCTCATGGTGAATCAGACACCTAATTGAAGGTTAACGCCTGAAGGACAAGGGCGCTGTCTCAATCAGATAGATTGGCTAACTGTTAGATAGGCCTGTGCGAACTGTTCCCGATCTGAATGTAAATGTGTCCCGAGACCTGGTAGTCAGGGCTGCGAGAGGTGTAAGAAATCCTGCCTGCCCGGCGACTCGACTCGCCCTACAAATGCCGAAAGGAATAACCCCATCCCTAGCATCACCCGCCCGGAAGAGAAATTAGATAGCCTTGTTCACCTGTTAGGTGGTGGCCCAGTTGTCGTGAACAAGGCCTCCCATCCGGGTGATCATCTTACACCCGCCTCCACCTCCTCCACAAGTGGAGACTCATCGGCAACCTCATCCGTATATAATCCATTCTACAAACATTGACAGAAATCAATGTGTATAGCAATGTATGTAAAATTGACAAAATCCGCTTTTTTCCAATCTATACGGATATCGTTGATTCCGGTCGCTTTATACCCGAGGAGCCGATGGTCAAGAATCTCGAAAGTACTATTACCTCTACAGAACATCTTTCTGGGAAAGCAGACGGTGGAATGTATGATGATAGCCTAGATAAACCCGGTGAGCCTGCTCAAGATTCAGTTGCCATATTCGGACACCTTTCATCTCATATTTTGATGTATTCTCTCGCAGACCGAATTATTTTTCTACCGGTGATCTAGCTATTATGTTGACGCAATATCTGTCTTTTCCATTTCAATAAGCTCTAGGCATGTATTTAAGTCCCCGATAATTGATCATAGATTCTTACGGCACTCTCACTCGTCCACTATAATGTCAATCTCTAGCCACAGTTAATATCGTGTTTGTCGAGGGTTGTCCACTGCGCCAGCAAGTCTTCTAGATTAACCGGCACTAGGAAACCTTCATCACAAAACCTTTCCTGGGTGTCATCACCACCATGCTCAAAACTCCCACCTTCCTTAGGAATGTCGAGTGAAGGTAATTTCTGCGTTGTATGATTTTTGAAATCCTCAGACCCTGTTGTAAACTCCGTGGGAGAATGGGTAGCATTGCCTACTGATGTAATATAAGCACTGATTTGTTGCAATATCTCGTCAGTATTTTCACGCTTGACTTACTCCAACCCCCTATATGCGTAGTATTTCTCTCAAAAATCTCCTGGGCATCCGAGCGAGAGCAGAATTTACTGCAGCCTTGCACGCTGCTGCTGCCCGTTAAAGTACCGCTGAACGCTGGCTTGGGATCTTTGTTCTCAGTCTTTTTCTCGCTATCAAAATTTATCAGTCTTGCACAAGAAATAGTGTGTGAAAAATTCGTACGCAAAAAGAGAGCAGTCAATGTGGACTGAGGGGCCATGCTCCAATTGGAATCGCACAATTTCTCCAGAGTGAATATTTAGAACGCCGTTTTTAATTCGCAAGAGGCGGTTCCCCTCAAGTTTGCTTCTGTGTGCCTCAATATCACGCAGCATGCTGTGTATAAGAATGTTGTACTGCTTCAGCTCGGGGTGCTCGTTGCCATCGGTAACTCCATTGGGTTTTGTTTGAGCTTCGGCGCTATTCGTAGAAGTTACTGGCTCTACTGGCTGTTCCCTCGAATATTGCTGGTGTGGATTCGTATCATCGTCCTGATTGTCGAACACTCTGGTAGCGGTATAGGCCGAGCCTATGCTATCGGTCTCCATGGAAGAATTTTGAGAATGAACTGTGACCAAATCTGTCTGGTGTGGCTTATGACAATCATTTTTTCTGTCTTCTAAGAGGCTTTCGATCAATTCGCGCTGCTGTTGCAGTAAGGTTGTAGCATGGTTACTATTTAAAATCAGGAACTAGTGACTGTAAACATGAGGAATAGACGAACGTACCTTCGAATCTGCACCGCATACATAATCACATTGAGTAGAAGCAGCATCGTCGACTTTAGCCTCTCCAGGTTGAATTTGAGCGGTTCAAGGGCCGGATCAACCAATACTAGTCTAAACTTCTCAGTGACTTGTTGAAAGCGATTCTTTCCAGGCTGATTGAAATTATCGGTTACTCTCTCGATCTGTCCAAGTACATCCCGACATTGATCTAGGACACGGGTTAAAGTTCGGAATGCTTCATCTGAGCAGATCTTTGACGCATTCTCGTCTTTCAAATTATCGCCGAGCTCACGCAAAATAACACTGACAAGCGCAACCTCGTTTGACAGGAGTTGTATAGACTCGTTGGCATTTTTAACCTGTCGGTAGAAGGAGAAGAGTTTGACAGATAATTTGGTGCCTAGATCTGCCACCTGTATGATACTAGCTGCAATGCCGAGCGCCTCGAGGCCAGACATGACAGCAATAGATATACACGCGGCGAGTGGTCAGCGGGAAAGGTCAATAAATATAAGCGAGGAGATAATAGCGGGGAAATGTTACACGTGTAGTTTTCTCGTAATCTAGTTACAGTACAGTACAGTCGGCTCGTTGAGAAGTACGAAGCGGTATAAGGGTCAGGCTTCAAAACCCAGTTTTGGAGTACCTTGATGCTTTATTTTAGAACGGCAGAAAAATATACATACCTGAATTACTATTACACATGTCTTAATAATCAAAGTACCTGGCTTCTCCCAGCGTTGTTAGGTAGGGTACGGAGTATATGAAGCTTTTGTACACCATACAAATCAATGCATCTCCATATTTCTGGGTGGTTGCAAGTCCAAAACAATGAAGCCCTTTGCCACCATACAAATTAATACATCTCCAACAGTGAACTTTTCATTTTGTGGACTTGCAACCGGTAGAAAATATGCAGAGGCCTTGATTTTTATGGTGTCAAAAAGCTTCATTTGTCGCATTGGGTATAGACTGCGCCAAAACACGAGAATGGGTAAGAGATTCCAATCCGCAACCCAAACCCGCAAACCCGTATAGGTAACCCGCGCGGTTCCCGTAAAAACCCGCGGCTATAATACTAATCAATTATTTTGGAGAGACGTTCACACGCACAACCGTATACTACCGGAAAGAGCCCCTGGCGTTCTTGTTGACAGTGGGATCCATCGAGAGTCCGTGACCCAGGATGTTTGTTCGTCATCGTTGATCTATGCTTTTGTTCCATGCGCATCACAAGTTGATATGAGTTTTAACGTTCGTCAATATGTGATTATAGCATAACACAGAGGTAACATGTATTGTTTTCCCTATGTCCACCCAAGCCATATTATTCCATGGGGATAATATGTGTGCTGTAAGTGCTATGTAGGGTCATTATCCTGCTACACGGCGTGATTCGGATATTGTGTTACCAGCATAGCCCGGCAAACCGGACGCTGGTACGCTCATACTGCTTGCAACTTCGACTTTCCGGCCTTTCTGCTAGACTCAAGGGCAGCAGACAAGCCAAACTGGGATGCGATTCCATTGACGCGATGAGTTGAGTTCAAATTCTTGACAACAAGAATTTGGAAACAAGTGGCGCTCCCTTGGCGAGAAGCGATGACTGACCAGGCTAGGAAGAGCTCCCAAATCTATTTCAGATTAGATAAACATTGGTGTTACATGTGGGAAGAATCTCACTCTGAACCATCGCTGGCCATATTTGGCCTTGATTGTATCGGTATTGCCGAGCCAGTTACGGTACCATCTCCAAAGTGTTCCGGAATAATGGACCCCGACGGTGTCGACACTATTGATATTCATGTTTAGTTCCGCCCAACAGTTTGAATGCGCTTCTAGGACTCACCCTTTAATTTCAAATCCAGCTCGTTCCAAGGATCTCACGTAATTCCAAAGAGGAGTAGAAGCGTCTGCACCACGGAAGATGTATTTATTCAAATACAAACCCCAGATGAAGTCCTCGTACTGCCATGCTTGCCGGAGACCAGACAGCTGCACATACATGGCACCATCATCCTGTAGCATATCATAGCATTGGCGGAAGAAGCCGGTCAATTTCCGGATGCCAACATGCTCGCCCATCTCTAGCTGCGTGATCTTATCATACTTCATATGGGGAATGTCACGGTAGTCCATGCAGAGAATGCGGCTTTGGGACTCCGGGACACCAGCCTTTCGGAGAGCGTCATTTCCCCATGCGGTCTGGTGTCGTGCAATAGTGAGACCTGTCACATTTGCTCCGTAGTTGAGGCTCGCGAACTTCGCCAATGTTCCCCATCCACAGCCGATGTCCAGCATTGTTTCCCCTTTCTTGAGTGCGAGCTTTTCGCAAACAATCGCCATTTTGTTATCCTGCATTTCTTCCAGAGTTTCCTCTCGCTCTGTGTCGGATATGATACCGGAGGTGTAGATCATGCGAGGACCGAGGAACCAGGCGTAGTGATCGTTGCCGCGGTCGTAGTTTGGACGGATCTGCTCTTCATCTTGGGACTTAGTATGA
Source organism: Penicillium palitans (assembly GCA_019190355.1). Lineage (NCBI taxonomy): Eukaryota > Fungi > Ascomycota > Eurotiomycetes > Eurotiales > Aspergillaceae > Penicillium > Penicillium palitans. The sequence goes on from JAHAQQ010000015.1 coordinate 268,137, forward strand.
AACAACACATCCCTGGCGAAGGTTAGGAAAATGAATTTGAACAGGTCCCAGGTAAATCCGAAGTGTGCCCAATCGTGTCGATATTCCATAATGTCCAAACAATCTCCGTTAAAATCCACCGCGCCATCCAGGTACAATTCGCAGAAGGTTTGCATAGGGACGCGTTTTCTTCCATGCCATTTCGCACGATCGGCCTCGTTTTTGAATGTCACATAGTGCTCTATGGGTCGACCCGGTAGTTTCACCTTGTCATTGATACGAGGACTAGAGGTAGATTTCCAAGCCCAGAAACCAATGAGGACCGGCAAACCAGTAATGAGACCGAGGAATAGTGTCGTTTTCACGCCTCCGCCCAGTACGTAGGCTAGGAGAACTGGAACTCCCACGAGGGCACTGATCAAGACGACATTGGAGAAGCTCTCATTGCCAGCACCTTCCGCCGGCAGAGGAGGATTGGAAATCGCCGGTGACTAGGGATGTTAGGAATTTATTGGGCGATGTTAGGATTATTGAGAGACTGACATTTGTGAGGGGAATTCCACAGCTTTCAGTTGTTCCGAAAGCTGATGGCTTCGGTACCGGTGTCTGTATGAAATCAATCTCACTGTCAAGGGTGACATCGTTTGTTTCTTTCCGAGCCATGCTAGACATCTTGATGCATCTGCTTCGTTGCAATTGATGATAAACAATCGAAGCCAGTTGGAAGAGCGCAGGAACAAGCCCCTTAGGGAGTGTTTCGTCTTAGGAACCCGCCAAGCTCCTGTAACAGGAACCCGCAGGGTTCAGGGTTCCCGCGGGTTCCGAAGGCACTAATCAAAAGGTGAATATGATGGAGAATGCACATCCCTGCCCTAAAATACATAAAAGTGGTCTCCCTCGGGTTCCGCGGACTCCGATGATATATATAGCATTGCCCAACCACGTCATTGATTTTGTATATCTGATTCCAACTTCTTGTACGACTCCTGGATTAAATACACGAAATTAACATATATGACTTTAAAATAAGAAGCACGCTTTACTTTCACTGGCCATGTACTTTAGGTATGTCTACCGCTACCCGCAATTTCCCCAATGTCATGTAACTAATCATTGTGATATCTCATCTCTCATTGAGCTGTAAACTTTAGCGACGACAACGAAAAAACGCTGAGCTTGAATCAGAGCTTACAAAAAGCCGACAACGTGGACTGAGATATCGCTGTGCGTGGCTACCACTAGAGATTTTGGTACTATTAGCCCAACCGGGGACGTCTGTGGAAGACCTTTTATGACCTTATTATAGCTTCATAATTAATGGAAACGGCACTTCTTGTCATAGAGATCAGAAATAAAGTTTATACGTGTTGTGTATCAATTTACGGCTCATCATTCTGAATAGATATCTAGACAGCCGAAACAATAACCAAAAGCACAGAGGAAAGGGTAGCTGTAAGAGTAGTTAAAAAGACGGAGAGAAAGACAGATGGAAGGAAAGATGGAAAGACGTTAAAAATGTGCCGAGACAATCATGCTATCACAAGCCTGGTGGAGATTGAGTCCGGGGGACCCAGCATCGTAAGTCATGATCATGAGTTTGAAGTCAATATCTGGATCATTGAAGTTGTGAATGAGCATGTGTATCCAGAGTAGATAAGCTGGCATGCAGTGTTCGAACCCCAACAAGAAGGCCCGTCAAGCTCCATAACCAAACGGTGGCAAAAGAACAATTCAACAATGAGAGGCTTGGTGCTATCCCAATGTTCTAGGATTTTCCAAGTTGAGTATTTGTAGAACAGCATGAAGGATAGAGAAGTCGGAAGCATCACGTTGAGGAGTTGCTCGGATTTCTTCAACTTCAGATGAGTTATGTCTTTGCAGACTCGGTGAAAGTACTCAGGTCGAGCCCCAGCTTTGCGCCATTCATCGATTTGGCCAATATTAATGTTAAAGCTCGCTTTCTCGCAGTACGCATCGAACGGTGCCAACATGGTCGAACAAGTTGCGATTTCACGGCGACGTAGATGATGTGCGCCGGCACCAAACCGTTGTCGGTTGATCTCATTAGTTGTAGTGGTGTTCGAGATTCTGACCTCTTTGCCTTCACCCTTTTTTGCATTGTGTGAAGGACCGCGTGTAATCCCTGGACAACACATATGTTGTTAGCAAGACAACTTCCCGAATCATGATTGGATATATAATGGACTTACATTGCCGATAGGTAATGCCATGTTTCATACTCCTGCTGCTCTGTGGGCAACAGCCGAGCCTGCGCGGTGCGAAACTTGATCCTCTTGAAGATATTTTTCAATGGGGTCATGACACCGTTTGAGCTTTTTCAGGAAAGAGGCCTGAGTCCTTTGGATGGCAACCGTGTCGAAAGCAAGCGCGAAATACACGGGCACAGCCGCGTATACGCCAAACACTTCTTCCTTTGTGATCTTTCGGAGCATGGAAGATTTCGGGAGATTCAATCGCAAAGGTGATGTGGCCGGAACATCCTCGAAATTCTCTTTGATCTTCGAGAGATGCGTCTTGTCTAAAGAGCTAGATCTTCGTTTCAAGTGAGGATCCGAGCACAACTTGGATTTCAGGCGAGCTACGCCGCGTGAACCAAGGAGGCCTACCAGGCACGCAAGATCCTATGAATGTTAGCTTGGTACAATATTTATATAGGAAGAGGTGGATAAGATCTCACATCAATAGAGTTGAACATAGGTGTTGCTGTGATAATGATGTTAAACTCGACGTTCCGCTGGCTTAGAATCGTCCAGATGGCCGTTTGTGTGTTCTTGGCTCGGTGAGCCTCGTGCAGGACGAGTACATTGAAGACGGCAGTGTGGTAGGTTATACCCAGTACTCGATAAAGTCCTTCATCACTTCAGTGCCGTTATCATTGTATCTCGGTGGATCGTACGAGATAGGTGGGAATAGTTCTGTTCGTTGAATCTCTGCTGTTCGCTCTCGGTGGGTTTCATAAGAGGATAGGATCATGGCCATCCGGGCATCGGGACTCGATTGATCGAAGATGTACCGGAGGTATCGAGGAAGAGCGTTCGAAGATAAGACTAAGGTGAGACTGAGAGGAGAGGAAGGTGAGAGGAAGGTGAGAGGAAGGTGAGGCGAAAGTGAGCCTAAAACGAGAGTAAGATGAGAGTAAGATAATTATCAAACGTGAGCCTATCGCATATACTATGATGGGCCTTGGTGCCTTAATGCCTTGCCAGGCGTTGTCAAACTCATTCAGCAGTTCCAGGTTTACGTGGGTGACTTTGCTACAACCTCTCCAGGCCAGGCCTGCCCACACAAGCCGAAACTGAGGCGGAACACACACTATTATCCAATCACTTGTGGCTAATGAAACTCGGAACTTCAACCGCATGAAGCATCTAGAAGGGCTTCTGTCCTCTCGCCAGCCAAGTGCCCACCTTTGCCGGTTGAACACTTTACTGCTAGTTCGCTGTAACGAAACATAGACAGGCGCCGATCTCAACGATCATGCTTATCCTGAGCACATCCGATTTGCCCTACGAATCCTTTTCGACCAACAGCGAGGAATCGGAACGGACCAGCTGCGGAAATATTTCTGGCTTATAATCATCTATCCGAGCTAACGCGAAACAAAATTGCGTTCCTTAAGGACTGAACTTGAAAAAGGATCCGCAGAACAACCAGCATATGCCCGTCGGCTGCAAACTCGGAAAGCAGGTACAGCGCGTTCTTTGTTGCTATCACATTGCTGTACTGACTTTAAAAGACATAAATGGGCAATTTCAAATATCTACAGTCTCGACTCAACAACGTTAGTTCCTATTGATTTACCCCACCGACGATCGACCTAAGTACAGTTAGTGAAGTCCAGAGCCAGAGAAAGGAATACATACGTCTGCGATGTGGTCATATCCCAGCAATTTAGGTGCCAAACCGGGATCTCGCCAAGCCAATGCTTCTCCCTCGGGCGTGGGAACCATCTGCATCTTGCGGTCTCTTTCTTCCTGTTCAGCGCCATCATGGAGGTGATAGAGATATTGTTGGATATTTCCCCGCTCGACAATCATTTTCGTTCGCTGCTTGCGACACTCCTGGAAGATAGCAAGGGCTTGTTGCTTCGCAGTGAGGAACTCGGCTGAGGTCTTGGAAATACTGGGGCTATTCGGGAGTCGAGAGAGGCATTCGCCTAGAACTGCTCCATCCTCAAAGGACATTCCAGCACTGCGACTGTTAGCCAATGCTAAACTAACAACAAATAAAAACGTACCCAGATGCCAAATACGGCAATGTAGCGTGAACTGCGTCACCCAGCATCACGAACGCCCCGGAGGGATGCGTCCAATCAAAGTCTCCAAATCGGATGCAAAGTCGCCATTTCTGAACAGACTCACAGAGCTTCAAGAGTTTGGGGATGCTGTGGTTGTCAGTATGTACTCCCGGTTGAAGGGAAGTATAGAACGTACCGAGGATCCCAATCTTTGAACAAAGCACACATCTCTTCCACATTTCCTTCAATGGTCGATGCTAAAGATTCCTCTGGGATATCGTCGGGGACGAGTAGTACCATGTTGAACAACTCTCCGCCTCGAAGCACATAGTTCACTACATAATTAGTAATGCACCCATAAGATGAAGAAAGAAACATACCTGCGTGAGAATCCGGTCCCAACCAGTAGTTGACCTGGGGATCTGTCACCAATTCCGCAAGATCAGGATCCTTCCGCATCTCCTCCGTTGACAACAGCAAGCGGTATGCCAGATCTCCGGTCTTCACCGGAGGGTCCACTCGACCCAACAACCCCTCCGTCAATTTCCCAAACACCCCATCCGCCCCGATGACAAGATCTCCAATCCATTGCCTCCCATCCGCCGCGGTAGCAGTAGCAGTGGTCCCATCTTTGCTTACGGTCACATCCGCCACACGAGCATTGCAGGTAATATTAACACCCAACTCGAGCGCTCTCTCAACCAGACATTGTTGTAAGTCCGCACGGTGGAAGTCGCGATACCAAGTTCCCGGGTAGCTACTCTCCGATTGGTGGAAGTCCAAAGACGAAATATGATTACCTTTCCATCCAAGGAAGTTGCAAACTCGAGGAACGGTCATGTGTGGCGTGAGAGCCTTTTCAATACCCCAATGTTGGAGTACACGCGAGCTGTTGGGTAGAATCTGGATACCCGCGCCGACCTCTTTGATTTCCCGTGTTGCTTCGAGGACCTGGACTTGATGTCCAGCGAGCGCACAACTGATCGCAGACCCAAGACCTGCAAGGCCTGCACCGACGATGACGACGTTTAATTGGCATGACTGGGAGCGGACCTCTTGCTCTTTGATAGGAATTTGAGGTGCCATTGTGATGGGTGTGTAACGGAACCCAGATGAGGGATGTTTCGATTGTTGAATACCGTCCGATCCTGTGGTACAAGACTACTTATGATAGATAGGCACATCGGACATGGTCCCTCCATCTTTACTCGGCTTGACTCCAACTATGGACAAAGATGGGGGTTAGCTCAATTTGGGTATGCCACTATCCGATAGCTTAAAAGGCACGAATGTCTGAGGGGAAGGGGCTTCACTACGCAGCAAAACGGTATTCAGCTACACTACGATATGTCGAGAGTGAGTGCTCCCACCTTTCCCTTGAGAATCCGAGCTAACCGAACAAGTTTTCTTTGAAAGGGCGCACGGCACTGGTGACGGGTGGTGCTCGGGGTTGCGGCCTGGCCTTTGCGCGGGGACTCGCCGAGGCTGGCGCTGATGTAGCTGTCTTTGATGTCGTTCCACCCGAGGAAGGATTCCATGCAATTGAGAAAGACTGCAGTGTGCGAACTGCGTATTACAAGTGGGTGGATTCAATATTGTTCACTTGGGGTTCAATGACTAACAACAACAGGGTCGACGTGTCATCCCAGGAATCATTGGAAGAAGGCTTTGCCAGCTTCCAGAAAGATTTTGACAATGCTCTTGATATTTGCGTTCCATGCGCCGGTATTAACCGCCACCTCCCATTCCTCGAATTTACATACAAGGATCATCAGGATCTACTATCTATCAACGTACTCGGACTTTACTTCACTGCCCAGCTCGCAGCTAAGCAGATGATTGCCAACAAGACAAAGCATGGCAGCATTATTTTAGTGGCTAGTATGGCGAGCCATATCGCTGTGCGCAGTCAGCTATGTTCCGCCTATTGTGGCACAAAAGGCGCAGTGAGATCGATGTGTCCTGCGATCGCAAAAGAGGTAGCGGAATATGTGAGTTGATCGCAACCCAAGTTTCAAGGAATATCACTAACCCAGCGCAACAGGGTATTCGAGTCAATTCCATCTCTCCGGGATTCGTGAAGACAGAAATGACGGCTTCAGTAAGTTCCCACCCAAGCAAAGTACTCCGATAGGCGCTAATGGCTAGTTCCCCCATCTCCTCGACGGCTGGAAGTCCGAAGCCATGAACGGTCGAATTGCCGAACCAGAAGATATCATGGGGGCGTGTGTATTCCTCGCAAGTGACGCGAGTTCGTACATGACCGGGTCGGACATTGTTGTGGACGGTGGGGTGACACGATGGTGATAAACACCTGTGAAGAGTGGGGGTTTTCCCCCGCATCGATTTGAACAATTTGAATAAATAGAGAAGATGGAAAAGGATCAAGAAATTTATCAAGTCAATCAACAAATTGAATCTCAATAATGTCACCAAGTGCAGACCACGAAGGATACAGAATTGGCCCTGTCGATGCTGCGACTACCGTTGTGGTGGTGGGTGCGGGACCCTCGGGGTTGATGCTAGCGTATGTCAACTTGCTCCTTCAATTGGAGTCGATGCTAACAGTTTCGAAGATGTAATCTTGTTCGCTTTGGAATCGCCGTGGTGATTCTCGACGATCGTCCCGACAAGACACCCACAGGCAAGGCCGATGGAATGCAACCCAAGACCATCGAGACATTCAGACAACTTGGTTTGGCGGATCCTTTACTAAAGAATGGAGCTCGGGTTTACGATATTTCTTTCTGGGTATATTTCGAATCAATTGCTGGTGTTGGATCTGGCTAACAAAATGCCAGGAATCAACCGCCAACGAGTCCCTCAAACGCACTGGTCGCAAAACCCACTATCCCGAGCACGTCGGTGCCTCTGACCCATACATCCTGCTAGCCCATCAGGGGATGGTTGAGGAGGTCATGATCGATGATATGGAGGCACGGGGGGTGTTCGTCACTCGCAATAGCAAGTTCGTATCTTGCGCGCGTGTGGATGGAACAAGACAATTGGATATTTTGTATGAGGATATTACTACAAATACTCCTCGCAAGATCAGGGCGGATTATCTGGTTGGATGCGATGGAGCTCGATCTAAAGTCAGAGCGTTTATTCCAGATGCTGAGCTCGAGGGAGAATTAACAAACGCGGCATGGGGAGTGCTAGATGGTATGTGTTTCCGATCTGTTGACAGCACCTTTGGCTAATAATGTAGGCGTGATCGATACCGACTTCCCTGATCTATGGAGCAAAGTCGCGTTACGGTCTCATTCCGCAGGTTCGATCTTGTGGATTCCGCGTGAAAAAGGCATGACCCGATTATACGTCGAGTTGAGTTCCACAGACGGGGAGCGAGTAGAAAAATCCAAAGCCACCACTGAATACGTCATGGGCCGTGCCAGAGAGGCAATGCATCCATTTAACCTACAATGGAAGACAGTGGAGTGGTTCGGAACATATGTTGTGGGTCAACGGGTTGCGAAACGCTTCATGGACTCGGAAGCACAGATATTCATTGCCGGTGATGTATGTCGAACTCGATTTCAAACACATATCGCGCATAATTTAATGAATATACAGGCTGGTCACTGTCACTCCGCTCTTGCAGCCCAAGGTGCCAACACCAGTATGCACGACAGCTTCAACCTCGCATGGAAGCTCAACCTCCTAGTCCGAGGACTGGCCAAACCATCCTTACTGCAGACCTACGAAGAAGAAAGACAAAAGATCGCATACGACCTCATCAACTTCGACGTCGAGCACTGCAAAGCCTTCGCAGCAGGCGACGCAGAATTAGCCAAGAACTTCGACGACAACATTCGATTCATATCCGGCCTCGGGGCCGAGTATGGTCCAGGAATGTTGACACAAGCTCCAGCCACCACATCCCGCCTCCAACCCGGAATGCTCCAACTCCCAGCTACAGTCACCCGCCATATTGATGCTAACCCGGTCGATATTCAGTTGGATATTCCTCTTCTGGGTCAATTCAAAATCTATATTTTCGTGCCGGATGTTTCTCGCTCGCAGGCATCACTTGACAATATCTGTCAACAATTGGAGTCTATTCTTGCTGGTGTCAGCGTGACAGCAGATCAGTCATATACCAAGCATCCAAGGGGACATTCCCCCTCGGATGAATTCCTTCAGGTTCAGCGCTACACGGCTGTCTCCAATGCTTTTACTTTTGCGATGGTCACTCAGTCTACTCAGTCCGAGTTTGAGATTGTCGATCTACCGGAGATACTGCAGACTAGTCGGTGGACTTTGTACGTTGACAATGTTGGAGCGCCAAGTTGTACGGAGAAGTGGTTTGGTGATCTGAACGAAGAGAAGATCGGAATGGCTGTTGTGAGGCCCGATGGATATGTTGGAGCTATTGATTCATGGGATGCCGAACAAGTGGGCGCCATTGGGGAATGGTTGCAGCATTATTTCTCTTTCATGGTGTAATATTTCATTAAATTAGTTTGTTGAATGTGTATGTAGAAATTATAAGACAAATGGATTGAGTTACACATTGGATAACTAGGGTTCGTTCTTCAAATACGATCTACAAAATGACGATAATGATGCTCTCTTTTCAACCCGACCTTTCTTTCTGTTCGGGGGACTTGTTTCTTCTAGTAATATGGGTTGAAACCAGTTATTCTTCATATTGATACATTTCTGTTGTAATATGTAACATAACAATTTGAGGATACTGTTGAACATGCAGATATATATTTCAAACAATGTCTTCAAATCCCCGGAGTTTCTTTGTATACCCATCGTTGACAACGATACTATAAACATGACAAATCCAAAGAGAGTAATTAACAATCCAATCTTGTAAACCCAGATTTTCAGGATCAACAAGATCGCCAGCCCAAAAGGGAGGTGGAGACATACAATGAGCCTAAGTCCTCAAAATTTGTCGGTCGCACCCCAACAAAAAGAACAAAAAGAATGGCCAACATAGGGTCGAATATTTGACCTGATGTTGTTATGTAATTAATATAGGACTCTACAACTTCCCATACCGAAAGGCCAAATCTACTTAAAATGCACATACCTAGCAAATATTTGACCGGGAATAGAGTCGGCCAGACTAGGGGCTTAGGAAGAAGTCCTATCCAAACGTATGGGTACTCGGTCGTCTGATAAACCTGTTCTACCCTTCGCGCATTGCCGATAACATTCAATTTCTGAGTACAGGTCCCTTAATTCCATAAGGAGAGGAGGTCTTCTAGGTCCTGCTAGCAGAGCGATGAATATCCAGAGTGTCTCGCGTTCGATTAATCAATCCTCCTACTTTCCATAACTAGATGACTTTCCAATGGCTAGACAATCCTTGCGCAATCATACAACTCCCAAGTACTTCTTAATTAAAGTGTGTTACAGGGGGTTTCGATCCGTAGTTTCACATTAGTATCGCCCTTCCTGACAGGGCCCACTTAGGTGTTACAACTAGATCAACCCCATATTACCAAGGACAAGAGCTACGATTTATAAAAGAAGAAGTTCCCCTGAAGAACTGGACCTAGGATCTGTTTGGTACTCTACCTCATCTTCATACTTTCCTTTCAATTAACTCACTCCGCTGGTCTCGGAGATTGCATTATCTCAAGATGGTTTTCTTCAAACAATCTCTTGCTCTGGGGGCCCTGTTCTTGACCCATGCTGCTTCCGCCATTCCGGCACTGAACGATCTTTCCTCTCGTGCTAAGTCTTCCGCTGATCTTTGTGGAGACTACGACAACCTTATTCTTCCAAATACGCCATGGATTGTCTACAACATGCTGTACAATGCTGCTCAGATGATTGGCACGCAATGTACAAACTATGACGCGGTCACCACAAGCGACAATGGCACAAAGGAGGTACTCTGGAGCAGTGTGACCAATATTGACTATGTCGAGAGCACGTAAGGTTACTGACTCCGCGTCGATATCAGGGACTTACCAAGAATATACTATAGGAACAACGTCCCCAAAGGGTACTCCTTTGTCGGTCTGACCCAGAACCTCGAGACCAAACTGTCCGTTATCGAGTCCATCCCCGCGGCCTACAGCTGGACGCGTACCAACACCACTGATTTTAAGGGTGCGATAACCCCCCCCCCCCGTACCCAAACCCGTTTTCTATATTGATCATCCATCCGAGCAGGCAATATTTGCTTCGACTTTATGACCAATGATATCAAAGGAGACTCAACGTCGTCCTCCTCGCACGAGCTCATGCTGTGGCTGCAGTACGAGGGCGGCCAACTCCCCATCGGCTGGACCAATGGACCGGCTGCCACGATTGACAACCTCTTCGGGACCTCGTGGACGTTGTACGAAGACGTCAATACTGACACCGGGATAACGGTCAGCACCCTAATGCCTACCAAGCAGTTTGAGGGCTCTTTCTCTGGCGATCTGAAGGACTGGCTGCTCGCTCTGGCCGATCTGGGCATATTTACCGAGTCCACATATGTCAATGTCGGCAATGCTGGGTATGTATTGCCTGTTCTTGTTGTCCCTCTATGTTCACTAATCGATCTTGACAGCACGGAGTTCTTCTACGGAAATGCGGTGATGAACTCGACCCTCGGTTTGCAGATCAACCTGGCATGAAGATCGATCAGCATTGATAAGTGGTCTGTTCTCGAGGTCTCATGGGTCGTAACATATTTATTGCGACTCGGTCAGGGCTTGCTCGGTGGTGACGCAACGAGATTGTTAGACCTGTATCATTATCCCTATAACTATTCACTTTCTGGGCAAGTATCCGAACCAGCCAAACCTCACCATGGATGAGCTAGCAATAATCACATCCTAAGTGACAACCGTGCCAAGCTCGTAAGCGCCAGGACAAGAAGAAAATCATAAAACACATTATATTCCAACAGGCCTCAATATATAAAAACGCCAAAAAAGCGAACGAAGTATAAACAACCCAGTTGGGCTAATCCCTTCTGGGTATAGTGTGCTGATTCTGAGGATGATTGAGTAATCAGGTAGCATCCAATGAGCACTCACTGAGCATCAGGCACTCTGCACGTGACTGATCTGACCCCGTGCTGACATTTACTTAGGGAGCCTGAGCCTGCCCTCATAAAAGCGGCGGTAGCTCAAATAGGAAAGGCCCCCCATATGTTCGAGGGTGGGGGAGCTCAGTTCATAGTGGGGGTTAATCTGCTTCCTTGATTGCCAATCACCAACCTTCAACCTTCATCCCACTATTCGAGCAAATCAACGATCCCACCTTCAATGGAAAAGTCAAGAATGGAATCAACAAAAATGGAATACCCCTCCAAGCTATATATACCACCCTAGCCAAAGCCAAAATGGGCGAGTCACAAAATCAATATATCCTTGCAAAATGGGCTCAATCGCAATCACCGACCCTTTGTTCGAGTCCGTCCGTCTGGGCGCTCTCACTCTTAAGCACCGCGTTGTTTTGGCACCCTTGACGCGCATGAGAGCGGGCAAGGAGTCTGATGGTGTTTACGTTCCCAATGAGCTTAATGTCGAGTACTACTCGCAGCGAGCTTCAGAGGGAGGGTTTATGTTGACCGAGGCTACTCCAATTAGCAGACATGTACGTGAATTCTCCTCCATTTGAGTGGTTTGATTAGTTTGGTGAACTAACATCCCTAGGCTGCTGGATACCCAGGTGTCCCTGGTATCTTTACTTCCTCCCAGATCGCTGGCTGGAAGAAGGTTACCGACGCTGTGCATGCTAAGGGTGGTTATATATATTGTCAGTTATGGCATGTTGGCCGTGCCACTGTTTCCTCCTTCATCGAAGGAAAGGAAGTTGTGGGAGCCAGTGAGATCCCAATCAGTGGAAACGCACTTGATGGATCTGAGTACGCTGCTTCACCACCCCGTGCCATGACTATCGAGGAAATCCAAGATACAGTCAAGGAGTATGTTGGTGCCGCAAAGCGAGCCCGTGAGGCCGGATTCGATGGTGTTGAGGTTCACGGTAAGAATCTTTCCGGTCTTATTCATGTGCTATAACTAACAAACCAGGTGCCAATGGATATCTTCTTGACCAATTCCTCCACGACAATGTCAACACCCGCACTGATGAATACGGTGGCAGCATCGAAAAGCGATCTCGCCTCATCCTCGAAGTCCTCAAAGCAGTCAGTGCCGAGATCGGAGCCGACCGCGTCGGCATCCGTCTGTCGCCCTACAATTATTTCCAGGACACACGGGATTCAAACCCCAATGCCAACTGGCTCGCGCTGTGTTCGTTGATCGCTGGACTTCCCGAGGACTCGCGTCCCGCATACGTGCACATGGTCGAGCCTCGCTTCGATGAGGTTATGGACGAAGCGGCCAAGATTGACGCCCTAGCTTCGGATAAGCCGTCACTGGATGTGTTCCGACCTACATTGAAAAAATCAGGCATCTCTCTCCTGGCAGCTGGAAGCTTCAATGCTGAAAATGCGGGTTCTAAGCTTGCGGCTGGTGGAGCCGATGCTGTCGTGTTTGGTCGTTATTTCATCTCGAACCCTGATCTGCCACGTCGGTTGAAGGAGGGTTTGCCTTTGACTCCTTATGATCGCACGACATTCTACGGTGCGGAACCTGCGGAGAAGGGTTATACTGATTATCCTTTCTATACCGAATAGATATAGACATAGATAGACGGCGCTTGTTCAGATCAACATGTCGGATTGGATAAACTACATATTGACTATCAAATACAAATACTATCATGACAATCTCATCAAAACCTTCATAGCATCGTGAACAACGGCCCATCGGACTGTCGCTAGTTGTTTAGCCATAGCCGCTGCGAGAGGGCGAGGACAGTATTTCCCAGATAACGCTCCTAGCTCCGGTAAACTGGGACAATTAGTTAGCATCACGATCAATGAAGATAGATCGGTGTTGACCCGGTTCTCGTCAGAGGTGAGATTGGGCCCACGATGGAAAACCCAGCAGGCTAACGTGCAGAGATACAAACACCAGGGGAAGTGGAAGGAATCAGCCTGGTCCCAGTCACGAAGACTCAACACAGCGTCTTGGAGTAAAGATGCGGCTTGTCGCGCAGTCGTACAGGATGGTCCGGATTCCTCCTGAAGCCATCTCGTAATGTTCCGCAGCGACCGTGCCTGATCAGCCTCGGTCACAGTACGTCCTAAGATCTGGCACGCGCCGGCAACGATCTGCAAATCGAGAACCTCAACATTCAACGCCAGATACGCTGCATGGTAAAGGGCATACCCGGAGATCTTGAGTCCTGTGAATTGCCGAGGACTAGCAGTTTGAGCGAGTTTAATGGCAAGACAATCGGCATCGAAGTCAACTTTCCACAGATCATAGGACCGACCCATGCGCGGTGTCCAAGCTCCGACACGCTCCGGGGTCTCCGACCGTAGGGTTGTTTGATCGCGACGTTTCAGATCTGCAGACACAGACATTAACCCGTGCAGGACGACGACTCGCGCAAATACATTCAGATCTCGAGGTCTGGCAACTGCCGCCGGTGTAATGTACCCCTTCAGAACAGTGAGGAAGGGGCGATTCTCTTCACGGAAGGCGTGCTGTGACCACTCTCGAGCGGAAGCAGCATCCCACACTGCAGGACCACACGGTAATGAGGATCTGATCTCGAAGGCAGACATACACAGCGATTGGGAGAATAGCACTGCGTGCTGCGTATCCCACATGAAGCAATGTATGGCTACCCTCTTACGCTGCTCTTCCTCCATAGCTTGTCGCCAGAGTTGATCCAAATCCCCGGACTGATTCAGGTTAGACAGGTCGCGTATACCGCAGCAGTTGCTACGCCTGATCATTTTGATCAGTACACAGTGGAACAACTGGGCACGCTCTCGCTGCTTTGGTCCAGCTCGCATCTTGCCAAAACAATCTATCAGAAGCATGGTCTGCAGGACCCATAGGTCAGCTTGCGGTGAGAAATCCGGGTGGCATAAGAGCTGGCTTCGCAGGACATCGTGGACCTCCACTGCTAATTGATGGGCCTCACGGGAGCCGTATGTCGCACCCATAAACAGAATTGAGGCGAGGAAAACGGGTGGCGCGGTGCTTGGATCAAACGTATGCTGGTGTATCAGAGGGTAGGTCGTGTTGAACCGATCGAAGAACATATCGCAGTATGACTGGAGGGCAGGGAGTGTCAGAAGCGGCGAATCAAGGACCATGGGGTGTCCATCGATACTTGTCGGATGTGCGTGTGCCACTATTGCTAGGATCCCCTTGCGCGCTTCTTCGGATATTATCGGTAGATTTGTTCGAGGGTTGGGGTCTAGTGTCGCCGCACCAGACATCCAATCCAGGTCTGGAAGACTTGGTACTGAGGGTGAGTTGGTTTCTCCAAATGCTTCGCCTCTGTCCATGATCGATGCCATGAGCAAGGCCGATGGACCATCGTATTTCTCCATTATCTCTGCTGGATTCGAATCAAATTGTTCCAAAACGGGGGCTGTGTCGAATCCGAGCGGGAGGTTGAATTGATGGAAAGCATCGTCGAGGGAGGAAACATCGAACAGCCAATTATAGTTGGAAGTTGCTGCAAATGGGAGGTTGAAGTCGGTTGCTACTGCAATCAGTATATGGATTATGAGCGACCACTTGGGGTCATGCATACCAGTGTCCATTCCAAAATAGTCCCCTATCCCATCCAACTCTACACCATAAGATCCATCCGCTGCGTCGAACTGTCCAGGCATCGGCTCAACATATTGCTCAAAAGGCCCGGCTGGCACCAAAGAAGCCAGGAAAGGATCTGTGTCGTCCATAGAAATTGAAGTTGGGTCAGTGCCCGAGCCAGGTGGTGACAAGGGGACACCGTCGTGGAAATACTCTTCCTCCTCTCGCAATTCCGGTTCCTGACTGGAACTATTTGCTGAGATAGGAGATCGAGTTGCAGCCGCAGTCCTCAGTTGTCTCTGCGAAGGACGAACAATAATAGAACCATCCTCGGCTCTTCGGGTCCTCTTTCTGGTCTTCAAAGTACCCTGCCCAGGTCCTCCAGCTTCAAGATCCCGTTTCTCGTGTCGCTCCATATGTCGCGCTAAACACGTATCAGCATCCGGTTAACCACTAAGGCTAGCTACTCTTACCTAGCAGATCCGAGCGTTGAAAATGGACAGAGCAGCGCTCGCAGGTATACCCATTGCGCGCCTGCTCGTGGTTGAGTGCATGGCGACGCAGGTGCTCTGCGCGCGTGAAGCTCTTAGTGCAACCTGGGTGTTGACAGGGGTGCTTTTCCTGATTTTTCATGATTAAGTTGCTCATGTGCGAAACGAGATCTGCCTGCCTACTTCAATGTTTTTCTTTTGCTCATAATTTCCTCGGAGTAAACCCCGATGTCTGCTGATAAGAATGCGGGGGCGGCATCGCGCTAATGCTGATTGGTATGATTTTAATGAGATATGCAAAGCTCTTATCAAGAGTATTTAGCGCCAATGAATGTGTCGGCCACTTAGAGCTCGTCCATTTGCCACTAGGGCCGGGACATCGCGGAGGTTGGGGTTGTTCTCCAAATATCCCAGGGGACATCATAAGATGCTGCAGTATGAACCTCATGGCATCAACAGTTGAACTAGATCAGATAACGGTAATTGGCCGCGTATGCAACGTCTGTTCTTGATGGCGCAGGACTCCGTAATCTGATCTATCTGTTTGGTATTTTTTTTAGGGTGTTGGAAGTAGAAAAGTAACACTAAGCTATAGAGGTACAGCCAGAAATGAGAACCATAGTACAACTTGAAAATGTAAAGATGTTGGACTTCTCTTTCTAATATGTAAAACTCACGGACGCGCTGAAACGTACAAACCGCACAGCGAACTGCAATATATATAACCTGAGATGTGCGAACTACGCCTGGTTAAATGTATAACCAAATTAAGTCGAAACATATATTTCTCTCAGCTAGGGATAGTTTGCAATGTTATAGGCGATCCACAGATATCAAGGGAAGTATCTCCACTCTGGACTCTTTTCGCCCTCCTTGAGCTGACTAGTATCAGTCTGATTCTCTCTCAGTCTTAGTCCCTGTTTGCTGTCTCGGCGATGATTCTCCATACGCATCCAGCCTCCCAATCCGAGAACAAGGACAATGCAGACTGCATTGCAACAGCAAGTTGCGATGAGAGTGGGGAGGTACCTATTCAGTTAGCGATGCGTATTCATAGGAGAGCGGAGTTTCTCACTTTGGTGCATATTGAGTTCGGAATGTGCCGGCACTCAACACTCCAGCGAAGTTGCCCAGTCCCACAAAAAAGCCCGTATTGGCAGCTCGCGAGTTCTCGTGTACGTTGTTATTGTTGTGCCATGCGTGGACGAGACATGATGGAATATATGACCCTGCTGCCATTAGGAAACAAGCAAAGTATGCTACCCCCTTGTTGCTCTGAACGTCAATCGCGATCAATATAATCATTCCGACCAGTGATACTGCCAAAGAAAAGACAATATGGAGCGTTCTTTCACGGAAATAGTCGGATGACTTGGCCACGAGTAGGAGGAATACTGCCCCAACGAGATTAGGTGCCACCGTCCAGAGATTAGTCTTAATTACAGAATATCCCAATCGTTGAACAATCTGCTATTGTCAGCCAACCCACGACAATATGGGGTTCGATACTCACCAACGGGAAGAAATTCATTGCAGTTGCATAGGCGACAGGGTATGTGAACGTAATCAGACACCACACTGGGAACTTCCAGTCGCTCCACGATTCAAAGGCAGACTTGAGATCAAATGGGGTACCCACCTCCGACGAAGTATCCCGAAGTAGACGTGCCGTCGCTGCTGCCCTCTCTCTGTCACTCAGAAACCAGGCTTTCTGTGCCCCATCTGGTAGTAGGGAAAATGCCACAACTCCGGTGAGTAGTGTCATGGATCCTTCAATAATAAATAGCCACTGCCACCCTTTCACTGCCGGGTCATTTATCTGGAATGCCCCAAAGGAGATAAGCCCACTAAAGGCAGACGCCAGAACTGCAAATGACTGCATGATAGCCAGACGGAATCCCATTTCTCCGCGCGTATAGAACAAGGTGAGGTAAAACGTAGCTCCGGCAAAGAAACCAGCTTCGAAAACACCTAAAATAATGCGAATTGCAAGTAGAGAACCAAAGTCCTTGGCGGCACATTGACAGAGTGCTAGAACTCCCCACACAATAGACACTTTCATATCTATGTCAGCAAATTTCATGAGGATCGTGAAAGGGCTGAAGAATCTCACTGATAGACAACATAATCCTTCCTGAAAATTTCTTTATCAAAAGATTCCACGGAAGATCGAACAGCCCAAAGGGGATATAGAAGAGGAGGATCAATAGAGAATAGTCATTCCCTTTCAGATTCAAGTCTTTTTCAAGGCCATCTGTCTTTGCATTTGCCAAATTGCTCTGGGATGACAATTAGCGCGTTTTGAAAAGATAATACCTCTAAGCACTTACCCGATCCATGCAGTCAAAAAAGTACATCTGTGCGATTGAACAATCCTCGAAGTTAGCAAGTATTTCATATACCCTGGCGTATCATATTTGAGATCTCACCAAGCACAACGTTGGAAGCACAATGAAATCAATCTTCCTAACATAAGACCGCTCTGCCTCCGGGTCTGTATACGTAGTGTTCTCACCGACGTTTAATTCAGCATCGGGCATCTTGGCCATTGCCGTGGACTTGAAATCAGACATCATAAGGGTTTCGACTCTAAATTGTTGAACTGCTCATTTCCAAATATACAGCGCGCAGGCCAGTTGATCGGGTTCTTATACTGAGCCACATCTCGTATAGCATTCCAACCCCTTGACGTTCACGTTCACAGACGTAGTACAGCAGTACAACAAGCCGTGTCCAAGTATGACCAATCCCATATCTCGATATTCTCCAGATAGGATATAAATTGTACTTTTGTTCTTTGTTATCCCCATGTCTTCCCCGCACGCCTGCGGCACCTTATCGCAGCTTAATCAACCGTTGACCCCCATTCTCGGTGCATCCCTGTCCCTACCCCCATCCTTCATGGCAAATTCTAGAGCTCCAGCTTGAGCTGGATTAGGCGGATTAGTTGGAGTTGAGATGTCGGACTTCTCTGCGAAGCTCAACAGACTTGGGGTGACTTCTTTTGAATTCCAAGGAAATATATTGAACGCAACGGGATCTGTACAAGCAAACAGAAGCACAGCTCATCAGTTTATTCACTAAAATGTCTCTACCAGCAGCCCCGCCCATCTTGGATTTCTCTCCATTCTATGGAAAGGATAGCGATGCGAAAACCAAGTTGATCGAAGAGATTCGGAAATGTTGCCATTACAACGGCTTTTTCCAGATCACCGGCCACCGCGTCCCGTTGGACTTGCAGCGCCGCGTCATGGATTGCTCCAGGCGCTTCTTTGATCTCCCGTTGGAAGAGAAATTGAAAGTTGATAAGAGTAAGATCCTTACCTACTCATCGCGAATTCTGCTAACCGAATAGACCTCACTACATTCAACAGAGGCTACGAGCTCCTCCGATCGCAAATGCTGGAAGTGGGCACCGGCCCCGAACTGAAAGAAGGCCTGTATATCGGCGAGGAAATCCCCGAAGACCACCCTTACTATCTGGAGAAGAAGTTGAACAGTGGTCCCAACCAATGGCCACCTACTGTTCCCAACAAGGAGGAATTTCAGGAAACAACTATGGAATACTACCACGCTACATTCGACCTTGCAAAAGATGTTTTGGGAGTCCTAGCTCAAACTTTGGGAGTTGAATCAACCTTCTTCGATCCTCTCACAGACGGAGCTGTCGCGACAATGCGATACCTACACTATCCAGCGCAGCCGCAGGATACTGACGAGAAATTGAACCGGGGAATTGGAGCGCATACGGACTTTGGATGCATCACTCTCCTTCTGCAGGACGAGGTCGATGGGCTGCAAGTACTAGATGCGCCATCGGGACAATGGTTGGATGTAAGTTACAATCAAAATATGTTCTTAACCTTGACTCTAACAGAGATCAATAGGTCAAACCCGTTCCCGGGGCCTATGTGGTAAATTTGGGTAACCTCTTCATGCGCATGGCAAACGACAAATATAAATCTAACACCCATCGTGTGATCAACAAATCCGGCCGAGAGAGATACTCAATTCCGTTCTTCTTCAGTGGAAACCCTGATTACATCTGCGAGTGTTTGCCTAACTGTCGTGAAGAGGGTGAACCTGCCAAATACGGTCCTATTACTGTGCAGGAAATGGTTACGGCTTCTTACAAGGAGAGCTACGGTCGCGCTGAGGCATTCAAGAAGGATTTGGGTTTAAAGAGGGCAGACGTCAATCCGGCTGTCGCTGCGGTCGGTGCTTAGTGTTACTCATATTGAAATTCATTGTGATCCTTCTACGTATTTGATATCCTTGCCGAGGAAAATTGTACCACAGAACCAATACAGACTATGGCCAATTCAACCTTTGTAAAGTCTACATCACACAGTAAGAAAATAACCGAATAACGATGTCTTCTTGGTTGACTTAATCAGTCGACAAGTGCCAAGTGCAGTAACGCCACAAAATAAGTCTCGGCCTGGTCTAAGCTGTCATGATATCTGATTCAAGGCATCCCCGGATCCCAAGAGTGGGATGGCACATTGTTTTCTCTCCACTCTTGGTAACCGGATTCATCCGTATCAATCTGAACTATACCGACTATCAGACAAGATCATCGGATTAGTAGGCACATCGTAGCCCTAAAAGAGAACGACATATGACACCGATCTTCCGGCAATGAGAGCAAGGAATTCATCACCAAATTACCAAGTGCAAGATGGACGAAATTCAATCCGACAAGAAGCAGAGTCAGCTGGCGGAGATTAGCACTCCTGACTATGAAGTTGCTAAATTGACAACTATTGATGATTATGAGGTTGATGATTTCTACGGATCCTCAACCACCAAGGCATACCGTTTGAAGTCCGAGTTGGTTGGAAAATGCATGGAAGAAATTGGCATGGGCTGGTATTGACACCTCTCAAACGTTGAGCACTACTTTGAGGCATTGAGATATTGACACGACATTACCAGGTTTCAATGGAAACTCTTCGTCGTTACTGGTTTCGGATGGATAGTCGATAATGTATGCAGTAGCACCCCCTTTCTCCTGACACCCCCTTTTCCTAACGTCTATCTCGATAGTTTGCTTCTCAAGGCATTGGAAGTGTCCAACCCCCTATTAAACAAGAGTTCTCCGGCATCGTGCAAGTCAGCTATAGTTCGGTTGCGTATTATGTTGGACTGATTCTGGGTGCTTCGTTCTGGGGTCTGTCGAGTGATCTCATCGGACGTAAGCCTGCCTTCAACTCCACACTACTCATTGCTGGTGTCTTCCTCTGTGCCGCTGCTGGATCCATGAATTTCATTGCATTCAGTGCACTTTGGGCTGTCATTGGAACTGCCGCTGGTGGAAATGTTCCTGTTGACTCCATGATATTCCTAGAATTTGTCCCAGGAAGGTAAGAATGCTCGGGCTGTCCATATCACTATGGACGGTGGCTAATTCAAATACTCCCAGCCATCAATATCTTCTCACGGCTCTCTCAGCATGGTGGAATCTGAGCCAACTTATTGTGTCCTTGATTTCTTGGGTATTCTTAGCCCACTTCAGTTGTCCAACCGATGCCACCCCTGAAACCTGTTCCCGAAGTCAGAACATGGGATGGTAAGTGCCATAAGATGCACAATACATTTCCTCGCTAATTACCAACCACTAGGAGATACACACTCATCACTCTAGGTGGTTTAGCCCTCACATTTACCTTTGTTCGCATTTTCGTTTTCAAACTACCCGAAACCCCCCGATATCTCCTCTCCCAGGGAAGAGACCAGGATGCGGTCAACGCCATCAATTACGTTGCGAAGCAAAATGGCAAACCAGAACCCCTAACACTTCAGATGCTCCAAGCAATCGATGCTCGATTTGGAAATATGCCCAGCGAAGAAGGAGAATCTAAGCGGATGACAACGAAGGAAATCGTGAAAGAGAACATGCAAGCGTTTAAAGGAGAGCACTACCGTGCACTGTTCGCAACTAGAAAACTCGCAAGACAAACATTGATCATCTGGGCCATCTGGTTGACAGTCGGTAAGTTGGAAGGTCTTAGTTATTGTTGTAATATCTCTGCTCACCCTCGTTTTTAGGAATTGCATATCCGCTGTTCTTCGCCTTCTTGCCATCCTACCTGGCTACCAAATTCACAGAAACATCTTCTCTCTCCCTAACATATCGGAATTACTGTATCACATCAGCTGTCGGAATAGTCGGGCCATTATCCGCCGCAGTTTCCGTAAATACCCGCATGGGTAGAAGATGGATGATGGGAATTTCAGCCGTTGTCACAGGCGTGTTCCTCTTCGCATATGTTGGCGTCAACACTCCATCCGCTGACTTGGCATTTTCTTGCGTTACCAGCCTTTTGGCTAACTTTGGTAAGATATCATTGAGTCTGATATGATATTCAACCTCGGAGCTAATAAGTATTACAGAATACGCTATTATGTACGCGTTCACCCCGGAATCATTCCCCGCTCCTCATCGTGGCACAGGTTCTGGAACAGCGGCTGCCCTTCTTCGATTTGGAGGACTTGTTGCTAGTATTATCTCGTCACAGACTGGATTTACCACTGCGCCAATCTATGCGAGCGCGGCATTGTGGATTGTTGTCGGCGTGTTGTGCCTAGGATTACCCTTCGAGACACATGGTCACGATGCGCTGTAATGGACAGGCCGAGGGGATCCTTTGCGACTGTGTGCATACCATCATAGACTGGAATTTGGGCAGATGGTTATACTACAATTTTATTCAGTCAGTTGTGGTTAGAGTGTATGATTACATTGTCCCATTATCCCCAAGTCATACCATAGAATATCAAATGCTCCACACTCATAGATCCCAACCGCCCCATAAAGTTAGTCGCCCAATTACAATACTAGAAATTATGCAATAACTGAAATAAACCCATTTTGGGAAGTATTACAGGTATCCGCACCGCAGTATGCAGGTTGGTCAAAGATGGGGGTGCTCATAACTCAATTGCAAGATAAGAGCTCCGATCCTTACCTAGAGTATACGTAACATCATAACTTACTCCTATTGACTCACAACCCAATTAATATTGGAATATACCAAAGCATCGATCTAAAAGGGCTCTTGTGAGGGTGGGGGCATGCGATGTCAATGTCATGGGAGTGAAAGGCTAGGCAAGGTTATTCTATAGGAATTAACACCACGCCTATTTAGATACAGAAACCATCGGTTGGTTCGATCAAAACTAATCAATTGAGTCACGATGTTTACTCTTTCTGAAGGTTAGTCATTACTATCAGATCAGGGACATTGGGAGTAGGGACCATTGAACTAACCTCCCCAGTTTCTGAACACAACACTGAAGATAGTTGCTGGGTTATACTTTATGGGAAGGTGTATGATGTAAGAGCTTTCAGACCGTTTCTTAACCAATTCAAATTAACTAACTTCCACGAGGTTACAGGGAACCTAGACAGTCATCCTGGAGGAACACAAGCAATCCTCCGTTGGGGAGGACGAGATGCCACCGAGGAGTTCGACATGATCCATCCTTCTGAGACCTTGAAAGAAATTGAGGACTCATATATGGGCACGATCGCGCCACAAGAGGAGCCAATTGCCGATCCTACGCCTGAAGAGATCACCCAAGCGCCGTTAAGCACATTGCTAAACCTAGACGAGATCGAAGCTGCAGCCACAAAAGTCATCAGCAAAAAGGCATGGGGGTACTACTTTTCCGCAGCCGACGACAATATATCAAAGCATCTCAACACGCAAGCCTATCGCTCAATTCTGTTCCGACCACGGGTATTTATTGACTGCCGCACCTGCGAACTGGAAACCAACCTCCTAGGCCACAAAGTTGGGTTACCGATTTTCGTCAGTCCAACTGCGATGGCGCGTCTAGGACACCCCGCAGGAGAAAAGGGAATTGCTGAAGGCTGTCGCTCTTTCGGGGGTCTCCAAATCATCGCGAACAACTCGTCACTGTCTCCGGAGGAAATCGTCGCAAACGCGCCCTCGTCACAGATATTCGGGTGGCAGCTTTATGTCCAGCTGAACAGACAGTTGAGCGAAAGTATGTTGGCGCGGGTTAATCGATTGGATCGCATCAAGTTTATCGTATTGACACTCGACGCACCGGTATCGGGTAAGCGGGAAGACGATGAGCGGATCAACATCCAAGCCAACACAGCTACAAGTGTCAGCACCCAGCTCTTTGCTGGCACAGATCCATCGCTCACTTGGGAGGATACACTTGAGTGGTTATCGCGGCATACAACCAAACCAATTGTACTCAAGGGAATCCAGACACACGAGGACGCCATTCTGGCGGCTCGGTATGGCCCCTTGGTGAAGGGGATTGTGTTATCGAACCATGGCGGGAGATCACTTGATACAGCGCCTCCTGCTGTGCATACTCTTCTTGAACTTCGGAAATACTGCCCAGATGTGTTTGATAAGGTTGAAGTGTGGGTGGACGGTGGGATTCGTCGTGGTACAGATGCTGTCAAAGCACTATGCCTTGGGGCCAAGGCTGTCGGAATAGGAAGGCCGGCTCTTTGGGGTCTCGCTGCCGGTGGGGTCGAGGGGGTCGAAAGGACATTGCAAAGTTTGTTCCCCTCAAAAATATGGATTTGTCTGTTGCTGACATGAGAATCTTATTAGTTCTCTCGGATGAGATGAAAACATGCATGCGCCTCCTCGGTGCGAAAACACTGAGCGATCTTGGCCCTCAGCACGTATGTCCCTCTTGGTGTGATGGTTTCTTTTTCATACTACTAACACTCAGTCAATAGGTGAATACGGCTATACTGCAGCAGCAAATATATGGAGGATCTTGGCATTTGGCGGATGAAGCTCGGGGTTTCGTGAAAGGGAAACTTTGAAGGATCGAAACCAGCGCCGATTCTGGATGAATAATTTTGAAGATACATGTAAAATCTGAAATTGTATGATGGGCTAGTCAAGTATATCTTAAAGTTATCAATCTTTATCGACTTTGAAGTTATTCGATATTTTCCCCGAAGCCCCAGTCTCAGACAGGACTATTAGGTAGAAATGGGTCTCTCACATCTATTCCTTTATTTACAATTACCTCTGAAAGTAGTAACCACAGGCAATCCCTCTCATCCCAACTGTATTCATCGTATTCGCGGTGTTCTATTTCCATTTAGCAATGTCGGAGAGTATGAACGTCGCATTGGAATAGTGGTAAGATCACAAGCTAGAGAAAACGGCGTCAAATGTGGCAGTTGGAATCAACCATGAGTGGGATCAAGATAAATAGCTATCCAGTAGACAATCGTCCGTATCTTCAATTTCAGAAATCAAATCCAAAGTGTTTAGGGACCACCCCACCTTTGTCTGTTGCGATACATTGTTGGGGGTAGCTTTGGAAGGGACTATATATTTACGTCAATAATACCCCTCCTACTTCATTCCAACCAATTCCCCAAAAGAAATATTATTTTCTTCTTTTCTAAACACAACCTCAACCTCCCCATCACCAACGATACCCAATTACCATAATCATGGGCAAAAAGCGCGTTCTTGTTGGTTACGGCGTTGACATCGACGCAGTAGCTGGCTGGCTAGGTTCATACGGAGGCGAGGACAGCGTGAGCGACATCAGTCGAGGTAAGCTGATGTGTCTCCAACACTATAGCTGTCACACTAACGAAAGTCCCAAAAAGGTCTCTGGGCCGGACACGTCGGCACACCCCGCGTGCTGAAACTATTCGAAAAATACAACATCAAAGCAACATGGTTCATCCCAGGTCACACCCTTGACACCTTCCCCGAAGAATGCGCAATGGTCCGGGACGCCGGGCACGAGATTGGGTTACACGGTTACTCGCACGAGAATCCCTGCGACCTGTCTACGGAGCAACAACGCGACATCCTCGACAAGACATATAAGATGTTGACTGATTTCTGCGGAAAGCCGCCGCGCGGAATTGTCGCGCCGTGGTGGGAGGCCAGTGCGGAGATGGTTGAGCTCTTGCTCGCTTATGGGATTGAATATGATCATTCCATGTCCCATGAGGATTGTCAGATGTACTGGCTTCGGACTGGGGATACGTGGACGAAGATTGATTACAAGCAGAAGGCGGAGACATGGATGAAGCCCCTCGTCAAGGGTAATACTACCGGTCTTGTGGAGATTCCTGGTAGTTGGTATATTGATGATTTGCCGCCGATGATGTTTATCAAGAATTCGGCCAATAGCCATGGATGGGTTAATCCGCGGGATGTTGAGGATATCTGGAAGGTTGGTATTTCTTCCGTTCCAGATTATGGGGGGTCGCACTGACGGGATTGCTTAATATAGGATCACTTCGACTATTTCTATCGAGAGTATGATGAGTTTGTCTTCCCCATGACAATTCATCCCGACGTCTCTGGTAGGCCGCATGTCTTGCTCATGCATGAGAGGTATGTTGAGACTTTACACAGTCAAACGCAGTTGGCGAATGTGAGACTAACACGGTATACGCAGGCTCATTGAATATATCAACAGCCACGAGGGAGTGGAGTGGGTAACGTTCGAGCAAATGTGCGATGAGTTCAAAGGGAAGAACGATCCACCTGCAGGCGCACTAATGCCAGCTGCTCCGGGGGCAATTGCAAAGGCAGAGGCAGAGGCACAGGCAAAGGTACAAATGTGAATCTAGATTTGGATAAATGCGGCTTAATAGTTATAAGATTAACCAAATTATCCGCTCAGTGATAGCAAAGGTATCAAATAGTTGTAGAATTGATTTCTGTTTAGAAAGTTCAATATCTCGCATACAACACAGTACCAATAACCTAGCAAACAGTGCACTTCTTGCCCTGAAGCGCTTCAACAACAGCGTAATACGCCGCTTTAGCCTCGAGGGTATCGTTGAAAAGCGTCGCGCCTCCCTGACCAGCAAAGGTTTCAGGCACCCAGGAGTATTTATCATAAAAGTCCCAAACAACAACACCAAGACAGCGACTTCCAGCCTGAAGACAGCTTTGAACAGTGAGGTAGTAGTCCGCAGCCTGTTGTTTCTGCACATCAGCAGTATAGTACGGCTCCTCCGCAAACCGAATATCAAGTTCCGTGACAATAACATCTAAATCAGCCTTGATATAGGCCTTCTTAGTAGCGAGCTGATCGGCAAGGGAAGGAGTCTGGCCGACAATGAAGTGGGACTCGAGACCGATACCGTCAATACGGATTCCACGCTTGCGCAGATTCTTGACAAGCTGGAGAACAGCATCGGCCTTGGTACCGGGGTTCTCAATGCCGTAGTCATTGTAGTAGAGCTGGACATCATTGGCACCAATTTGAGATAGAGCCTGTTGCGCATACTGGAAGGCGAGGTAGAAGTATTCCTCGCCAATGGTATCGTACCAGACACTAGATGAGAAAGTACCATCGCCGTTGATGGCCTCATTGACGACATCCCACGAGGCGCAGCGCTTGCCAAAATGCTGGACGGTTTTGAAGATATGATTTTTCATAACTGCAGTGAGCTCCTCGGCAGTCCAGGTCTTGGAGGTGACGAAATCCGACACCTGGCTCATCCAGACGAGGTTATGGCAGCGGACTTTGGAGTCGAAGCGCTCGGCTAGGTCCATAAAGTAGTCGCCATCGGTGAAGTTGAACTTATTTTGCTCTTGCTCTGTATACATGAACTGGTGGGACGATAATAATTAATTGTTAGTCGCGAATTACTCAAGCGTAGGATTTAGATATGGCATTCCACGTACTTTGAGCGCATTAGCCGGGGTAATTTCACCGAACTGACTTTTTAGAATCTTCAGGTACGCAGTATCGGTCGTCTCATCCGTTCCGGGGATATCGGCAGCTGTTCCGAACCATTGTTTACCCCGAGCTTGGGCAAGGGCATTGAGGTTGTAATTGTTGCGGTCTTGGTGTTTGGGTGCAGCCTGGGCAAGGCAAGCGAGTAAAGTTGTGATTGCAACGAAAGGGCGCATTGTGACCGACTTGTGACTCAAGTTGCGAACGAGGATACAGCAGCAAACGGCGCGGGACAAAAGCTCACTTTAAACCGGACAAATTTTGGACCACAGCCACATACCCCCCTTGGCAAAATGAAGCTAAGCCGACTTTGTCAAAGCCCCGGCATGCAATCTGCGAGGTGAAGCTGTACATTTGCCGGTTCGGTGGCTATAGACGATTTTCCGGGGTAGCGTGGGGAAATTAGGCTAAATTTTCGGTTAGCTAGTCTGGGGTAGACATTGTGATTCGAATCTTCTTTGCCAGTCGACGCCACAACGACGGTGCTTCGACAGGAAAAATAAGTTGCGGAGTAGCGCGTTGGCTAATCTAGCTCTGCAGTACGGAGTAGTTAGCTCGGATTTCCCGTTTAGCCAGATTGTCGGACAACATCGATAGCCGATTCTAGCTTAGGCAAAAAGTCTCTTCATTTTTGTTGTGATCCGGAAGAATACATGGTATTTTATCATGCTGAGTCTAATTCGGCTTGAAATGTCCTTCGAGATCTCTTTTCAGATATTTTCGTTTTTCAAGTCCAGCAAAGGTCCCAACAGCCTCAGCCTCGGCAGGAGCAAATAGGACATCTGGGTGAAAGGGGGATTTGTAGCCATCTGTCAATTATGTCGTGGAATTTTCGATGCATTATGGTATCGAGATGAAAAAAGAGCAGAAAGGGAGAGTAAACGAGATGTCATGTGCCGGCTCATAATTTGCTGCTTAGACGGATCATGTGATTGGCCATTGTTTACATCCCACGACATTCTCGACCTCTTAATATTCTTCGACGCCCATATATGGCAATTTCCTGGGTAGTATTGAGACATGCTGTCCCCTTTAGAAGAATCTCACGACGTTGCATTTTCTCCAATTCCATATCTACCCACTCAAGGAAGACCCAGATTGATCAGCCCCTTTATATTTCCCCGGTTGATGCGGAGCCACTTCATCGCTACCGCCAGGGCGGCTACCACCCAGTTACCTTGGGAGAATACCTGAAATCCGGAAGGTATAAGGTGCTCCATAAACTAGGATGGGGAGGTTACTCGACAATTTGGGCGGCGAGAGATCAAAGGTTGTACAAAACTGGGTGAATCATGATAGGCTCTAGCTAACCGGAAAATTGCATTTTTGCAGGGAAGATATTTATGTCGCTGTCAAGATTTCTATTCCAGAAATGGACAATTGTGGGGAGACACGAGAGCTCCAAACTCTGAAGAAGTTGGCATCTCATCACCCCCCACTGAAACATACGGTACACATGCTTGATACCTTTGATTTGAACGGCCCCAATGGATCTCATAATTGCCTGGTATATGAGCTCTTGGGACATAACATTCCGGACACGATCGATACACACTTTCCTCAGGGGAGACTCCCTGGGAAGCTCGCCAAAATCATTGCGAAGCAGAGCCTTCTCGGTCTTGATGGGTTGCATCAACAGAATATTGCCCATGGAGGTAGATCACTGTCCCTAGAACATTTTGAAACATTCTCATATAATATAGATCTGCATACGCGCAATTTGGCCTTCACTATACCTTGCATAGACAATGTAACTGAAGAGCAGTTTACTGAGATGCTAGGGAAACCAGATATTGGCTATGTCCGAAGGACCGACGGGACAGACCTCGAGCCTGGCATTCCCGAGTATATCGTTAGGCCTAGCTCACATCGGACGCATTCTTGGAAGTTTTCCCAGTCAATCAAAATTATCGACTTCGGGGAATCATTTGTACAGACGACGATCCCCCTAACATTACATACCCCTCTGACTGTTCGGGCACCTGAAGTTATATTCCAAGATCACATTGATTATCGTGTTGACCTATGGAGCATGGGATGCATGGTAGGTGGAATTATTCGACGTTGAACGCTATACAATAGTAACCTAATAGGTACGACAGCTCTTTGAACTTTTCGTTGGCCAACCGCCTTTCGACAGCTTCTTGATAACGCCTACAATCCTGGTAGGCCAGATGCAAGAGATGGCAAGCGATGATCTGCCTGAAAGATGGCACGCGATATGGGAGATGATGAAAGGAGATAGCGATGAACCCCCAGACACCACCGCGCCTAATTTGCAGCAATGGCTGGAAGAATTGTACTTTGATGCCCCGCAGAGTCCGGATCTCACCAGAGAAGATGTAGCTAGGCTGGGGCAAATCATTGGAAGTTTATTGCTGTTTGAACCATCAGCAAGAGCGTCAGCAAAACAGGTTCTGGAGGATCCTTGGTTTGATGAGTAAATAGCCCACAGCCATTACGTCGAGAGTCGTGGGGGGCTAGTTTTCAACCATATCTCTATCTAAGAGCTTTCTTCGGCCATCTCGGTTCATATGGGTCACTCCTGATCTAACACCCCACAGATGCCATATACCACCATCATGCTTCCACGGTACTCTTTTACTTATCTAAAATCAATGGTAGGTATTTTGCCCATTCTTTGTCACTGACAGTCCACTCCATTTTGTGGGCCTCCCAGTACTTGATAGCGCTGTCATCCGGTAGGTCATACCGAAAGAAATACTTGTTATTATCTCCAATTCAATTTGCCAGTAACATATGCTCCATTGCATCATCATCATCATCATCACTATCTCTCCACCCCACTATTGATTACCCTATCACTGCAATTAAACGATAGTCACAGGCTCAGTACCGAAAAACACAGAGACATTTGCATAATCCTCGCTGCACTCAAAGTCTACCGTCTGGCCCTTGGTAAAGTAGACACAGTCTCCGGTCTTGAGGGTAAATGTTTCGCCGCCATGGACATGAGCCTTGATCGACCCCGCCGTCACATAACTGAATTCGTCACATGGATATGTCATTGTGGCGGTTGCAGATTCACGGAAAGTGCCAGCCACGCGCTTGCCATCCGGTGAGCGGAACATGATAGCTTTGGTGCCCTCCCATTCAGGGAATTTCTCCCAAGAAAAAGAGTCCCATTTGCCGAATGGGACCTTTCTAGGTTCACTGGAGCCGGTAGGATTAGCTTGGGACTCAGGCATAGTAACAACCAGATTCAAGTAAAGGTTTGAAGACTGGTAGGTGATATTGACGCCGATGGGGGATTGTGTATTTTGTGGATAGCTCATGCTTCCACAACACGCACTCTTATATCAGATCCTCTAAGACATTGATCCAGCCGGTGCGACGTGGTTCATGTTGATTGTATGTTTGCCCTCCTGTAACATAACTAGCTTTTTATGACCCTTTTGGACGCACCCGTTGACTTTCCTTGATCTAATGGTTGGGTTGGCAATCGCAGAATTGTTTGAATGAGTTGCTGTATTACATTTGAGCTGCCGTGCTTCCACTACTCACATAGTCGTCCAATACTTTGATTTTAACGAATTAATACGTTAGGAAATAAGATACACAACATAGAGGCGTTGCAAATAGGTCCAATTCAATGTTTAGCATCCATATAACAACCAAATGAAGTGCGAAGGCCAGCTTGTATACTAGCACAATGTATGTTCTGAACTCCCTTTGGAAGTCATTCTCCGCCATTCTTACACGATAGTGTAGCAAGGCCCTGGCCAAACCACATTGATATATCTCATTCCACAAATTATGACTTTGGATTCAGAGGAAGCACTCTGGGCTCTATGAGGTAATTACCCTTGGAGTACCCATGGATATTTACGGGCGACTAAGTATGCCACTGGTTCATATTGCGGGCATTAATTTAGATCCCCTCTCGCTTTACAAGTATGCAAAGGTATATCATGGCTAGGGATCGGAAACTAATTATATAGTTATTAGTGATATGATAGCCTTCTGTCCTAAGATTTGCTATGATCTACGTGTCGTAAAGGCCAACTTGGAAGATACGCCGGTTTAAAAAGGGCCTATAATGTGATTTTCATAGGGTGTACGATTAATGTCTGGTCGTACTATTATAAATTTGAAATTAGTATATTAAATTGAACTTAATTATATAGTGAAAGGTTATATGTAGCAAAGTCTAGAAAAGCCTCTTATATAGAATATGCTTTTTTTACCGCCCTCGTATATATCTAAAAAGATAGTTTAAAAGATATCCCAAAAGAGATTTAAAACATAGCTCAAGACATCTAAAATGAACATAGCAAAGCCGTATAAGCGGCCGATCACAATTCTTGTCTTGTTGTATATGCCTCCGGCGATGAAAGAAGCGGCGAGGTAATATCCAATGAGAGAGTTATGAACCGGTGGCACTTAGTCGCCCGTAGATATTTCCCAGATCCGAGAAGCACCACGTAGCTTATCTTACCAGTGCGTTTGCAGTAATCTGAATATTCCGTCCTCCTATAATGGGTTTCGTGTTCTCTTTGTTCCCGGAGATATTTTTATATCTGATCATTAATTATATAGCTGTAGCACCGCGAAGGAAAACCATCTAAAACACATCCAAGTGTTATCGTACACCACAAGCCTGATTGACGGTAAATCGACTGCAGAAAATGGTCACCTTGGATGCCGAGCATGGAACTAAAAAAATTTTCAAATTCAGCATTTTGGTACTCCGTACAGCGAGCCGGAAATAGCTTTTTGAGAAGCAGTTTGCTTTCGGCAATCACCAGGAGGCAATATGAATTAGAATAAAAAGAAGTCTTATCCAGAATATTTGGTTGCTATGGGTGATCATTTCCTTATACAGGTAAGAATACGAAAGCGAAGTAGAGCCAAGACTAGCCCTCGTCAGGGTCCCAACAATTATTCTTAAATTATCTTAAATTCTACTGCCTGAAATATGCATTCTAAGCGATTACGAGACATAATAAGCATAATCCAATATTTAAAGCAGTCGATTTCCCCATACCAAGGACTGATCTAAGATTTATCCAAGATCCCCGCAATCGACCACTCCCATACCAGTGCTCACATTAAACCCCCTGGTGCCAATTAAATCAGAAAGTGACAGCAGAGCCACACAATGAACCTGTCAATCGAAAGAAGCCCAGTTCTCAAGTTCCGACTCCACATCATAATCGGGGTCTGGGTCTTCATTGTCTTCATTCTCATCATTGCACGCATTGCCAACAGTGGGACTCCGAAGACAAGAACTAATGTTTGGGGCATTGCCGTGGTAAGTTACTTTTCCCAATATATTCCGATATCTCGTACGGAATCCACTAACCTATAACCAAAGTGCATCAAATCAGCCGTTTTCATGGCGTATCAAATAATGACGACTCACATGGATCGACTCAAACGATGGGCAAGCACAAAAGCGTACATGATATTGAATATCATTGATACTGTGTTTTGGTTCGCTCTGTTTATTATCACGATCATGGGTACTACAGCATCGACTAGTGGGAGCAGTCGGGCGTTGGGTGGCATTACGGCTACATTGGTCTTCTTTCTGTGGTAAGTCGTATCAATTGAAGCGATGGTGTGGCTCTTTTTACTAACTTTGTTTTTCTCAAGTGGACTTGCTGGGCTTTTGGCTTTTGTATCCATTCGTGACAGGCGTTTCTTCAAGGCTCATGGGTTTCTTCCTGGGGCCAAACCTGCGGTTCATGCTTCTTGTTGATGGATGAAACAAGTTCTTTTTTCCTTGTCTTCTGCCTTTCTATCTCTCTTTGTTTATTTCAGCCACTCTCCTGTGTTTTAGGGCGTTGATATCGACACTCCTTTTAGACCATTGTTTACGTATTTATGGAAATGACATGTCCTTCTTTGATATCGGGCCCGGAATTGGTTAGAAGGCCTCGGGATGACCTAACTATAAGTAAGCACAATGAACCCTAGAAGTTATGTTGATGAAATTAATAATTGACTAGAACAAAGGTCAGAAAGAAGGTTATGTTGGTCATATTGTTTCATCCAATTTGTTCCATCTAGTCGAAGATAATTTCGTGGGTCGTAGAATTCCCCGATACATCTTCCCAAACAATCATACCTTGCCGACTTGTCCTTGTGCTATCACATATCACACCTCACGTATCCTGTCGGTGAAGGTAAACAATGAGTTTTGTCCTGAATCGGCTCGCTGACGCGGGTTCTGGTCCCAGGATTCATGGCGCTGGTAATCCTTTGGGATGATTTCTCGGACACGGAGAGAACTGAAACATTCGTCGACTGCGTCCTAAGTCAGCATCAAAGGCCGAGCAATACCTGCAGCGATACCCTTCAGTGGAAAGGCAAACCAGCAGGCAAATATCTGCAACTCCTTGTCAATCTCATTTGCCCAAGTTCTACTCCTGTTGGTGGTCGATCCACTCGTGAAGTCTTGTTCGTGGTCGTCCTAATCGAAATCATGTATATGATACGGCTATTCTCTCACCATCCGTCCATGATAAGTCACACTGACACGGGACCTAGCATGGGACTTCGACTTTGAAGAGATTCGGGAATGACGCACTCTTATCGGACCCAAGTAGACCATGATTCAAGGTCACATTCACTATTGTATAGAAGTTTGTGCATCCTCATAGGAGTATTGACCGCCCTAGGTTGGATACGACAATTCCTCTCCGCTGGTTCCAAAGCGGCCGCGTACTTCGCCTGAAGCCACACTTGAATTATCAAAATGACCAGCTAGCGGAGTCTACTTGCTTTTACATGGCTTCCCCTTCCCCCGGAAATATTCCCTTGGCTGACGGACACGTCTATCTACAGAGAACCATCCCCATGTTCAGTGTTGGGTCTCCCATCTGGTAGGAAACAGTCCGACCGACCACCAACGGGCCAGCAGGTGCCAAAACGAAGTATTGCATGACAGTTCACACGCGGGGTTTTATTATCCGAATTGACTGATTGTTTGGCTCGTTGATGTGGGATTGGTGGATGGGAGACTAGTGCGGCATGGCACATTCAATGCTTAGTATGGCGTGCGATGTAGTTATCTACCGGCCACTCCCGACCACCAGGTGCAATATTTCGGATATATAAGCAAGACACACTTTGAGAACTGACACATCTAAACGTAAAATTATTTCGCAAATATGGTCGGACAGGCATTGACTTCTGTTGCTATCGTTGGTGGTGGACCCGGAGGATTAGGAACGGCGATCGCTCTCTCGGAACTCCCATTCCTAAAGGTGACTCTGTATGAGAAAAACACAGAGCCCCGAGAGGCTGGCGCGGGTATCAGTCTAAGCACGAATGCGTGGAGAGTTCTGGATTTACTTGGGGCCAGTGATGGGGTAAAGGGGGGTTCTAAATCCAATACACATCAAAGGTAAGCGGTGCTTTTCTAACCACAGTATTAGCTAGCGCATATGTTGACTTTGAATTCTCAAAAGAAATGCCTACACGGGGAAGGTTTTGAACGTCACTCAGCATCCTGAAAATTCGGCCGCAGATTCTCGCGGAGCAATCCGTGCTCGCAGAACCCGTCTGCAGTCAGCTCTCTTATCTCGAGTTCCGGAGGGGTTGATCCAATTCGACAAGAAGGTGGTATCGTTGGAGAATCTTTCGGGCCAGGGAGTTCGTTTAGTTTTCCAGGATCAAACGGAGGCGATCGCAGACATTGTCGTTGGGGCGGACGGGCTACATTCCGTTCGTCAACCCTCTTACGTTGAAACTAGCACTTGTGACTGACGCGACTTCGTGAGATAGGTTGTACGTAGTGTCCTATTACCTGATCATCGACTTCACTTTACAGGCAACAGTGCATTCCGTGTTCTTGTTCCGAAGTCTCGTCTGGCTCATATCCCAGACATCACGACTACAACGTCATGGTGGTGGGGCGAAGCTGGCCATGTATATCTCTCCGATGTGGATGATGAGGAGGAGACCCAAGATCCGCGTTTTGAAATCACCGTTCGCTCCTATCTTGAGCCTGAGGTCTCGGGCAAGGCAGTCTTTTGGGGCATCCCTGCCACCAACGAGAAAGTGGGATCGCGTGTTGAGGTACGAGATACCTTGTAAGAACGAAAAAAGCTCCTCAATTGCTAACATGTAAAACAGAAATTCGACCAAAGAATAAGAGACGCAGTAAGCGCGGTGACTGAAGGAGAATGGCGGGAGTTTGCGACATTCGCTGGACCTCGTCTGGACAAGATCACCCACTGGGATAAGGTCGCCCTTATCGGGGATGCCAGTCACCCTCTTTCCGGTACGTTGATGTGATATTTAACTTATTATCATGCGCTAACGGCCTTCTAGGCGCGTTTGGTTCCGGGGCGACGTTTGCCATGGAGGATGGTTGGATCCTCGCACGGGCCCTCGAGTTTACTCGGTTTGCTTCTCGTCCTGCGCGCGATGCTCTCGAGATCTTTGAACAAATCCGGGCTCCATACTATGCCAAGATGTAAGTTTGGATTTGAGATTATGCGCAAAATGACTTGTGTCTGACCACGCGTTTCCGCCTCTTTCCAGGTATCAGCATCTAGACGAAATACGTGACCAAACGCAACAACTCCAAGCACAGGAGAAGGATTTTGATGTCTTTTTGCAAGCCAAGATCGACTCTTTCCTTTATGGGGATAAGGATTTCATTTATCAGAATGACATCAAGAAAGTATGGGACGATTATCTTGTGGCAGAGCAGACAGAGTTGTAACCCACGCAGGGATTGATAGATTATATATATCACACGTTGCCGCCTGTACTAGTTACTTCCAATGACTATAAATTTTACCACATTGTTAGTGATTCATTGTTTATATCTCCCGATATACATGAAAAGGTCCTCTGTAGTATTTATGATATGGTATCTGACATATAACTTCATCCCCTGTATCGTCTGAAGCCAGATATTCAAATTAATAAAGTCCTACATCGGTAAAGATAGAGGTTGCATACGCAACAATTAGTGTTGTCAAAAATTCAAAGATAGAAAAATGTTTCAATGAGCATTATTGAATATTCTTGAAAAGATAAGATCGAAGATATAACTATCCAAGATCTACTCCGTACCTATGTGCAATATAGTGCTCGGCTAATATATTGCAGATCCGCTCCTTATTTGTGGTTGAGTGTGGATCATCATCTGTATTGGCACTTTGTAAGGGGTTGGTTTCAAGCTTTTTTTTTTTTTTTTTGCCCTGTTTGGCAGATCTTCGGGTAGCGGAGGACAAGGATGTTGGGAAAGCAGCATGATGTCTTGATATTTTTTTTTTTTTTCATGTAGCACGTACTTTGTGTAGTACTTGTGAGTGGTGTGGTTCTATATTTCTACTTTACCAGGATCGCGGAAGATAAGCAGATGACCAAGAGGTAAGGGAGGGGATTGATGAATTGAGGAGAGAAATGGAGGTTTAGAAGTTCAAAGGTCCAAACTGGACAGCTTCAGATGATAAAATGAACACAGAGTATAGACTGTGATATCTACCTAGGTTGTCTACCAGCATAGCCATAGTTAGTAGAAGGGTGATTGGTGTGTCATCACGTGATGTGGAGAGGAGAATCTGAAAATTCCGATTTTTTCAATTTTCTTTTTTTTTTATTTTTTATTTTATTTTTTAATGTTTTTTTCCCTCGCCATCGAGGAATCCAGCCCAGCGTCATCCACTTCATCTCCAATCTACTTTTGCTGGGCCCTGACATCCCGTTAAGGTCAATAGCAAATAGATTTGGATCACCTTCGCTGCTCTCTGGATCCCCTTCAGCTGGTCCCCCCCCCCTGAATCCCTTTGAGCGACCGTCGACTCATTTTCTCGAACTGCGCTTACCGACTCGCCTCGGTCTCCGTAGCCGCTAGTCCTAATTGGGAAACAGTGCGCGGTTGCTTATTGCCTTGTTGCCTTGTGGCCTCAGGCTTTCAAGGAACAACAAACACGCGGCCTCGGCGCGACTCAGGTGGCGATTCTCCGCATAGAATTAGCAGCGGCGCTGGCGCGACATCGGTGACAGTCTTGGTTAAAATTACCCTTCTGTATTCTACATTTCCATTTTTTACGTTAGCTCGCGATCATTTTGCCGGTTCTTGCCCTTGCATGTTTCGTGATCCCTTTTCGATCACTCCATTCTCTGCCGCTTACGGCCAAGGCCAGCGCATCTCTAAAATCGAGTCAAAATGATGAACTACGGTGGTCACCCATTCCACCCTCAACAGCCGCAGCAGCCTCAACAACAGCAACAACATCAAGGTGTCCAACCCCAGCATCCGTTGGGTCCACAGCCTCAACGTCAGCATGCCCAATCACCTTTGCTAGGTGCGGGGCCGCCGCTGCCACAGCATGGCAGTCCATTCCCGGGCAACAAGCCAATCTTTCGGGGCCAACCTCAGCAGAACTTCGCTGCGTCGCAATCTCCTGATATGCGCAAGATGACCCCGACATCGGGATCACTGGGTGGGTACCCAACCAGCAGCAGTTTTGGCCAATTTCCGGGCCAGTTTGCGGCGCAGAGCTCCCCAGATCTGATGTCTCGCGGCCCAGACCCCATGGGGCTACAGAATCTCCAGCGTGGGTTTAATCCAATGGCCCACCTTCGGCCGCAGCCGGGCACAGCCGGTCTCACTCATGGACATCCTATGAGTGTTGCTTCGCCACAGCAGGGGATGAACAGACTACCTCATGCAGGCATGCAACAGAGGGATGGCCATACATCGGCCAGTCCGTCTATGGCTAGTCCGTCCATGTTCACCATGAATCAACAGCGACAGGCCCAGCCGCAGTCACAACCGCAGTCGCCTCAGCAGACACACCAACAATTGCAACAGCAGATCCAGCAGCAGCAGTTCCAGCAGCAACGACTCGAGCAGCAGCAAAGGATGGAACAGCAAAAGCAAATCCAGCAGCAACGCTTAGAGCAGCAGCAAAGGCTTGAGCAACAGAAGGAGTTGGAACAACAAAAGCTAGATGAGCAAAAGATACTGGAACAGCAGCAGCAACGCTTAGAGCAACAGAGGCTCGAGCATCAGAAACAGCATCAGCAACGGGTGGAACAGCAGCGGCTCGAGCACCAGCAGAAGCAGCAATTGGAGCAGCAGAGGTTGCAGAAATTACAGCACCAGACTCAGGCACACAACCCATACCAACAACAGTCACCATTTTCTCAGCACACCCAGCCTCCATTCCACCAAACTCAATATCAACAGCACCAAGCCCAATCGCAACATCAGTACGCCCCACACCAGACGCAGTTCTCTCAGCAGCCGACACAATTCCAGCCATCTCCGCACCAAGCCCAATTCCAGCACTACCAGGGACCGCATTCGGCTGCCGTGCCTTCATCGCAGCCAGCTGCGCCGGTTGTCCCTTCGGTCACGGACAGCCCAGTCATGAAGGCTGACGACTCAAGTCCGGCACCGAAGAAGAAAGCGAAACCTAAGAAGACTGCTCCGGCTCAAGCCCAGCCTGGTCAGACCCAGGCCCAGCCTCATGCTCAGCCTCAGCTAAATGCCCCCACGGCCATTCCTAGCGCTAACCCCACACAGGCCAACGGACAAGGGCAGATGCCCACCGTGGGCGCAGTTGGGGGTGACCAGATTGCCACTCCCCCTGCGAAGCGTCGTCGGGGACGGCCTAGGAAGGAGGAAGTCGCGGCCAGGCTTGCTGCGCAGGCCGCACAGGCTGCTCAAAACGGCGAGCCTATTCCAGGAGTACCTCAACCAGGACAAGCTTCATTCACTGCCAATATGACGCCGACTGCCCCTGGCTCTGCAAACACCACAACTAAGGGGACACCAATCCTAGGACCGGACGGGACTCCTTTGAAGCGAAAACGTGGACGTCCTCGTAAGGCTGATCAAATTGCGTGGGCAGCCGCAACGGGTCAACCTTTACCACCGCCTAAACCAAGGAAGCCGGCTTCGGCCAAACCAAAGGCACCTGGCACGGGCCGACCACGTGGGAGACCTCGCAAGGCTGATGTAGCCGCTGCGGCTGCGGCTGCCGCCGCCGCTGCTGCTGCCAGTGGAGATCAGACACAGGTAGACGGCAACCCTCAACTGGGTGAGGGCACAGATACAACGACGGCATTGAACCGTACAACCTCTTCGATCGATGAAGAGGCGCACAAAAGACCTGGTCCGACACCCCCTCAGATGCTTCAAGGCCAGTCTCTGCCGCAACAGCAGAACCTCCACATGTTCCAACAGAATCAAGCTTCACAGGCACAGGCCAATCAACATATTGGGCAGCCGCAAGTCCAGCACATGCACCAGCAGGCGAACCAACACATGTCCTCCCAACCTGGTTCCCACTTGCCGCATAGCCAATCCTTGGCCCAGCAGCCTGGCCAACCGCTCTCTATGCCACACATGCAAATGCATCACCATTCTCCTGTCCACCCCCCTCGGCCCCTCCCTCATCAGCCGTATCTTCAATCTCCGATGCAACAACAGATGCAGCACCCGATGTCATCCGAGTCCCCTGTTCACGGGATGCCAGGACAACAACGCAGGCCTCCGATTC
Organism: Penicillium palitans; assembly: GCA_019190355.1. Classification (NCBI taxonomy): domain Eukaryota; kingdom Fungi; phylum Ascomycota; class Eurotiomycetes; order Eurotiales; family Aspergillaceae; genus Penicillium; species Penicillium palitans. The sequence continues at coordinate 307,693 of JAHAQQ010000015.1, forward strand.
CGCAACGGAGCCAGGCCCCTCCCCCACCCGCACCACAGCATGAACATCAGCATACCTTCCAGGTCCAGATGCAGCCGCAGCCAACCTAGTGCTGAAGACGCTTCGGAATATGGTTTCCATTCAATAAATGCAACCTTCATTGACCGAAGTTTCACTTCTGACCAGTATATTTTGAATTTCATTCTAAAGAACATCGGTGTTAATATCATTCCTCGGCTCTGTCACGTGTGTTTTATCGATCGTTTTACGTCCATGAAGTCTCGTATCAAGTACTTTTGTGGGCCTATTATGGCGTTACGCGCATTTATGTGATTGGCATCTCAGGCATTTCCCAGTTTTCGTCTATTGTTTACTTAGCCTGTGATTTTTATTCTTTTTCTTATATATCTAATGTTCTCAATTTAGTACATACTCGGTTCTAATCTCATTTTGTCAATTTGTGCATGACTAGCCTTGTTTAACCTCCACATGGTTAGATTAATTAGATCAAATAGTTAGTGAACTCTATATTTTAGTCCTAGTTTCACTACTCTGTATAGGGGCAGCTCTTAGGCAAATAAAAAAATTCAAAGTTAATGCAAATGCCACCGATACGCAACGGCGCAATTTCAATTTCTAAACTCCCCAAGGACCTCCTCGTGTTTTGAGAAAACCATGGCCATGTGCGTAAATGTACATGTTAAGTGGACACCAGAACGACGCGTTAGCTGAAACTCCCCTAGCCTCCCGCATGGACCTGGCCAAAACAAGAAAAGCCCAAACCCAAACGGGCGAAAAACAGGAATTGAACATACTTACACACTCAGGCTCCCCATATACCACTTTTGAGCGATTTGATGCAACTTTCTGCGATCAAGCTTGTTAGACCTTGTACGGGGGATCCGGTCGACAAGCAGAAACAAGCTCGGCATCATGTGTTTTGGGAGCGTGGTATAGACTTCATTCTGCATCGCTTCAACCAGACTATTCACCCGGACACGATTCGTTATCGGAAGGAACGACATTTCATGGTCTGAAATTCCTGGGAGAAGGTTTGCGGGGTTGTCCACAAGATAAACAAAGGCCACTAGGATGGGGTCGTCGGTACCGTCAATCTCGCCCAGCATATCGACGACGGTAAAGTCGCTCGGCGAAAGAGTCTTCCGAAGGATGTACTCGACTTCGGTCGACTCAACACGACCGCCGTTGAGTTTAAGAAGTGTGTCCTTTCGACCCATGTGCTCCACCGTTCCATCGTGACGATACCGACCCAAATCACCAGATCGATATATGCGTGAGCTTGTTGCTCGCGATGGATGGAGATCCGCAATCCACCGAGGGACTGTGGTGAGGAATCCCACATCTGGTTTCTGGCAGAGATCATCCAAGTACCCCCGGGCGAGATGGGGTCCTTCAATCAAAATCTCGCCGACAGCGCCAACAGGCACTGGTCGCTCAGGTGAGGAAGGATTTGCAATCCAAATGGCTCCACTACCAGATTTCCCGACAACAGCATTGTGGCCCGGTTTGGGGTTGTCGTTGTATGCGCAGAAGGTGGCGGCCTCGCCCATTCCGTACTGATTTACAAGCTTGACATGAGGGCCCCATTTCATGAGTAGATCGTTCGACATGGGCTCGCCGCCGACACATAGCAGCTCTAGCGATGGGACATCTTTGTGGCTGAGTTGGATGGCGATTGTTGGAGTCATGAAGCTCATATTGGCATTTGTGAGGTTGATATTTTCAATCAGACCAGATATGGTTTTTTCGGGTGTGGGAACACAGCAACAGCCACCGGCAGCCAACGCTGTGAGGTAATCATTGTTACTGATGTCAAATGCATAGTCGTCAAACTGGAATACACGACTGTGTCGGCCTAGACCGAGGACCTTGTTGTAATCGCGGACTGCGGTGGCGTAAGACCGATGTTCCTGGATGATCCCCTTGGGCTGACCCGTACTCCCGGATGTGAATAGAATCAAACAGGCATTTTCTGGTTGGACTGTGGAAGATAGCGGGCCGGTGGGAAGGTCTTTTAGCATATCTCCTGTAATCGAAATGACGTTCGAAACAAGTGAAGCATATTTCGATGCATACTCAGGTGATGTGAGCATAATTTTAGCGTTGACGCGACTCACAACTGAGTCGAGGAAGATGGGAGGGTCGGTTGCGTCGATGGATATGTACGCCCCACCGGCTTTCAAAATAGCCAGACGAGCAATAATCGCAAAAGAAGACTTTTCAAAACAACTGAGCACAAAGGTTTCGGGACCAACACCGATATCGATCAAGTAAAGAGCAAGACGAGTTGTAAGATCATCCAACTCTCTATAGGTGAAGTCTCCATCCCACGAACAGATCGCAGGAGCGTCGGGGGTGAGTCGCGCATGTTCCAATGCCATGTCGTGTAACAAGACCTCGTGAGAGTCCGAAACCTCCTTGGTGAACTTTTGCACGAGAATGAGGTCAAGATCCGAGCATAGGTCAAGGTCGCCCAAGGATGTTTCGGGGGAACGGTATATGGATGCGATGACCTTGTTCAAGGAGTGAAGAAGACTTGTTGCGAATGCTTTGGACATCTCAGGCGATGAGAAAGCAAGACTCGCGTGTAGCTTGCCATTGTCATTTGTCACATTGAGCATCAAATTTGGATTGGGAATCTAGACCGAGAAAATATCAGCTTGTGCTGCAGGACTGGGGATAAGTGAGGATATGTAAACGATACATTCGAATTGGTGGACAGAGGTGCCGTTCTCAAACCTGGACGGTCACCGGCATAGCGCACAGCCGAGGTGAGGTGATTCCTCTCATCGGAAGTCCACCCTTCGTCAGGGTCAGTCGAGCTAATGCCTGCCTTGATACGACAGAAATCCCGGACAAGATCCTTCAGTGGACGCTCCGAGGAAAATTCCAGAGCGTACGAATCGGTCCCTTGGGATTTGCCATCTATGTAGCACAGATTTGACCCAGGGTGAAACTCCAAGTACATGGTTCTCACAGGAGAGAAACCATGTACGACCAGTAACCAGCAAACAACGAGAACGGACTCGAAGTCAAGGGTCTGGGCCAATTCTGGATCCAAGTATTCCAAGTATTGGGAGTTTGCGGCCTCCAGAATATGAGATTCGCACAGGGTAAGTGGAATACCGACAGATCCTTGCGGGATCGGAGGGGGAGCTTTCTTTGGTAGCTTGAAGCCGTTGGTGGGTATAACAGAAGACTCATGTTCAAGAGTTGCGATTGAGGGCGCCATGATGAAGGATAATGAATGAGTGAAGAAGTTAGAAATCCAGTTGTATATTAACTACCATATGTGTTCCACGGCCGAATAAATAGATAGATTCCAGCGAATGCACAGAGTAGGGATAGGGGTATTACAAGAGTTCAGCTTCTACTTACATTCACAGTGGATTCTTTTTATACCTCGTGCATATTGTTGAAATTAGAACCAGCTGGATTTGGCGTACGGAGTACTCCGTATGGAGTAGTTAGTTAGTTAACTATGGTGGTCGGCAATACATGTACGATTTTCTTTTCTTTTCCGCCTGTAAGGAACTGCACGACCTTGTTCCTCATCCATTTGTATATTTATTGGTTATTTCAGCTACACATCCTTGTTTTCACATCCTTGCTTTCAGCTCCTCATAACTCGAGCCACCCTCGTCTCTCTATCTTTTGGTTTATTTTCCCGACTCTCGCATTTGTCAACTAACCAGATCACCAAAATTTCAACATTCACCATGGGCGTTCAACAAATATTTACTAGGAAAGCCAGGTCCTCTAGTACCTTCATACTAGTGGCTCTATGCTTTGCACTATTCACGGTCCGTTGTCTTGGATGTAATTACGTCTCACCAACTAACCTTGCACTGTTACGGTAGGACACTTTCGTTTATGGCATTGTAAGTATTTCTAGCTCATCTCAAGATACCACATCAGTCTAACACACCAATCTCTAGATCGTGCCTATTCTTCCCTTCTTATTGATGGACCATGGCAACATGGCTTCAAAGGACGGTAATTTCAATCTATGTTTCCATAACTTGGGAAACCCTGCTTGACTGACAGCTCCTAGTTCAAAAATGGTCATCTGTTTTATTAGCGACTTATGGCGCTGCTCTTTTACTTGGCTCTCGTGGGTAAATCTCGTATCCATTCATTCTCCCCGTACTAATAATCGAGTTACAGCTGTGGTGGGATATTTCTGCGACAAATATCGCACTCGGAACGCACCACTGGTTTCTGGTTTCATTGCCATGGCCCTAGCGACCGCCCTGTTTATGTCTGCAAATAATGTTTGGGTGCTGCTCGTAGCTCGAATATGCCAGGGTCTGTCGGGAGCGGTCGTGGGGGTTTTAGGGTTGAGCATGATCGCCGAAACATCCAGTCCGGAACATTTGGGCTCGCATATGGCTTGCGGGTCAGCATCACTGACGTGGGGAATGCTCTGTGGCCCCATGACTGGTGGCTTCCTGTAAGTTTTCTCGCATGTTTATCCCTGGTGATCTAAATATCTGAGAAAACAGGTTTTCCCAATTTGGCACTATTGGTGCTTTTGGAGTCCCAATTGTACTGCTTGTGGTTGACATTATTCTGCGAATGTTGATTGTACAGGAAGATGAAGGTCTGTCGGAGTTTCATTTTTTCTTGCTTCTAGATGCTAATTAAAAGAGGAACAGATGAGCCTAAAAACGATCAACTGGAGAATTCTCCTCTCTTGGAAAGCAGTGACAGTGTCTCTGGCGATAATTCATTGAGCTTTTATCAATTCTTGCATCCACTCATGCTGGGTCTGGTACTTTCAGTTCTTGTCATTTCTTCCATTTTATCTGCCATTGAAACGGTACCTTATACTTCTTACCCTGTAGGGGACAGGAAAGCTGACTGAGATGCAGACACTTCCACTGTATGTGCTCGACACATACCATTGGTCTAGTCTGGGCGCGGGACTTGTATTCCTCCCATTGACAATACCTTCCGTCCTCAGTATTCCAATTGCCCATTTTGTAAGACATTTTGTGCCACGAACGGTTGTGGTGACTGGATTCTTCTTGATGGCAATACCAATGGTATCACTTCGGTGGACACAAGCAAACACGATCCACCATGAAATCGTGCTTATTTCCTTACTGTTCATCGTCGGAGTATGTCTTACAACAGTACAAGCGATTATTATGGGGGATGTCTCCAATGCAGTCCGAAAGATTGAAAGCCTTCACGGGATTACCGAAGAGAAGAGCAGCGGACAGGCACGGGGCTACGCACTCTGTAACATGGCATTTGCTGCCGGTCAAACGCTTGGTCCCATCGCTGGTGGATTCATCAAACATGAATTAGGCTGGGGATTTATGACACTGGTGCTTGGGATTTTATGTTTGGTCGCTGGCCTTTCGTCATTCTTTTCCATGTCGGCGGCTCCTGAAATCGACGGGAACACGGAAGGTCAACGATAATGGATGTTGAGTGTGCTTTGTACTATAAATTATGTATATGCGTGTATACTCTTGAGAAATAGGGAACAAAATGGGCATGGCTACGTTTGAGACCAGATATGACATGCACCGTAAGAAAGGACTATAATCCTGTTCAGTGATAGGTCTGCTCGCAAAATTATAATTGTGATAGTGACGGGTCTCTGTACCTTGCAGATCTCCGTAGCCTACTCGACTGCATGGACGCCAGCGCAGCGAGGTTGTTTTCTTTTAGTTGCGTAAGCAGAAGAAGAGAGAATACTTATTGGGCAACTCAATTATGCAGAGGCGAGCTGAGTCTACCCAATAATAGTGCATCTATCACAGCTGAGTGGAATATCATGTCTCGATACATATCTCCCCACATGATCTGTTTTTCTGTAATCACACGTGCAGGGCATCACTCAGGTCTTTCCCTCGTAATGTGACAAGTTCCAGATTAACTTTATTCTTTGTTTTTAGCTGCTGTCATATTGTATTGGCGATTGCCCACTTACATGCAGGGAAAATATACCATCACCTCTCAGCCAGCCACAATCGACCAACGCAAACATGCCGAAGGTGGCTAGTATATGCGTGTGGCTATTAATGGCAGAAGTGGCGTCATGACAATGCATTTTATGTGTCTGCGAGGAATTCAGCTTGACCATATTTCTTCATTTGTGCCTGACCAAGAAACCTCACTACCTACGTAGTCAAGTGCGGAGCAAAATATTTGCTTTTGAGTTGACTGCGCCATGTACTTTTGCAAAACATTGGTAAGTTCAATATTGCTATTGATCAATTAGCTCGGCTTTAAAAGAAGTATGAAGAGCTTTACGAACATACGGAGTACCATAGCTATTTTTTGTTTCCAAATACCAAATTGCCTGAATTCATTCATGCCTAGATATACAAATCCTTATATCACAATGCTGCCATGCGAGACCCCTGAATCCACCGTCTCTATCAATCCCATTCCACGTAGTTTGAACCCGCTGAGACTAGAAGATTCACACTGATTCATTTGGGTCTCTGCAATCTTACAAAGCCGCTGCCAAGATCTCTTTCCCCTCTCTGCATGTAGCGCCGGTGTCCGGTGATCAGCATCTGCCAACGAACGCGAGAAGACCTCATACGCAAGGTATCCAGTCCAGCCAAGATCGAGAATAGCCTTCAATATGGCGAGGACAGGTAAGAAGCCACCGCGGTCGTTCTCACAAAGGAAAAGTCGACAGTTTCGAGACCAGCTCAGTCGGCTGGGCTGACCGGCAACATAGAAAGGGTGGCCCGGGCCCAGTGGCTGGCTGAGACGCTCCCCGTCGGCTATCTGGACGATGAACAGCTTTCCGATATCAAGAGTAGAGGCCATTCGGCCCAGTGAGGCGGATAGATCGGCCTCGGCCGTGTGCGCAACGCGACCGTCCCCTGTGCTTGGATCGGCGTAGATGGCGCCGGCAATATTGAACGTATCGAGAGCAAGGCCAAAATTCGGCCGATTGACTGCCTGGACGATTTCCCAAGACTTTTCCCAGGTGTTGACATGCGTGCCCCAAGCAAGTGCCTCGTAAGCAAATTTTATGGAGTGTTCGTGTTGGGCGCCTCGTGCAGCGAGTTCACGGAGATCTTCGACAATTATGTCCAAGTCGCCGACTGTCTGAGGAAGTCCACTCTCGGGGTCGTCAGGGAGGAAGTTCGAGGGGACTAGAATAGTGTCTGCTCCGAGGATTTCGAGCGCGTCCATCCATATGGGAAGGACCTCGTCTAGGATTTGGTTGCGCTTTTTGCGATCAACCAGACCCTCGTAGAAGCGCAGGGGTTGGAGATTGAGAATGATAACTTCTAACCTGTCACATTGCTGGCGAATTCGATGGGCAGCAGCTAATACAGAGTCGCGAGAAGGAACCAAGGTGGCAGGTACAGGGCTTATGTCTCTGGCAAGGGCCTCAAGGTCATCGATGAAGAGTTCGATGGCCTTGAATCCATTTCGTGCGGCTTCGTCAATCTTGTCGGTGATGCTGTGAAACTTGCATGACCCAAGAGAGACTGTGGTGATAGCGGGCTTACATTCCATCTTGAAAATTGAAATGATAAATCCGAATCGAAGGATTGGCTGAATGGAAAGGGTCGTGATTCCAACACCACAATTGCGAGGGATAGATATTATATACAATGGCCAACGCGCAGTTCCGCTAAATGGACCAGGATTTAGTCATCGGCAATCTAAGGGGTTTTTCAGGTCGGAAGATCGTATCTGGACGAAATAATAATCGATATTCTGCGGTGATTATGCAGGTGCCCGTGATGTAGAACAGGCATCATTCAGCTGGCGTCACCCATGAGCAGCGGCGCGCATAATTCACCTGAATTCCTCGACGTATCTTAAATTAGAGAAAATGGGAATTATCGTGGCGTTGCGTAACAAAGGCTGAGCTCGGAGAAGAGGAATTGCTCAGGACAGCCACAATAACTGAAATTGATGGTAACTGAAGCGATTTGTAAGGCCCAGTGTGCCACTTCGAGTTTCCCCTATAGTTAAATCTTCCCTGTGAATTATATCCCCAGTATTAGAGTGAATTGGTTAGCGTTATTTTATTGTATACAGAGATATAGCAACATATTGAATGTAGACCTATGTGGTGACATCGCATGAAGAGCAAATTCATTTTGGCTTGAGGTAACAGCTCTGAGAGTCAGAGGGAGTAAATATTGCAGGAATTAGTCCAATTCTTAATCCTTGAACCATCTATGCTTGAAGTACTTCACGTTTTAAAAGCAGAACATTATAGCAATTGAGAAATACAGGAATGAACGAATATGTGTAATAAGATGTGATCTATATATGATCTTACTTAAAAAGGCCATGCATCAACCAAGGATCAAAAAGCAACTCCTTAGCAGACGGTCTTTCTTCTGGGAGCCAGCATAGCATTCGCCGAAGAAAACGTAAAAGCCCCTCCTTTTCATCACCCTTGAGGCTCTCTTCAAGTGTCTTGAGGTTGGATTCTGGTATAGGAGCTACACCTTTCCAATTACCTGTAACTGTTAACGTTACCATCCATTTGAAGAACTGTCGGGGTATGGCTGTAAAAGCCCTTTGCATCCCAAAACTCGTAACTCCTTTGGCTCCGACGGAGAAGTTTGAGAGGAGGGCTTCCCAGGACTGTCTGCATATTGGCAAGATGAAACCCATCATCGAGGTTACCTGCGGAATTTCTAGCCCTGAAGAGGTGGCGATGCTCCAATAAATCCCAGATCTGAGCCATTGTCAGTTTTATGGCGGCCACAAGCTACTGCGTAGTCTTTTATCCTACCAATAACCCAACACTCCAGATGTCAACTTTGCAGTCCCAACTCATTTCTAAAATGACCTCCGGCGCCCGGTAGATATCTGGCATGATATCGCCCTCTTGCTGGTTAGTGCCTAATCGAGACGAGCCCAAGTCACAGAGAACGGGAGTCCCATAAGAGATAGGGAGAGACCGTGAGAGGTAAATAGTGCGATTCTCGAAGACCTTTCGCGGAACAGGCTCGTCAAATTCTGCCTGTTCAAATTTTTGTAGAATTGAGTTCTTCTCATTGTTAATGCCCAGGAGGATGTTATTTGGTTGGAGATCTATATATAGTCAGTTGTTACTTTCTAGTTTTAATCCTCGGGAGGTGAGAGCTTCCTTAAATTAAACTAGTACTAACCGGTATGTATAATTCCTACCTCGGTATGGATGAAGTCTAGAGCGACAAGGATATTGCGGATGAGGATTCTCACCATCAAGCTGTTCATCACTCCACCGGGGAGTAGCTCAGTGAGCTGATCGAGGCTGATCCCAAGGGGCGGATGCACCAGACAGGCGTGAACATTATGTCCATTTGGACTGGTCATGTGGAATGCCTCGATCAAGGGTCGTAGAAAATTCTGACCGACATGGTTGGATTGGATAGCTCTGAGATGGTTGCAAATTTCGATCTCTTGGGTCACTGTCCTTGGCGCTGTGTAGACCTTGAGTGTTATTTATCGGTGATCCCTGACATTTTATTAGTTTGCATCCATACGGTAGATATTGGTTGGTCTTACAATAAATCACGGCCAAGCCACACTGTCGCGCTAGATCCATAACCTAACTTGCCCACCACTTGATATCGATCATTGAAAACCTCACCAATATAGACCGGATAGAATTTCTCGGGTCTATACGTGGGGGTTGACTCTTCCCCAATGGGAATGGAAGGGTCGATGATGTCCCAGCCTGAACTGGGGAAGACGCGTGCTTTGGAGCGAGAGCGAAGATGAGCCACGCCACGCTTCATAAGGCATATATGTCGAAATGTGGAGATTGGGATCGAATGATATGACAATAATGGAATAGGACATAGTGTTCGGAAGCGGAGTAGTCGTCTTTTCTGCATGTTGCGTTGGTCGATGAAACGAAGAACCATCGACTTCCATTAAGCCTACCGATTGGGATAACATCAACCGACAGGGATATGTCAATATCTATCACATCAATGAATAGTAAATCAAGGTACATAGGGCGGTAGGAATGGCGTAGGCGTCTCCACAGGCCTTTGCCGCTTTTCTCTCCGCCTTCTTAATTCCCTCACTACACCGTAGTGCGTGCTGCTTAGTTATTTTGTACACAATTTGGATATAAATCAGCGCTCCTCTAATCCTTTTGCAGCGCAGTTGTTAGTCAACCCGACTGATTTAGAGCATTGGAAACAAATTCCTGCATTGTCATATCCCCGCTGTCCACAAGCAATTTGCTCTGCTCCAACTTCTCCAAGGCTTCGTCGTACTTGTTTAACTCCTTTACTTTCCGTTCTGCGAATACCTCAAGCTCAGACGGGTTATAAATCTCCTCGCGCCTCGCCCACTCCGTCTCCCCTATATGTCGACGCAGCTGGATGAACGGAAAGCTGTGGTTATCATTGAAGCCGGACAGGATGAGCATATGTAGCCACATGGTCCCGGAGTCCTGGGACCACTTAACAAGACTCGAGAGCTCTTTTTCTTGATGCTCTGGCATTTTTGCTTCTTCTTCCTGTAAGATGCGCATGAAACTCTCCAGGTATCTGAAGTACCTAGCAGCGATCTTGGGTGGTTTGCCGTCATCGTCGTAGTCCCAGGTGCTGTTAACAGGCCGATCTTGGAGAAGCCACCACGGCGACGAGCCAAAAAGCTGGGCAGGGCCTAGATATGACCATTCGAGGTCCACTACTCCAACAATAGTGAGATCTTCCTTGCTACGGACAATCAGATTTGCCAGTCCCAGATCGTCGCAGATGAGCTTAAACTTGCAACGGTCATACTCTGGGTGGACTAAGTCGGGTATTAGACTTTGTAGGACTCTGAATGCCACAGATATGCTTTTGGCATCGTGAAACCCAACAATCGAGTTCGGCTGGCGGAATAACTGCTCTACGTCTTGGCCGACGACGTATTGGAAATACTCTGTTGTTGTTGCAAACCCCTCAGTTCGGTTACCTAAACATTACTTAGTCAACGTAAATAATAAAAGCATCGAGGGCAAGAAGGAAAATGAATATGATGAAGCGTACCGAAAGTGTCTACCCCTCCATTTTGCAGTATACAATGTGCCTTGAATGTTAGCGGCCTTGATGGAGTAGGAGCCTCGGCTTCAGGGTCAGGCAGGCTGCCGATGCGGTCGAAATCGAGCTTGAAAAGTTGAAGCAGAAAATTCGCCATCTGCCTATAGATAACTTCAATGTCACTATCACTGATGTCTTCCCTCATGACTCTGGTAGGACGCTTGGCGGTCGGGTCCCGTAGAAGGTCGCTTAGGCCTATGCCATCAATAAATTCCATGATAATAAACGGGCCCAGGCCAAGTGGATTGCTAGCAGCGCGACCCCAAGCTTCAACCCTCGGCACAGGAATGGTAGTGCTATTCCGGATGAGATTCAGGGCGGTCACTTCCATGGCGACCTTCTCGTCGGTGTATTCATCGCAAACCATTCGCACACGAGGGAAACGAACCATCCAGGCGGTGCTGTCACCAAAGACCATCTTCATGCCCGCGTTGAATGCGCCATGGTGAAAGGTGCCGTCCAGTTGACAGGGAAGCTTGTCAGGATGGAAAGTGGATACCCACTGGCAGAGGTGGCCTGTTCTATAGGTCTCGTTCACTTTGTCAACCCAAAGCTGGCCCTGCACCTCGTGGACTATATCAATAAGCGCGTTGGTATCCATGGAATCAAGCAAGGCAGTTGGAAGGTGAAGGTTGAAAGAGGGTCTATACAGGTATTTACGATTCTCCCATAGTAAATTTTGACCGCCTTCAACTTAGCTCACCGTACGGGCGATTAACCCTCCAGGGCTGTATGCCACCGATTCATAACTCTCTCATTGGATATTACCTCACCGCCTCTTTCATCGCCGGAGGCATATACAACAAGACAAGAATTGTGATCGGCCGCTTATACGGCTTTGCTATGCTTGTTTGTTTGTTTGTATGTTTTTAGACGTCTTTTGAGCTATCTTTTTAGATGTCTTTTTAGACATATATGAAGGCGGTAAAAAAAGGATTATATATATTTCAACTTTCTAATAGTACGACCAAGTATTAATCTTAAACCCTCTAAAGATTAGATTATATATCTGGTTTAAAGTGGCCTATCTTCCAAGTTGGCCTTTACGACGAGTAGGTCATATTAACTCTTAGGACAGAAGGCTTCAATATTGCTAATAATAACTAACTATACTAGGTGTTAGGTACTTTGTAGTTTCTACTTGTAAAGTGAGAGTGGATACAAATTACTACATGAACCAATGAGAGAGTTATGAACCAGTGGCATAGTAGGGGCCCGTAATGCGGGGTGTGCCGCTTAACCCACCCCCTTAGACCCTTCTGGGTAGCATTACCTACAAGTTCCAACAATGGCAATTTGGCATTGTGACATTGACGGTTGCGACAAACCTTCTGTTCGCACATATGGAGACTGCATCCTTTGTGATCTCCATCTTTGCGTAAAACACCTGAGGCCGGAATTTCATACATGCCCGAGGTGGGAGGTTTGTCAATCAAGTCCTAAGGATTGAAATGGCTACTGATTCTGTCTAAACAGGATGAGCATCGTTACGATCCTGCTGCTCAAGCAGCTGAAAAGCAAGAAATCACGACTCTTATTGAGAAGATTGACGTATTTGCGCTCACTCAACGCGCGAGTAGTCTCCGCAACGGTCTCCCGTGCTCCGTGGTACAGGGTCTACAATATAATAGAGCATTGCGCAGTTCGGTCATGGGAGGCATGAATTATCATATCGAGGTTTTGTTCGAAGATGGAATCAGCTGGCTCGCACGCATCCGAAGATTCAACGCCACTTCCCCACCGCCGGGGCTGCGGGATTATATACTGAGCAGTGAAGTTTCAACCTTACAATTCTTAAGTAAGACGAAAGTCCCTATTCCTACAGTTTTTGACTTCAACCCGGACGAATCAAACCCCGTCGGTGTTGGGTATATTCTTATGGAGAAATTGCCTGGGAAATCTTTGCGCTGGTCTCTTGCGACCCCAAAGCAGAAGCAAAAGGTTACTAGTCAAGTTGCGGATATCTATATCGAATTGAAAAGGTTCCCCTTTTCAATGATAGGTTCTCTGAGCGAGGAGAGCTCTTCTCATATCGACCCTATTGCACGAGAATCTTTGACCGATTTTCAAGACTTGTATATGAGAATGCTAGGGCCGTGTTCGTCTTCAGAAGAATATTTCAAAGCACATATTCGAATGATATTAGATTTGATAACACGACAAGAATACTACGTCAACCACCCAGTTGACGCCTTCCTGATACACCGCTTCCTCCTAGACACTGTCCCTGACATAGTTTTAAGAAATGACCTCGATAATGGGATGTTCTACTTAAAACATGCGGACGAAAAGGGGGATCAGATCCTCGTCGACAACGACTTCAATATAACAGGCATTATTGACTGGGAATGGGCGCAGACAGATTCGAAATCAGCTGCTTTCAACTCGCCTATTTTGCTTCTTCCCGTGGCCGACTTTTACGAAGGGGTTGATCATATCGGCGAAGATGAAGTTTTCTTTGCCGAGTGCTTTGAGGAGAAAGGACATCCAGATCTTAGGGAGATAGTAAGAAGTGGGAGGCTTCTTCACCGGATCCAATTTTGTTGTGGGTATGACCTTGACGATTGGGATGGATTTATTGGGCTCTTTTTCGGGCTGCTCAAGATATTAGGTATTGAAGGGGATTCAAACTGGGAAACTTGGAAAGCAGAGGCTCTAGAACGGTATCGAGAAGATTGTCAACTAAAGCAACTCCTCACGCTGTCCGCAGCTAAATAAAGGCGGATAATCTAAATTATACGCTTTGCTGAGACTATTTACGGTATAAATCCGACTACTGCTACGGGCGACTAAGTATGCCATCGGAACTTAACTCTCTTATTAGATATTGTACCCGTTTCACCGCTACCTCGAAGCCTGTATACTAATTCTAATTCCAATTCCAATTTCTATTTTATTTCTATACCTTTTTCCTGATTATTTTGCTGCTTTCTTATTGCTGATTTTTGGGCTAGGGTACGGGGCGGTGGTATTTGAAAAAAAGAAAATAAGAACAAACCGTATAGAAGATTACTATAGAGTATGTAATTATAAAATCACTTTAATTATAGAGCATAAAAGTCAATTCTATTATAAAGTATCAAAGGTTATACATAGAAAAGTGTTTTTTGCTGCCTTCATATATACTAAAAGAGCATCTAACAGACCAAAAAGACCACTCAAAAGATATTACAAGGCCGTATAAGCGGCCGGCTATTCTTATATACTTATAAATTATCAATTAAATGGTAGGTAGGTTGACTCTATACCATACAAATGATGGTGGATGACTAGATACTACTGGCAATATTATCCAATGGGAGAGTTAAGTTTTGATGGCATACTTAGTCGCCCGTATACTGCGCCAGTTGGTCTCATCGAAAAAAAGCCCTTTCCGTACAGAGCAAGATCCAGACTAGATGAAAGGCAGTCATATTTATTTGAGGTGTCTGCATTGTCTAATGGTGGTGACACCAGAGCTTAGGCAAATCTCCAAATTAAAGTATTGATCATCAGTAGCAATTGAATCTTCGGCGTCTTCGGCGTTCGGTGTTTGATGTGAGTCGAAGCGCTGGAGTGTCCACATTTTCTCCGTAGTCCCCCACTTCCGCTTTGGACTCCGATTGCGCCCCTCAATCCCAGGTTATATAAAACCCAGATAGGTTCACCTGAAATAGCTTCCATTGTTTACATTTGTGGCCCTCATCATGAGTCGAGAAACTCTTACACCGGTCCCAGCTAGTGACGAATACTATGACCTCGGCTTGTTTGGCCACTCCATCACCACCACCAGCGCTGACGCCCAGATTTGGTTCAATCGTGGTCTGATATGGGTATATTCTTTCAACCACGTGGAAGGCGCCTACTGCTTTGAACAGGCTATTGCCCATGATCCTGCGTGCGCCATGGCCTATTGGGGCTTGGCTTATGCGGTTGGCCCGAACTACAACAAGCCGTGGGAGAAGTTTGACCAAGGAGATCTCCACACATGTGTGCAACGAGGATATGAAGCCTCACGACAAGCAAAGAAATATGCGGGAAATGCAACCCCACTTGAAGAAGCTCTAATCGACGCGATCCAATTTAGATTCCCGACCAACCAGCCTGCAACAGACTACCCGGCCCTGAATAAGGGCTATGCCGTAGCGATGAAACCAGTATATGATGAATTCGGAAGTGACTTGGATGTTGCCACCCTTTATGCCGATGCCTTGATGAACATGACCCCCTGGGCTCTATGGGATCTGTTCACTGGCCAGCCGAACCCGATAGCCCCCACCATGGAGGTGAAAGCAGTGCTCGAAAGGGCGCTTGCACAGGAAGAGGATGGTGCAAATCTCAACCCGGGGCTTCTTCACTTATATATTCACTTCATCGAAATGTCGCCCACTCCCGAGCTGGGTATCAACGCTGCGGATCATCTACGCGACCTCGTTCCCGACGCTGGTCACATCAACCACATGCCCACCCATTTGGATATTCTCATTGGCGATTGGCGGCGCTCCATCGCCTCAAACCACAACTCAACGCTCGCCGATGACAAGTACTTCCGGAAATCAGGTGCCAACAACTTCTATACTTTCTATCGGCTGCACGACTACCACTCCTTGATCTATGCAGCAATGTTTGCCGGCAAATCCAAGGTTGCCCTTGAGGCCGTCACTCGCATGGAATCCACCGTCCCTGAAGAAGTCCTTCGAATTCAGTCCCCACCTATGGCAGACTGGCTAGAGCAATTCATGTCTATTCGCATACATGTGATGGTACGCTTCGGCATGTGGGAGGAGCTGAAGGTGAAAGAGCTACCCCGTGACCAATCGCTATATGCAGGCACGACTGCCGTCACCCACTATGCCAGAGGCATCGCATTCGCCGCCACGGGGGACGTAGTGTCAGCCAAAAAGGAACAGGAGCTCTTCCACCAAGCATGGGATCGGGTTCCCGCGACACGTCTCGCATACAATGGCAGAATTGTTGACGTGCTCCAAGTGGCCGGGGCAATGTTAGAAGGAGAAATTGAATACCGTTGTGCCAACTATGATAAGGCCTTCGCGGCTCTCCGCCGGGCAATTGACTATGAGGACAAATTACCATACAGCGAACCCTGGTCATGGATGCAACCTGTTCGCCATGCGTATGCTGCACTATTGATGGAGCAGGGCCACTTGGAAGAAGCAGCAAAGACATATCGCGCAGATTTGGGTATGGATACCTCAATCATCCGGCCCTGTCGTCATCCGAACAACGTCTGGTCGCTGAAGGGATATCATGAGTGTCTAGTTCGTTTGGGCAAAATGGATGAAGCAGCTGTCATCGAGCAGCCGGCTAAACTAGCCCTTGCTGTAGCCGATGTCCCGATAAAGGCATCGTGCTTCTGCCGCTTGGATAATTCCCAGTCGCCACAGCTGCTTGATCAATATTCTCCAAATGGAAAATGTTGCTAAAAGTCTGACCATTCTATGGTGCGATTTCCACGACCAGGAGTACGGGCGACTGGGTATTCCACGCGAGATATAACTCTCTCACCGGATACTGCCTCATCGCAGAGATCACCGTCTTTTCGAAGCCTGTATGCTGATTTTAATTTGTATACTAACAAGAATAGTCAGCCGCTTATGCGGCCTTGCGATGTCTTCTTAGTGGTCTTTTATCTTTTTCAAGTATATATAAAGGGGGTGAAAATGTATAGTCTATATAAAAGATTTATGCAGGCCATATAAGCGACTATTATTGTTCATAATATAGAACTAGAAACTAAAAAACACCACCTTCGAAATCCACCAATTCCTCAAACGCCTCCATCCCACTCCCACTATCATGACCATTACTCCCACTACTATCCCCCCAATTCCCATTCGTATCACCATTCCCATTCCCACTAGACCCCCTCTCCCTATCCTCTGCCAAACCCTCAAAACAACTCCCATCAGGCCACTCACTCAAATCAATCCCCAATCCAGGCGCAATCTTCCTTACAATCCCATCACAAAGCAGAAACGCCCTCCGCGCGGCCGCATCCACGGAAGCAGTAGAATGAAGCCAAAACAGCGCCTTCCTCGCCGCCGAAACAGCCGTACCCAACTCCTTCTCCAGCAGCGGCGGGTAAACACCGATACCCTGGGAAATAGACGGCGTAGTAGGCGAACGCCGTGAATTTGCGCGTTCCGGACCATTGGACGTATGTTGACCAGAACAATACGATAACCCGAGTAATAGAGCCGTAGTCGCCTGAATGAGGAAATGGAGGATACTCCACCAGGGCGCGGCACGGGCTAGCCATGTCATGTTCGGGTCTTCTGGGAGGACGGAGATAAGCGCACAGGAAGCTTGCAGACAATGTGTCGCCATTTCCGAGCGGAGTCTCCCGCGAGCGGTTGGCGTAGCGTGGCGTGGGGATTGGTGGATGTGGCTTAGACATGGTCTGCAGAGGGTTATGCGGGCGGAGTAATAATGCATTGCTAGACAGGCTCTTTCGCGGACGAAAGGAGCGGAAAGGTCGTCTAGTTGGAGATGGTTTATGTGCCAGGAGGTTGAGTATGGGATGGTGAAGTAGTAGAATAAAGGAAGTTTTAAGAGCCAACGGTCCATTTGGAGACTGAATTTCTGGACGTGGTATTCTACTTGGCTTGGGCCTTTGTGGAGACCTTCGATGCTGTAGACTTTGTTCATGAGGGCGTGGGTTATGAGGGTTAGGTCGATGAGGAAGTAGAAGAAGAGGGATGGGCAGGGTGGACAGGTGGTTACCCATGCGGCGGAGTGGTGTTGGCTGGGGGCTTCAAAGAGAGTGGAGCGGAGTTGGGCTTGGCGGAGGGCAGGATCTTGGAGGAGGCGTTTGGCGTCGGGTTGTTCGAAGGTTTCTTCTTCGTAGGGGAGGGGTGGGGAGACGGAGCAGAGGCCTTCTCCGACGCAGGAGGCGCGGCCGGTCATTGAGGTTATGAGGTGTTCGAGGTAGTAGATGGACCACCAGAGGCGGCCACGGCTTTCTTTGGCGGCGTCCTTGGTGCGATCGTCTGTTAGACGGAGGTTGATGCCGAGGGATAGAGCTGAGCGGAGGGCCATGTTGGAGAATTTGGATGCTCTAGGGATGGGGGAGTTAGTATTATGGTGCCGGGGGAATGGGGAATTAGGATATTACCGGTTCACCTGTCCCAGACAAAGCAGGTAAACTGCTACGAGGAGTTCGAGTTGGATCTGCTGCAGATCGGTGTGCTCGAATAGCACATTGCTATGTAGACCGAGATGGCGTGCCCGGGTCAGGTATAGTAGGTCTTCCTCGTCGGTGCTTTGGGGGTCATCCATTAGTCGACAATAGCGACACCCAATAGCAAAGATCATGTTCAGAATGGCCAGCCATTTCCGGGGTGGTGTCGATGCGTTATTGAAGAACTTTTGGTACTGGGAGATGAAAGTCATCTTCCGAATTGCACTGAATGTCGGATGGACGTTAATCAGGTAGGCGTCGAAGTATCGATCTACCAATTCCCGTGGGGGCACATCTAACGGGTCGCATGGTTCAATCAATGGAATATCCAGACTGTCGAGATGATAATCCATCATCCAAGTAGGAATTTGCTTTTCCAATGACTGCTGCTGCTGATGATGAATAGACGCCGAATCACGGTGACTCTCCATGTGGAAAGGATTCGACACATGTTCCTGTGGACTCTTCATCCCCACGCCGCTCTCCAGCTTGCGAATCCAATTGACCTCCGAATTCTTCCCAAAGAAGCCCGCAGCACGGGTGTCCTCATTCCGATTGAGGTCTTCGTTAACCTGGTCGATAGCATCGAGTGAGCCCATAGATGTAGCGGAATCATCTGAGTCGATATCGTCTTTAGGTTTTCTGAGGGGTTTCGCACTTTTGGACTTAATTTGCCAAATGACAAACAGTCAGAGTCTGAACTCGGGACTCAAATCATAAAATCCGAGTCTCGGGTGAGACGCGGGACTTTATTTGACATTGACTGGACATACCTTTAATGCTTTTTTGATCTTTCGAGCAGTGGGAGGGTCCACCTCACCTTCTAGCTCTCGAAGAAGGGCTTCGTATGTATCGACTCGCTTGACCAAGGTGCCGAGTCGTTTCTGGTCGCGCACTCGTTTCACGTCCTCGTAGAAGCAGCTGTGATTGTGATATGCACATTGTCCGCACGACGGTCGGATACCGTCACATTTGATCTTGCGCTGGCGACAGGGCTCGCAGGCCCGCGCTGACCGTCGGCGCCCATGTAGCAAGGCATCAGAACCGGCTAGGCGAGGGATGGCTACCTTTGGTGCGGTACTTCCTGATCCAGCCGCTGGCGGAGCAGACATATATTGTGAATAGGCTTGGGCGGGGCCCTGAATTGGCGAGAAGGAGATAGGCGTGGGATATGGCTGTTGAGATACAGCTCCAGCATTTGATGGCATCCAGTCGTAGTCGTCGAAAGTGTCATCTTGATATTCAAGATTATCCATATTTAATCGATCTCAATCTTCTCAATATAATTGACAGGAATATATATTCATGAGGTTGGAGAGGGGGAGGTTACAAAAAAGGCGGGACAAGCCCATGTCTAAAAAATATTTCCAAAGACAAACAGGGATCGCAGATTGGTTTCGAATGTTTTGGTTTTAACGACTTTAGAAATCCCCCAAATCACTGGAATATCTCCAAATCTCCCCAATCTCTCAACATGGAGATGATATCCTCCTCGCCACTTTGGTGGGCCAATGAACTTGGGATTTGACGTCAGAGAACATCTCAACCGTCCACTTCTATATAAAACACACTATCACAACCTTGGATTATCCCACAATTTACTGCCAATCAATGCTAATGACTAGTCAGCAACTGTCTCATTCGAAAGAATTCTCCTTGTGTCACCTTGGATATCACCCTGAACACCTCTGGACGATCTATATCTATGGAGCAGATCCATAGAACCGAGTCGCCACTCCATTAAGGCGAAATGTACCTGGAGACATATGACGGAGATAGAAAGAGATGACGACGATGAGATGACGATGAAGATGAAAGTACACTGTATATTGTCTCCCTCAACTCCCATTTTCCTATTTCCCATCTCCTTTTCTCATTTCCAATCAACATCCAACAGGTCGATACCTCTCCACCAAAACATCATCCTTCCCAAGACTAAGACTCTCATACCGATCCAACATATCCGAAAGTCCAAGTCCAGGATAATCCTGCAACCCCTTCCCATCCCCCTCCCCAATCCCATGATACTTATCCTTCTGATTCAACTTCTCAAGCCCATTAGCATACTCATCGAACCGACTACACCCCCTCTCCTTCGAGGCCTCATCAACCAAATCCTTCAATTCATCAGGAACAGCACTCGCCCCTCGAATCCGATACCCCTGAGCCTTGGCCCTCACCGACTGCCGGAAAATATGAAACAGATTCCGTCCCAGCGTAGATCGACTCGCAACAACACAGAACGCACTCGCAAGAGTGAGGAAATCCTCATCTAACACATCGAACGAGTCGTGTTCGAGCATCGTAAATAGCGCAAGGTTAATCGCATACATCGCGAACTGATGCACGCGACCAACACCGAACTCGCGCCTGTGGAGCCGTGTTAGGGATGCGATGCCGCGCGCCGCGCTCTGCGTTACTTCCCGTGCGTTGTATTTCGTTTCGGGCGTGTGCCGCGGTGGGCTTTCGGGTGTTTTGGGCTCGAAGGGGATGGGTGGGATTTCGTCTTCGGAGATGCAGCTGAAGAGGTTTATGATGAGGGCGTTGTAGCGCATTCTGTATGGGATGAGTATTTTGCTTTCTCGCTTTCGCTGACGGATTATTCTGGGAGGTGCTACTCACTTCAGTAAGATGATATGCGGAGCTGGTCTGTACCGCACATCAAAGTCCTCTGGGAGAAGCTCGTGCCAGCGACGGATACGGTCGTATAGATCCTCGCGGCTCTGGCGGTGGATGGGGCCAAGGGCAGTATTACTTCTGTGGTCTGCGAACATGCTGCGCGAGATATCGCGCGCAATCGTTGATAGGTTGCATGCTTCGTCGAAGTACTGGCTGAAGAATGATGGGCGTGGGTCACGATGGGTTGGATATGGTTGCCAGAGGGCTTGGTCTTCGGACTGGTTGATATCAAGTCGGGCCATGTTGACGTGGTCTATCAGACTTGGCCGGAGGAAGGATGTATGGACCAT
Source organism: Penicillium palitans (assembly GCA_019190355.1). Classification (NCBI taxonomy): domain Eukaryota; kingdom Fungi; phylum Ascomycota; class Eurotiomycetes; order Eurotiales; family Aspergillaceae; genus Penicillium; species Penicillium palitans. The sequence continues at coordinate 328,878 of JAHAQQ010000015.1, forward strand.
TCTGCGGGTGTGAATATGAATGCTAGTTTGAAGGCAAGTGTTAGAGGTATCACTTACGTGTCGACATTGAATAAACCCCAGGCGGTGCGTTTGCAGGATATATCCATATCCTGAGATAATTCTCCCGAGGCCATTCTGGGTCCTGTGCTCCCTACCAGGCCCAATGCTTCACCCATTCGAATAGCCTGGTGCAACATAATATATCCCAGATCGTCTTCGCGGGACATTGCATATCTTTCTGTGTCAGAATAGTCCAATCACCGGTACCGAGATGTCTATACAAACCTCTCATACATCAACAACGTCCCCTGCAAACCCGCCAAACTAGGCTGCGAACCCTCCTCGTCCCTCAACCTCTCCGCCTCAGCAAGGAAATCACATCCTTTCGAAGAGATATCACCAGGAACAACATAAGCCTCCGAGAACTCAGAGAAGTACTAAACAAACCAATCAGCCACTGAAACCAAAACACCCACCAAAAAAAAGGAAAATACCCACACAAGCATTACTGAGCACCGCATTAACCAAAAACGGGCTACAAAACTCCGACCCAAGAACCCCCCTGGCCATATGCCTAACAAAAACCTCCTTATCCACAACCGCAGTAAACGGCCAATGCCACGCAAAATACAACGAAACAAGATGCGACACCAAATCCGCATCAGCAGTAACCCTCGTCCACGGCTTCGCAGGAACCTCACAGGGCGCCGAATCACAAAGGTAATGTATATCCATAACCTTTCTTCTGAAAGTCGGACCTGTACCCTCGACATTGATAAGCTGGCGCATATCCTCGAGTTTCGCAACGGTTTCCTGTTTATGCGCTTTCGATGTTGATGTTGATGTGAGGGAGGCGAGTGTTTCATTTATGTATGCGCGGATTTCGTCGGCGGGGGCATTGTGTCTGATTATGGTGAGGAGGTGTAGAGCGTCTGATTCGTTTGCTTCGCGGACGAGCTTGAAGAGGTCTGAGAGGAGGTCGCGGTGGTAGGAGAGTTCGTCTGCTGTTCTTTTTGCGGCGACGCGGCGGCGTTGGTCGAGGGATTCGTCGAAGATGCAGACTCTTTTGAAGGTTTGGCAGTTTGCGCAGGGGGATGTGCCGGAGCACTTGATTTGTTAGTTTGGTTTGTATTAGATATGGATGTAGATCTGGATGTAGATGTGGATAACATGTAGGTGTATATATAGATGTAGTAGGTGTAGGAGTATATAAATCTCACCTTCCTCTTCGACTTCTTACAAGCCAGACAAGCAGTTGAAACCCTCTTCTTCCACGTCCCAGAACCCTTACCTTCCTCAGCGGGTGGACTACCATTTTCAAGGTCATGTGCATGGTAGTTTTCGTGTTGGTCATCCTCCGAAGGTGAGGGACCTGGTACAAGACGGCGTTGATGCCCACTCATATTCCGACATGAGTGGGTGGGTTTTGATGTGCTTTTGCTTTTTCGTTTTCGTTTTCTTCTGAATGCAGAATATAAAATATGTGTTTGAAATATATAGACAAGAACGGTCCGAATATGAATATGTGAAGAAACGTATGTAAAAAAATGGAATATGTAAGAAAAGATGAGATATATAGTCGAATATGTACTGTTGACAATATACAATAAAAACACAAAAGTTGAAAATGTACAAGATCAGGAATGCATGTTGTGCAAGTGTATATCCTGTTTCAAATGATTGTAGGACGATATACTTGAGATGTTCTGCTTGGACAGGGTTTAGTAGGGCACATGGGCTTGGTTTGCCGCGAATGACGTTGTGGAGATATCATGGGGAACTTTTCCCCGCCTATTATTATAGGAGTTTATTTGCCTGAAGGCAATCGCGTGTTTTGTGTTTGAGATTGGTTGCTTGGAGTTGAAGCTTGGATTTGATGTTATCGAGGCTAAATGTGAGGCGTTGGGGGAGAGTTCTCGGGGTTATATATCGATTTGGTGGCGAAGAATGGAGACTTACATGAATGGCCATACAACTACACTATCTACACACATGATTGTCTGGATAAATTGAACGAGTGAACTGGTAATGCATTGAGAATGGTGAGCAACATCATAGTACTTGGGAATCAAAGTCAGGTCTAGACTAAAAACCCATTAAGAAAGAAAGAAAAAAGACGCTGGATTATTGTAATGTAATACAAGTACTTCTTTTGCATACTCCATGGAATCCATAGCCTCGGATGTACCAGTCAAAACGAGAAAAGAAAATCAAACAGTGCGGATCTGTGGTCCAAGACAGAAGAATCAGAAAACATCTAGTGCTCGAGGATTCTCAGGCTACCCTGCACAACACAGTTCTCAAGCACGGATCCAGGGGGAATGTCAATGGTGCTACCCTCGGAGGCGACAATGATAACAGTTCCCTTGAGGGTAACGTTACGGCCGAGGTTAACAGGTCCAGTGATAGTAAGGTGGTCCAGCTCGACGATGCGAGGAATGCTGGTAATGCGCTTCTGGAAGTCGGAGACCTTCTTGAAGTCGGAACCGAGCTTGATGACGGGGACACCACCGAAGCGGTTGGGGTCCATGACCAGCTGGCCGTGCTCGAGACGGTACAGGTCAGACTTGACGACCATCAGATCGGAGCAGGTCTTGACGGGCAAGAAGCGGCGACGGGGCACGTTGACACCATGGGCGTTCTTGAAGTGGCGGATGGCCGCACCGACGGCGGTCTCCAGCTGGTAGATAGCCTGATCGGCCTCACCCTTCTTATCGGCGGGAATGGACTTCTCGTTGGGGATGATCTCCATCTCCAACTCATTCTCCTCAACGACACGCTTGATAGCCTGGACGTTGAGCCAGATGTTGTTGGTGTTGAAGTACTTGAACTTCTTGATCGACTTGAACTCGTTCACGTGTTCCTTGGGCACCTGGGCAATCTCGAGCAGGCGGACCTTGCCGTCGGAATCAATAATGGTACCACCCTTGACATCAGCCTTGGTCTTGTCAGTCAACTCCATGATGTACTCGGCCTGGGAGTCAACCATGTGCTGCAGGATGCGGAGATCAACCACGGCACCGAGGTTGTCGGCGTTGGACAGGAAGATGTACTCGATGCCACGCTCGATCAGCTTATCGAGAGTGCCGGAGTTGTACAGGGACTCGAAAACGTCACCGTGTCCGGGAGGGTACCAATCCTGGAGGGGAGAGTCGAAGCTCTTGGGGGCGGGCAGGAGCGAATCCTTGATGATGCGGGGGTAGCGCGACTGGTTGAAGGTGATGATGTCGACGTTGTGGCCCTCGTACTTCTTGATAATGGACTGGGTGTCCTGATCGGTGTTGAAGGAGTTCATGAGGACGAAAGGCACGTTGACGTTGAAGCTACGGTTGAGGTGCTCGATCTGGCGCACGGAGAGATCGAGGAAGGACATGCCCTCACGGACCTCAATGACGGACTTGGGACCAACGCAACCCATGGAGGTACCGAGACCACCGTTGAGCTTGACAACGGCGAGCTTGTTCAGGAACTCGACGGAGGCATCGGCACCGAGGTCATCGTAGCCAACAACCTGGGAAGGCTGGGGAGGAGCGATCTTATCCCAGTTGACGGAGTTGCCCTTGGCCTTGTCGTTCAGGAAACGGCGGAACAGGGCGAAAAAGTTGTCCATCTCGGCCTCGAAGCGCTTCTTCTCGTTGGGATCGGTGACGCTGTCGCCGAGGGCGTTGAGGGCATTGCGCATTTGGGAGGCGGCGACGCTAGTGGAGGCATTCTCGAATGCCTGGTGGGAGGTTTCACGGGTCAGCTCTGGACCAAATGGGGGGGCCAAGGTAGCCATTGTCAGGAGAGGGATAGACACAATTGCAGGGGGATGAATACAAGCAGATTGGGTGATTCGACAAATAGAACAGGGTGAACAGCGTGATGGTGAAGGGAAGAAAAAGAGAGGAAACAAGTTGTCTCTCTCGTCTGACGCGTCCAGGAAACAACAAAACAACCCCCCAAAAACAGTAGGCACGGCCAAAATGGCAAGAACGAAGCTTCGAGGATTCAAGGATTCAGGGATTCACCGCCTGAAGTGAACTTACCATGTGCGACTGAGTCTTGCCATGGTGCTTTCCACCGAAGGCCTCGCTCTCGGGGGCCCGAAGGTGAGTGGGAAGAGCCTTGGAGCCCATTATGAGTTATAGGTTATGGGATATGGGTATGGAGTTGAAGGGAACTGGCTATTATCCGGAAATATGAAAGTCAGTGATAAGATTCCAGGCAAAAAAAAAAGGGAGGAAACGTGGCTCCATTTAAAGCAGCTCGGAGCTCTCCAGAATGGCCAAACACCAAAAAAAAGGAGGGGTTCATTATTGCCACTTGTCGATCCATGGGGATGTCAAGCTGCCGTCATAGGGTACTCACAGATCAATTCCTAACAGAAAATGCAAAGAAGGAAGAGAAGAGGAAGAGTTCCAATTATAAAAAGAAAGGGAAAGGGAAAAAGGGAGAGTGGGGGAGACCCCGTGATTTTATATTATTTGTTATTTGTGATCCTATTTAGGTATTTAGCTACTTTTATAAGATAATATTCATATAATATCCTTATATTTACTTACTTCATACATATCTACATTCTCGTATTCATCATCCTCTTCCTCCTATATCATTGTTATTCCAATTGCCATTCCCCTTCTCTTATCTCGCTCAGTCCTCCTTGCATCCCGATGTCGTCAGTTACCAGCCACTGACATGCCCACGGGCGAGAGCTCGGGAACTAACACCTACAATACATAACACTATTAACTTGAGAGTAATAGTTAGACAGAATCACCATCTGAACCATCTAACCCATCAACTATACCCTAAGACCCCTAAGCCCGGAGTACACAAGTCCACAAGTCCACTGTCAATCCAGACCCCTTTTCCCTCTCCACCTTAAAAGGGCTAGTCCCTATAGGATAAGCCCCCCCCCACCCACCAGATACAAGCTCTCATCCTCCTTTTCGACTTGTTTCAGTGTCGGTTTCAATGGTTTCGAACTAGGTACCTAATTATATCAAATGCTATGCTATTCAAAGCCGTGAAGATGCATAGGATGTTCACCTGACCTGTCTAGTGCACAATATACAATATAGTTATACAATATAGTTAGCTAAGTCTGTACCACGAAGTACTCCCGTACTGTTGATTAAAATGTACAACGTGAGGACCTGTCTAGACACATTGGAAAGCCCAGAATGCAAGTAGAATTTTTCTCTTTCACTAATAATTCCCTATATTCGCCTATTATCACTACAAACACATACACTATTGCAAATAATATCTCTCCTTCTACTCCCGTGATTCATCTAGACTAATTCTTATCCTGCTGGATTTCCTTAAACAAAACTCCGGTCAAAGTGGCAACAGTGGGACAAGCAAATTATCGACTCCACCACGCCTCTTCCCTAAATAAATGAGGCTAATATATTCCGTACCGCTGAAGGGATCTAAAAATAATACCCAACTGAATAACACTACTCCGTACGGAGTACACATCTCAACAAATCTCTATCCCTCCCTCTGTCATTGACAGTCATATATCTACACACTCACTACCACGTACTCATGGGATACATACTAAACACTCTAAGAGGCCTAAACATCAAAGCGCAGATCACTCAGGGCTGTGCAAACCAAGTTTTGAGAGAAAAAAACAAACTCTTAAAAAAATAAGGGCCCGAGACCAAATTTCTTTTTTCTTTTTCTTTTTCTTTTCTTTTTTAATATAAAGAAGCTAAAGCCACGAGAATGTGACGAGAATACCAAATATGAAATGTCAGAATGCCCTCGTCGGGAGCCCCTTTAAGATTCCAATGTGAGACATTGGGTCTGAGGTCTTAGACTCAGCCTTGTTTTCGGCTTTTTTGGGTGGCGTGAACTATTGATTATTCTCGACTGACTATTTTTACTTGGCTATTTTAATTCTGTCATCTCCATGCTACGTGGGATATGTCTCAAAAAGTCCACCATCTCAACAATTGAATTCATATTGATAGGGAGGGAGAAAAAAAAATGAGTAAAAAAGGATATCACAACAAAACACACAAAAAAACAAAAACAATTAGTAACAAGGGAAAGCAATTCATATTTTCATATACTCTTCAGCCTCAACAGGCAAAGCAATTCCAAAACGGACAATAATAAGGGAGAGGGAAAAAGGGTCATTTAAACACCGCTAACAGATCGCTTACTCAAAAAGCTGCGACGGGGCATCTTTCTCGAGTCAGGACTACCCGGACCATCAGTGGGTTCGGGGGTACCAGCGGTCGAGTGCGACGTAGTAGGTCTCAAACCACCATCTGAAAGCGCAAAGCTGGAACGAATGGTAACGACACCATCGCCAACAGTAATAGCCTTATCCTGGCCGGCGACGGAACCCTGATCATCAACGAAGAACGGCGCTTCGCCGAGGGTAGCGTCCGAACCAAAGGTGGCGTGGTTGACGACACGGACCTGGTATTGGGCGTCGGCGGTGGTGTTGGGCACGCGGAAGGAGTCGTCAAAGGTGACGGTACCGGCGGAGTTCTTGTGCGCCTTGGTCTTGTGGACTTCCTTTGAGCCCTTGGAACCCTGGACCCGGACGATGACGCGGAGATTGGCATCGGTGGGGAAGTTCGCAGCGGAGACGATGGTGATGTTGGCGGAGCCCTTCTCACCGGAACCGCCACCGCCGAAGACGCTGAGGCGATCGCCGAACTGCGAGGCCGTGCTACGGTTGCGGCTGTGTTCCTTCTGCGGGGTGCCGGAAGGGGACCCTTCGACGAGGGAGGCGGCTGGGGTGAGACGGTCGCCCCTGACGTTCTCAGGTTCCTCAATGCTGTTCATGATGGAGGCGGTGTCTTCGCTCTTGTCTTTGTGGATGCGCGACATGAGGCCGTGCTTCAGGAAGGAGGCACCGCGGACGACGTTGCCACCAACGAAACCAACACCCTTAACAGGGGCGCCAACGATCTTGCCGGGGACGGCGAAGGTGCCGGAGAAGGTGGAGGAGCCTTGGCGGGCGCGGATCACGTAGGTAGGTTTGAAGAGCAGGCTCAGACGGATCGCGCCTGATTTGCCGTCGAGAGGAAGGGTAACTTCCTTGGCTTGGAAGGGCTCCAGAGTTTCCAGGTCGATGGGCGTGGCACCGAGGAAGTCAGCCTTGTCACCAAAGTCCCAGTCGTACACATCCACATGGAAGTTGGCACCAATGCGAGATTTGATGGGGACCTCGAAGTACTCGTTCCAGGCCGGGTGCAAGGTCTTCTTCTGGACCTTGGTCTTGAACACAGTCTCCTCGTCCAGGCGGAACTTGCAGAATGGGTCGCTGAATCCGTTGCGGTCAGCAGCGGGCAGCTCGGCGGCATCGTGGACGTCAACGCGCAGGGTACCCATGTTGTTGATGCTCTCCGTGGGGTCCAGCTTCATTTCGGTCGGAATGTACCGGGCACTGACGGTGACCTTGCTCACCTCGCCGGATGGGGAGCGGAGGACGAGCTCGGTGGGTGTGTACAGCATACGCATCAGTGTGGGCAGCGTGTCACCAGTCAGCTTGGCGACTGTGTGCTCCTCGCTGGAGTCCTTGGGATCATCCTTGTTAACTAGACGCAAAGTGATCTTGGAGAACTCGAGCTCGCGAACGAATGCCTCGCCGACGTCAGTGAACTTGGCGGTCGTGGTGTGGATCTTAGATGAGACATATGCGGGGAACATGTAATCGTCCATCAGGACTTCCAACTGGACGTGGGGAACGGCCAGCTGGCCCTCGTGGAACTTGAACACAATGAAACCGGATTCTATAGTCAAATTAGCTTTGTACAACTGGCGTGAATATCGAAGCAAGACATACCATATTTAGGGAGATCCTCCGCACTGACAAAAGTGCGGGGAATGGACTTGACGGAACGAACAGACGCGGTCTCAGACTGGGTACCATTGATGGGGCGGGATGTGGTGGTTTCCAGACTGGTGCGGCCGTTAGTAGCCGGCTCGCCATTGGTAGTTCCGTTAGTGACGGGGGTAGCGCCATTAGACAGAGCCTTGGACGCCTTGGAAGCCTTGGAGTCAACGCTAGCAGACTTCGCGTGCAAAGCCTTCTTCGGGAATTCGGTAGAGTCCGGACCAGGAGTAGTAGGGAGGTCTGAGGATTCCTCCTCCTCGTCAACTTCATCCTCAGGGTTGATGACAGGCACAGATGGGAAGAAGGAAACGTTGTAGTGGAGTTCTCCCTTGGCAGCGCCACCGCTAATCTTCAGACTGCTGGTGATATCCTGCTTCTCATCGTCGATCTCATATTCACCGCTCTCGGTCTCGCGAACAAAGTCGGAAGCATTGAGGTCGCACCAACCAAGAGTTCGGTCCTTGTTGATAGTCTCCTCATCCATGACTTCCACGGTCAGCTTCTCACGTGCGCTGCGAATAGGCACGTAAACGACCTCGTCCCATTCGGGGTTGAGGTTGTTACGGAAAGTGACAGTACGGCCACGGGTCACACCGGAAAGCAACACGCGAGCGTAGGGATCAGACTTGCCCATGGCCTCCAGGTTGCGCAGGTTAGACGCACGCTTGAAGTGGAAACGCATCACACCAATGGGGTCAATGTAGCCAGCGCTGCCAATGCCGCTCAGGGCGACAGGCTTCCACTGGAGAGTCAACTTGACACGTCCGTCCTTAGCACCGTGAAGGTGGAACCACTGCTGGCCACGCTCCATCATCTTCAGCATATCGTTCATCTTGATCTGGTAGCGGCCGATAATGGGATCCTGCATGATGTCGCGATCATCCTTGAGGATAAGACCCAGACGAGCGTTCTTTCGGTCTGTGACGAGGAATTCCTTGGAGGCATTCTGGAAGATAGGGTTGTTGGTGCGCTTGAGCTTCTTCGTAATGTGAATCTCCTTTCCGTTGAGAAGGAGGACACCGTAAGGGTTCAGCTTGCCAACCAGACTCTTGCTTCCGTCGAGGTCCTTCGCCTGCTCCACGGTGAACTGGGCGATACCGGTGTTAACTTCAGGGGCGGGTTCAGCCTCGCCAGCCTCGTTCTTTCGTCCTTCGAGAACGGGGAAGAAGCGGATATCGGCTTGGATGGCACCACGGTGGCGGCCACTGGCCTGCACTTCCAAATAGATACCCTCGTGGGAAGGCTCCTGCTCGAGTTTGTCCAATGCGAAGCTAGCAACACCCATTTCCTTATCCTTGCGGTACTCGTTCCAATCATACGCAGCAATAGACAGGGCATCGGAGAAGGAGGTAATGATCACGTAAATGGTCTCATTCCAGCGGGGGCTGTCGGTATCGTGGATGGTCTTCGTGCGGCCGAGCTCATTACGGTTGTTCAAAGACACCACGGCGTACGGATCAGGAGTACCAGAGAACTTATCGGGGTTCTTGAGCTGTTGAGCACCGTGCAGAGTAATCGCGACCACACCAATAGCCTGGTCGACGGGGTTTCCAGCAAGCATCTTAGCAATCTCAATCGGGAACACGTTCGGATCGTACATCATGGGCTGCAAGTTGGCGTGAATCTGGTCCTTGATGAAGGACTCCAGACCGGGGATGAAGTTGATATCGAATCCAAGGTGATCACCACCAAGGGGCTTGCAGACGTAGTCGAATTCAGGCTTGTCCAGGAAGCAGACATCCACGCGCTCAATGTGGGGGAAGGGAATCTGAAGCTTGACCTTGACACGCATCAAGCCCGAGCAAGCCATATCCTCGACAATCACGTCGAGACCCTTGCTCACGACACCCTTACCGACACGAACCTCCAACACAACCTTGGGGTTGATCTTGTCCTTTGTCTGGCGCGCAGTCAAATCCGTAATGTCATTGGGGGTGAAGCTGAACTTCCAGTCCATGATGACGGTATCAGGGTCAGTCTTGGGGTAGGTCTTGACGTGCTCCAGGCGAGGAGGCTTAGTGCCGAGGACGAAGGTCTTGAGACGCAAGCTATCCAAGAATGCGGGGGTAGAAGTACTAAGGACCTGGTCGACGGTGTTGATGATAGTGTCGCACAGAACGGGGGCGTAGATGGGCCAGAACTTGACGAGGAAGCTGTTAATCCACTCCAGACTCTCGGTGTCGGTCTCGAGGCGCTGCTTGGACATTTCACGGCTAATATCGTCGCGGAAGTTCCGGCGCACTCGTCGAATGGAAGTACGGTAGTAGGTGCTGCATGCTGCCATGACCATAAGAACCCAACCCACACCACCACCTAGCACGGCGACCATCCACGAGGCCAAGCAGGCGAAGACGATAATGCCAGAATTGTGGTACCAATCACCAAAGAACTTATCAGGGATTCTCCCTTCCAAGAACGTCTCGTGATCCAGCAATGTACCTTCATTGGCCAACTCTGCTGCCTGCTTCTCATCGACAAACTTTGGGGCCCAACCCGTTCTATCGCGCGCCCATCGAAGATCCTCATCAAGGGGCTTACCCGCACTCTCTCGTGTGGCTTCTTCGGCCATAATGGCGGTCGCAGACTCCGGTGGAGGGAGTTCATAGTCTGCTTTGCCATCGGTCTACGTAGGGTTAGCATGGAAATCGCGAACGCATCGAGAAACCCAGTGATTCTCACCTTATCTGTAATTACAGCAATACCCTTGGGTTTATGAGGGTGGTGGAAATCAGGCGGCAATCGCTAGACGAAAGACACAGCAGTTAGCACGGTGATTGCGCCGAAACGAAACTCGGACATTATGCGACACGCACCCCTTTGGCAGCATTAGCCTTATCTTCCGGCGAGGCATCTGGGTCGAATTGGTATGCAGCAGCGCCGGCTTGTTGGGCTTCCTTGACGACCTTTTCCTCGACGATATCCGGATTAACTTGTGACTGCGGGTCCTTTTGCAATTCCTGGGCAGTCTCGATGGTACCCTCCATCTTGCTCGCTGTGTTCTCCGCGTCGGCGGACGCCATATCGCCGGTTGGTTGTTGTGTTCAGGTCGGGGAGTTGGGAGAGCCGGGTATGTTCTGGAGGTGGTCAGATTGGATCCATGGGTGGGCAGACCGGGTGAGGGGGAGGGGAAGAATGTTGACTTGCATACAGTCTACACCTGAGTAACGTACTGGAATAGGGCGTGGAGGTCGTAGTTGGACGGAGTGACCTGTGTTTATTGTATACCAAGGTACGAAGTCCTTGATTTACAGAGAGAAAGAAAAGAGAGAGGAGAAAAAACAAAAGAGAGGAGTGGACCGAAAGTCACAGCTGTTGCCCAGCCGCTTGCGTCAAGGGGAACTGTGGCTGGGATTCTTACGATACGTCGAATATTACCATTACATACCTTATATGTAAATTATGATTTATTATTTCCTCTGTATATTAATTCAAAGTCCAATAAAAAGAAAGAAAAGAGTAAAAAAAAGGGGAGATCGTAAGCTCCTAGGTCGATCGAAGATCAGTGACGTACGTCGCCCTGGATCAGATTCCTTTCGTTTTAGTATTTATCCTCGATCTACGGAGTACTTATGGGTGTATATAAGTCAATGAGTGTGCTAGTCTATAGAATTGTATAGAGTACTCCGTATCTCTCCAATTGTTCCTCTAAAATGTCAATTGAGGACTAGGGGAGCAATTGACTAAACTCCGACTATTAGATTCGACCCGAGCTTTCAGCACCGCCACAGAGGGTCAAGAGAGGGTCAATGAGGGATGAAGAGGGTCGATAATTCTTTTCCCACGGTTCTTAGTTCATCTTCTTAGGGTTCGAAATTATTTCTTGGCTTCCCCCTTTTTTTTGCGGAGATCTTTGATTTCATATTCGCCTCTATGTAGTTACTTTTTTAGGCAGTGATTATGTATCATCCCAGCCCAGCCCTACCACTCTAGGCAACGAGATATGCTACATGTTGGGGAATCTGGGCGCCTACCCTCTGTCTGTTGTACTAGTACACTAGTACTGAGTATGGTATGTTGTGATTGCCAAAGTACTTTCGAATAACCAACAACCGCAAGGTACACGTGGCATGCATCCAGAATGCAAGAAAAAAACCCGGTCACATCGCACACTATCGACGACACATCGTGCCCTATACCCGATTAGGCAGATCGGCCAAAGCTTTATCCACCAGGTTGGGAGATGGAGACTGGGTTTTTCTTTACCGAGGAACCTCTACGGAGTACTCCGTAACGAAAATCGTATATGGTACAATAATATACAGACTAAAGTACTCTGTACATAGATTTGGACTATCGTGATAGACAGGCCAAGTGCTGCATGATGAATTGATCTATCATATTACATCTAGACTGGTCTTTTTAAGAGGTTATTTTCACTGTGTGTATTGTGTATATCGCGCGTATTATTGTGTGTTTTGTACTCCGTACTCTGTACTACAATATAAAAGCAAAACCTAGGATGTTGAATCCCTCAATGGTGATGTTATGATTGGATCGATAAAGTAATTCGGTAAGATCTTCTCATTTTCTTTACTGGGAACCCCCCACTCCTCCACTTGCGTGGCGTTTTTCTTTCCTTTTTTTTTCGTTTTCATTTTGTTCGGCTTACGAACTGCCCAGATAAAGTCTACGGGTCCGAGCTGAGGCCGAGGTTGGACACGATTAATGTCGGGGCTGGTGTCTCCAAATGTCCATGGAGTACTCCGTACGGAGTATACATATATTGTACAATTGAATCCCGACCGGGATGTATATTTACGAGAACTGGTTGATATAGTTGCAACATAAACAATTGCAATGTTATGTATTGTTTACAGCAGTCCAATACACAATCTAGGTACTATGTGCACACTCACTATTAATATGGTTAGGAAGTTCAGTGCATGGAAGCAGAATGGAATTTTAGCAATATGGAACTAAAAAATATGCTGGTCAAGATATATCGTGTCAATTCGTATTCAATTCCCTCGAATGCTCTACACCCTCAAAGCATTTACCGCCCCATGCGGATAACACCAGCAGCCATCAGCTTCTGGATCTTCATCCGCACCTGCGAGTTCTTCATGTGCTCCTGCAGCGCAGCCGGGTCGCTCTTGGCCTGCTGGAGAATACTCTGCATAACGGGGTCCTGGAGGACGGCCATGATCTGGAAACAAGGTTAGTATACTTCATGCTGAATAATCCTATTGCTAGAGAGCAGATCAAATCTTACCTCGGGGTCATTTTGGATACGAGCCATGGTCTGCTCCTCGGTCTCACCAGCGCGGGCGCTGAACTGGGCGTCCAGACACTTCTGCTGCTGCTGCTCGATCTCACGAGCGTGCTTGCCGTCATCGTGGTCGGCGGCCTCGGTGAAGGTATCCAGGGCACGGTTGTATTCCTTCATGGCGATCAGGGCAGCACCCTTGCGCATGTATGCGCGAATGAACTTGGAATCGCGCTTGATGGCCTCGTCACAGTCCTGCACGGCACCGGGGAATGCCATCAGCTTGATGAGGGCGGCGGCACGGTTAGAGTAACCACGGGGGTCCTCGGGGGCACGCTTGGTCATCTCGGTGAAGGCGTCAACGGCACCGGGCCAGTCACCTTCCTGGAACTTTTGCTGGCCGAGCTCGCGGGCCTTCTCAGCCTCGGCAGGGTCGATGTAGGCGTTCTTCTCGGTCGTGCTCTTGGTCTTCTCGGCATTGCGGAGCTTGGTCAGGGTATCAGGGGTGCGGTGCTCCATGAGCGACTTGTTGTAGAAATCAATGGCCTTGGCGAGGTCACCGAGCTTCTCGTATGAAGAACCAATTCGGGTGTAGGCCTTGGCCATCAGCTTGAAGTCGGCGCGCAAGTCGCGGCCCTCCTCGACGGCCTTTTGGCAGGTCTCGATTGTGCCTTCGTAATCGGCCTTCTCGAACTTGGCAGCACCAATGTTGTTCAAGTAGGTGATGTCCTTGTGGAGGTCCCAGGCCTTGGTGTAGTGCTCAATGGCCTCATCGAGCTGCTTCTTCTTGTAGAAATCGTTTCCAATCTTCTTCTCGGCATCAGCAGCCTCCTTGGCCTGCTTCTTGGCGAGTGCCTCCTCGTCGACTGGCTCGGGCTCCGGGGTGGGCTCCTTCTTGGGCTGCGAGGTGCTGGGGGTAGCAGCAGGGGCAGGGGGCTCAGCTCCCTCGCCACCGAAGTTCATATCAATACCGAGAAGCACACTCATGACCTGCAGGAAGCGGGGGTCGCGGATCTCCTCTCCAACACTGTTAGGGTTCTGTTGGATCTTCTGCAGCTTAGCCATGAACTCAGCATCTCCCAGCAGGGAGGCGGTCTTGGGGTTGTTGGCCAGCTTCTGGAACAGAGCCGGGTCGTTGAACATGCCACCGAGACCTCCTGTTGGGTCTCCGCTGACACCATCTGCGGTAGCCTCCGCGTTGATGGCGCGCTGGGTTGCCTCCAGACCGGACTTGGCCTGTGCGTTGCCAGGCTCGATCTTCAGGGCCTCGTCATAGGCATCGTGCGCAGCCACTGCTGTCAGTTAGCACCTTGTCACAATGCAAGTTGTTCCACCACTTTGTGCGCAACTAGAATAACATACAAAGATCTCCGAGACCGCGGTACGCGGCACCCTTGCGGGCATGGCCCTTGGACCAATCGGGCTTGATCTCGATCGCCTTCTCGGCATCTTCGAGGGCTTTTTGATATTCGTTCTGGGCGGTGTAGACAGCGGAGCGGTTGGAGTAGAGGATGTGGTTTTCGGGTTCGATGGCAAGGGCCTGGGAGAATTTCTCGCTGGGTTTTTATCAGTTTCTGCTTTGACGGAATCACAATGTTAAAAGGTGGGGTAGCGCGTACACAGCAGTGGAATAGTCCTTAGCAGAGAAGGCCTTGTTGCCCTCTGCCTTCAAAGCGTCAGCCATTTTCGAGTGATATGCTAAATTGCTCAAAAAAGGGAGTTATGCAGGTCAAAAACAAGACCACGAGGAACTGAAAGTGCTGAGGTCATGAGCTCAATCGGCCGGAGCTTCTCGAAATTTCCGTTGGAGTCTACTGCCTCAGGCAGCATTAATTTAAGCCTCAGGCAACAGACACCTCAGGCATTAACGCTGACATTGAAGCTCCGCGGGGCTAAACCCTTTTAGGTCAAAGCCAGTCCCCGCCGAGAAAAAGTCGCCAAAAAAACACCATTTGTGATCCATTCGTGACTCAAATTTACCGACATCGACACACCATGGTCCTCTAACTTACTTCCTGACTCTAGCACGCTCCCTTGAACATGAAAAACCACGAGCCTCTTCGACTGAACCTTGATTTTGCCTGATATCTCCGTCGCATCTCCAACAATGGCCTCCGCGGGGTCCCAAGTGGCCGAGCTTGCCTCTAAGCTTTACGATGCATGCGTGAATGAATTTGACTCCGATCACCTGTTCTATCAGAACGACTTCCTCAATCTCAAAGTCATCCCAAAGAACGACGTTGCGCTACTGTTAGAATGCACACAAAGCCTCGTCAATCAAAATCTCTTTCGACTCCTCCAAAAAGATGGAAAGCTCACGTGGAAGCTCATTGACCGCGAGGATGCCGAAAAGTAGGAATCGCATGCATCTCTGTGTCGATAAACCACATAACTAACCCCTGCTCCCTTTCAGGCTCCGCAACCTCACCCCGGACGAGGCCATGGTCTACAATGTCATCCACTCCACAGAACGAACAGGTATCTGGGTGCGGCACATCGGAAACCGCACGAACCTGCACAAGTCGATTCTCGACCGATGCCTGAAATCCCTCGAAGGGAAAAATTACATCAAGTCCCTCCACAATGTCAAATACCCCAGCCGCAAGATGTACATGTTGGCCGGGCTTGCTCCGAGCGAAGAAGTAACCGGAGGAGCCTGGTTCACGGACGGTGTACTGGACGCCAACTTCATCAACAGTGTCGCAGGCTACATCGAGTATACCGTGAGCCGGAAGAGTTGGTTCGAAGTCCCGGCCTCAGACCGCAAGAACAAGCGCATCAAAACCGCCTCCGGCAAGGCAGACGTCAAGTCCGATGAGAAAACCTACCTCCCCTACCCCCACGGCTACACAGGATACCCGACCGTGGCGCAGATCACCGCGGCCGTCAATGACAGTGGCATCACTCCCGTCCGCCTGGGCGAAGAGAGCGTCGTGCAACTCCTCGAAATGCTCTGCTACGACAACAAGCTCGTCGCATTAGGAAACGGCGAATGGTACAGATCCCTCAAGAGCCCTGAGGCCGTCAAATCGAACCAATCCCGCAAGCCGCCTGTCGAAGGCGAGGATCTCTCCGTTGCAAACAAGCACCTTGTGAAGAACGGCATGACGGAAGCCCCCTGCGGCCAGTGCCCAGTGTTCAAGCTGTGCGCACCAGGCGGCGCAGTCAGCCCCGAGACCTGTGAGTACTTTGATCCTTGGCTGAGCAATGGGCTTGGGTTCTAAGTGGACTGGCGGGCGATGGCTTTTCCACGAATATCTGATTTCTGACTTTCGGCGTACTGTGTGCGCCCGTGTGCCAACATGTTTTGCATGGAAGAAACAAAAAAAGGGGATATGTGCATAGCGATGGCGTTTTCGACTTGATTTGGTTAGGCTCCGGCTCACTGGTGACCCTGGGAATATTGGGCGCTGGATGTGCACGGCTTGGACATACGCTTGGCTGTAGCTGGGAATGGATACCTAGGGGAGGGAATATCTGCTTCCTGTTTTCCTTTTTCCTCGGGAATTAGTGTCAGTTTTTGTCTAGAATAGGCAGAATATGAAATTGATTCCGGTTAAACAAAATTGAATTATGCAGTAGAACTAATAACAAGTAGATGTTTTTGTCCGGTCCAGTCCAGCCCAACACCATAAAAGTCTCTCAAACGCCATGGGTATATCAACCGTCATACAGATCATAGAAAAAGAAGAGAACAGAGAATCACTTGCCCAGAGTGCGTCTGCACTCATCACAGTACCAAGTCCCAACCGGCTCGCGCGTCAAGCCAACACACTTCCAGTGGAACCACTCATAGGGACACTCGTCATTATCGCAAGCCACCATGTCCCCATGACTGACAGTGCGGCAGGTACAATAGACCTTGGAATCCTCATTACCCTCATCCTCATCCTCATCATCAACATCCTCATCAGCCGCACCATCACTCTTGTCGGAGTCCGATGTATCAGCACTGCTGAGCATGGAGTCATCATCCTCATCACCTTCTCCATTAGGAGACTTCTTTGAAGCCTTGATGCGACCACTAGCACTGGAAGAGCGCTTGATCGGCTTTCCACTCGCAGTCTTCAGCTTCTTGACTTGCTGGTGCGGCGCGACCTTCTTAGTCAGTGCCTTCTTGATTCCCATGCTAGAACGGGGGCCGGCACTGCCTGCACGGCTGCCAGCCGGTGTGCCAGGTTTCGGTGTACCAGGGCCCATGGAGGACTGACGAAGGTTCGACGAAGCTACGGGGAGTGTGTTGAGAGATGGGTTCAAGCGGCGACGCTTGCTGTCCACAGCTCCAGCAGAGGATTCGCGTTGACGTTGTTGGAGGTGTACGACGGCTGCTGCTGCTGGAGTAGCCGGTGCAGAGTTGCGTGCTGTGGTTTGTCCGAGCTGGGCTGCGGAGCTGGTGGCGCGAGGGGTTGAGGATTGATTCAAGCGCTGCGCAGCAGCCAGGATGGGGTTCGCATTCCCGGAAGTTGGGTTGAGGGGTGTTGAGTAGGCGGGGGTGTCGGTAGTGGTGGAGTCAGGGAGGAAGATCTTGGGTGGGTTGCGGTATTTGTTTTTCGAGTCGAACAGGGAAGGAAGAGGCGGGTCGTTGGTGAGGAGGCCTTCATTGACTAGATCGCGAATGCGCACGTCAAGTCGCTTGATCTGACGATCAAGAAGGACACATGCTTTCTCGCTGAGCTGGATCTTCTCGTTTTGCAGTTCGTGGGATTTGTCCATATTCTGGAGGATGGTCTTGCTGTATGGCTCTTCCTTTGGGTTCGGTGTCAGACTGCCGTTCAGTTTGATGAATTTCTGGATGCTGCTGTCGCGAGAGTTGATTGTAGCGCGACACTCCTGCATAACCTTGTCCTTGGCCTGAATTTCCTCCATTAGGTGGTTGATCTCAGCCGGAAGATTCGCCACATCGTGGACGAACTGCTCCAGGACAGTAGCGCAGTCCTCTGCACCGTGTGCCATTTTGGATTCAGTCGCAGGGAGGGTTGAAGGTGGCACCTATCGGGATGTGGAGGAAGTGAAATACAACTCAACCGGGCTCGATGTAAGCGCTTGTTCCAATTTTTATCTTACCGTACCGAATTCGGATGACTAGGTGAACGCCTGGCCTTTGCTTACCTCGTTATTCGGACATCCATCATAGAGGACAAAATGGTTGAAACCGAACATATGCTGACTCATTAATGACTAATCCCCGGATCGGCGCCCGGATTGTCCGAAGTATATACACGTATGTCCCTACCTTAAACATCTCTGGTTATATGTACACAGAAAAGACTTGTTACTGCCTCCATATATATCTTACATATAACATCAATTATATTGTGGTGAGACAGATAATTAGATTCTTGGGGTCCTACTTCCTACACTGTCAAGGACAGAGGCCGCATACGTGGCTACCTACTATTGCTGAAATAAACTCTTTTCAAGAAATGCAAAAATGGAATTCTAAGATCTGCCCACCTTAAGCCTCACGTCAGTTGCTTTTGTGATTAACTTAACATCTGCGATGAGGTCCTCGATCCGGGTGAAAAATGAGGGGGCAGGCTTAAAGGCGTTTGCAGCGGTCGAGCCCCCGATCACCATACCCACAACGACGTGGTCTTCTGTAAACACAAGGGCACCGGAGTCTCCACGTTCAGCAAAGATGATACCACGTTGGGGGAAGATGACATGTTCGTAGGTATTGCTGGGTACTTCCGTTCCATCGACAATTTCATAGTCAAGCTTGGCGGCATCAGCGGGGCTTTTTATTCCCTTGCAATAACCGGAACGCTGGCCGTGAATGAACAGTGGTAGGCCCTCAATATCTGCAGGTACGGGGGAGTCTTTCAGATAATGTCCGTCCGGTGTCTAAAGATAGAGATGGTATTAGCATTTGCGTCGGGCAAACCCGCGTGGAAGCCTTACTGTATTCTCCCCGATCCTATCGTGTGGGATTTCAATGAGAGCCCAATCCAGATTCGATGGTCGTTTCCCGTTGCTTGAAGCTGTCGTTCTGAATCCTGAGGCTGCATACACAGGACCAAAATATTCGCGCCTTGATTGTTGGAATCTCTCGATGTCGCTGCGAAAGCCCTTCAGCTCAGAAAGGGTCCTGGCCATGCGAGAAAACCTTTGTACTGCCCGGCAACCCAATTGATCTTCCAACCCTTCGCTCTCCAGTCTGCGGTATCGGGCAAATGCCTCATCCTGTTCAATTGGACGGATCTCTTCTCCCAGAGCTTCAACTTTGTCTTTGATCGCGCTAGCGCTAGGGTGGAGAACTTGAATCCGGTGTCGCATGCTATCCTCTGGTTTGATACCCTCCTTGCGCCAAAGCCGAACCCTGTCACGGAAGGCGGGGTCCAGATCTTTCTCGCTTGGGTTCAGGATGTGAAAGCATGTCAGCCCCACAGTGATGTAGTCTGCTTGTCCGGGTATTTTGAGCTCCAGAAGCCCGCCCAATGTGCCCGAACTGTAAGCATTTTCCATTCCCAGGCTTTCGCCAATCATACACGGTAACTGTATAGCTCGCCGATCTAATTCTTTCCGCATCAACCCACCGCAACGGAAAATATCGCCTTTCACGAATTCCACCCCAACATCCCAAAGGTTATTCTCACATAAAAGCCTTCGGATATGATAGGTTGATTTCTCGCGATGAGTCGGGGGCCGACTCGAGTTGCACACCCAAAACGGTGGTCTTGCTTTCCTTGGGGGTGGAAGTGTTTCCTCGCTGCACACAGGTGATCAAACAAACGCCAGAACGTTCCATATGGTGAACGATTTCGCGCAGGATCTTGGGCCATTTGCGGTATATCCTGTCATGTTTGGAGATTGGAAGGATGATAGGGCCCTCAAGATCCTTTGGCCCGTGGTTTGGTGTGGGCGTCTGTGACCGATTGTCACGTTGTTGAAAACCTTTTGGCATTGTGGATGATAGCAGCTCGCCGCGGAGTGAGAGATTTGACAGGATGGTAGGAAGGATGGTCAAAATTATCGTGGGAAAGATGAGTAAAAAGCGAACGAGAAGAAGGCTCGGTTCGTAAGAAAGATAATATATCAAGTGATCTCTGAAGTGATCTCTGAAGTGGGTAGATTGAGAAAGGTATGTATCAATAGAGGTCTGCAACTGGGTGAAAGGTTACCAGGAAATGGCAAAGGACTTCAAAAAGGTCAACTCACAAGAAACTATTTGTTTCTTTGGAATGGGTAATATCTTTCTGGGAGGGTTGATGGTCGAAGAGGGTTGGTAGTGGAGGAGAGATGAGAGTCGAGGAGAGTCGAGAGTTGATTAACAGGCTCCGTCCTGGAAGTATCACGAGCCTTAGATTCTGATCAGGGTAGAGGGATTCGTTTGAATGATAAAAAGCAAGATCACGCAGACTTATTAGCAGGTCTGCTTGTAATAACTCTTCACGGGTGTCAAACAGAGGCAAAGAGAATTAAGCCCACGGTTGTTATGATATTGATCCAAGCTCGATACCGTGTAGTCCTCCTAGCTAAATAATGCCTGCGCGCCTCTCTAGAGTTAGGCTTTCCGCATGTCTATTTCCTTCCCAGGCCTTGCTCTAGCTCGGACTATAATCAAGTCCAATTCTTTAATTCTAGTTGGGGACACAGCTACTTCTCAGGTTTGGGGCCCTTGTGGCTTAACTCACATTGAATCATAGAGCTGCAGACACATATACCAAACAGGCAACTCTAGTAATCATAATGGTTGACAATAGATACGGATATTCATAAGGGTGGGACTTGGGGACTTGGGGTTCGTGGATCATACCTATCTATCCCTGAAAATGAGGCATCCAAGGCCGTCGAAACTTAGATAGGTTGTTTAAATCCTCGAACTCAATCTAGCAGAGGATGTATATGCAGAAGATTATTATTTGAATCAATTGTGACTCTTGACTTTGGTCAACCCCATCCAAGGTGGTGGGTCATATCTGTCAGATAGCTCCTATGAATTCGCTAAATGATGTGTAGGATATCAATTGAAGAATTTCTTAAAAATACAGATGAAACATGAATGAAAGCCTAGCGACGTAGTCTCAGTCTGACCATACAGACGCTGGGGCAATATTTCCAGGCCAGTGACTTGCTCGTCCTAATCGTATCTTCCTCTCCACCGAGTAAACTAGTCTTTGTAGCATGACCCCCTCCCCCAGGTTTTGGCCTTCATGATAATGACCCCGACCATAGGAAGGTTCATGTCATCAAGAATCTTCACAATCTGATCCCTTAGAACGCGCCAGTCTCGATTGCTATCATATCGTACGTCCATGCTCACAGTAAGCGGCATTTCCTCTCTGCTGTCACAGGTTCCCATACGGATCGTGCCAAGCGTGATCATGTCCGTAATGTCAACTTCGGCTTGTATTCTGTCTTGTATTTCCATGCGGACCGGCCAAACAGGATCAGTTCTTTGGATTGGCGATACGAAAAATTGCTGCTGGATTTCCAAGTCCGATATTTCCACATTGACTTGTCCGAGGCCGGCATCGGATAAATGTCTCCAGACTTTGCGACATGCCTTGACCCAAGAGTCATCGAAGGTATCACGGGTTGCAGAGATTATCAAAGTTGGCAAATAATCGAACTCATTGTAAAATTTGTACTCGCATTTTCTGAGCCTCATCGAAAGTGGGTACACTCCATGCTCATTGAGAATTGCCGTTATTGGTCGAGTGAGAGTACAATCCTCGAGGAACTCGTTCAAAGGATCTTCTTGTTGGTATTTGAGCTTGACAACAGGCAAAGGGAAAAGGTATGGCCCTCCGGCCCGTCTGGCTTCGTTGATGAACCCATCCGGATCAACGTGCCACCTGCCAGTGTCATCATTTCTGTCACAGCTGGTCCGAATGCGACGGCCATCTTGAACTGGAGAGGTATATGCACAGATAGCTTGAGAGCCTCTGGGGATTCTTGGTTCAAGTTCATCAGTGTCCAAGAGGGCTTGTGATGATGTAGTCGAACTAGCAGGCGAGAGAGAGCGGGGACCGACTGGGGAGAACGTGTCGGAGCAATTCCGAGAGGACGAGTCAGAGCCATTCTCACTGGCAGAATCTGACGTGCCGTTCTTTCCAACGTCATGATCCCCCTGAATGAAACCACCAGATACAGCACCGGACTCTTCGGGGCCGGGGTTGTCGGCTGAGACCGCGGCAGAGTCATTGTTAGCAGCAGCGTTGCACAAAATGACAGTTTCAGCGTCGGATTCAGACCGAGAAGATGTGTCCCAGATGGTGCTCGATTGAGTATCCGAGCTTTCCTTGGAGTTATCAGCTAGGACCGTGCCATAGTCATTCGGAGCAGCGGGGTTGCGCAAAATAACACTTTCAACGTCGGAATCGGACCGGGAAGATGTGTCATAGAGGGCGATTGGTTGAGTATTCTGGTTTTCCTCGGGGGAATCGTCAAACAACCCGCTTTTTTTCAAGACGTTGCTCTCTGGAGAGGTCATGTTGAGGCTGGCGGGGGATGAGCTATTGGGCGGAGACGAGTCGGAGCCATTGGAAGAGAATGTGTCAGATCCATCATCAGATGAGGAATCAGGGCTATCAGGGGAGGAATTATCGGATGCGATAGCGCTTCTAGTGCCGGGGACCTCCTGAGATGATGATGAGCTGGGCTTCGCTTTGGCTTCAATATGGAGACTGGCTGCGGTAAGAGAAAGAGACATGGTGACAGGTTGAAGCTCGCAGTCTTTGCGGGGATGCTTGTCACGCATCGTGATAGGCGGGAATTCGCATCTGGGTCCACTGGACGCCTCAGGGAAGGTGATGGTTTGAGGTTTCAGTGAGAAAATAAGGTGCAGGCTAGGGAGTTGTTGAAATCTGAGACGAGATGGTGCTCTTGAGCCCACTTGAGAAAGTATGGGATAAACGAATTTGGTAAAACTGATGGGGAATTTGGAAAGGATAAAAAGATGGGAGTTGATGAGAAAGTGTGGAGAGACCACGGGACGATGGATGTACCTAGGTACATAGGTACCCAAGGTTGGTGGAGTTGGTGCGGCTCAAGGGTCTGGGCAAACCTTAAAAAATCCTTAGGAAGTGAGAGGCTGAGAGCCCTCCAGTTCAGCTTTGTAAATCATTCTGGACAATTCCATTCTTTCTACAATAACCCATAACTACCAATAAATAGTTCGGACTACGCTATACCTTCGCAATTTTTATTCACTACAAGTCTCTTTAGTTACCAGCCCTGGAGGGTCTACTCTCTAGGAACTAAAAGGAGGGAGAGAGTTGATTCATAGAGGGAGCTGCCCTAGTAAACTGAGGGTTGAGAAAAATCCAGGTTACGATTATATCGCGCGTAAGTATCTTTTGAATGGAGTTGTTATATACAAGATACTATATTCTGTAATTTGATATACAGTGGTCTGGTACGGAGTACGACTATTATTAGTTGAAGGGTGGCACACATTAAATACCCAAACGGATTTCATGATGCCATAAATTGACGAGATTTATAAGCAACCAGGCGGTTTGGCGGAGTGGTTAACGCGATTGACTCGGTATGTTACCTATATCATCATCACTGCCTTAATCATCATTAAACTCTTACTAATGCTCCTTTACAGAAATCAATTCCATTCGTGGGCGCATGTTCGAATCATGCAGCCGTCGTGCTATTTATCTTTTTGTGTTTTGATTTTTTCAATATCAAAAAAACCATGGGCAAATTTTTCTTTTTATTTAACAACTCTGTATTTTACTACCACCCCCCAAAGCCGTCCTTGTTCCACTACAGCAGTCTACAACATATGTATATAAGTTACTAATGCAGGACTACATTCCAAGCTTGAATTAGGAATTATATAGATTGTTATGTCTGTTACTCTTTTCTACCACTAAAAATACGAATAGCCTGTACTGACGAAATCAAATCTGTATTAACAAGGCGGTTTGGCCGAGTGGTTAAGGCGATTGACTCGGTATGTTATATCATCATCACTGCCTTAATCATCATTAAACTCTTACTAATGCTCCTCTACAGAAATCAATTCCATTCGTGGGCGCATGTTCGAATCATGCAGCCGTCGTGCTATCTTTTTTTTGCCTATTTTTTCGTTGCAGCAAAGGACGGCAGAGTCCAAGTCGTGGTAGAACTTCGCAAGGGTCTAATGCAAAAACTATATATGCGTCTGACTTAAATCATACACTTTTGATTATCAATCCAATGGATCGCATAGTCCATTGCTGTCGAACAAGATCACAATAATAACCAATGGAGGTGGATGAAAAGACCATAATCAGGCATGCATTGTTCAAGATATTGAGACTGCTCCAGAAGATACATCAACAATATCTACTACATAACGTAACCCAATTCAATAGTAGTGTAATGTTACTTCCCGTCAGATTATTGACGGGTTGCCACTTTAAGCTCGAGGGACTTGACATCACCCGTTTATTTCCTGCAATGATATCCTGGAAGTGATCTCACCGAGTCACCAACATAGCCCCACGGAGGGTCACAGTTTCCGGTAGCACGGTTGAAGAGATAAAAGCGTCCTATTGCTCATATGAGTATGTTTCGTTCAATTTGGTAATTTTCTGGGAGAGTTATAGAGCTCTTACCATCTCTACACCGGCAGAAGGTGTTAGCAACACCACAGTGAGGGTCTGCACTATAGCATTGTCAATAAATCGTTTGATACGGCCTATATATTCCAACACACAATGGATAGCATCCACTTGCAGGAGGAGCTTTGTTATTCAACTCGATTGCCGGGATCGCCAGTACCATGGCTCCATTCACAAGAACAAGGAAGAAGACAGTGGCCTTCATTCTGCAGAAGAGAAAGAGATCGTTGAGTTGTTTATAAAATAAGTACCAGGACAAATAAGAGTTGGGGAAGGTGGCTCAGGCTCTCTTTATATCTTTCGATGTAGGAATGTGTCAGCTGGTCGAGTGTCAACATCACAATCTGTCCGACGAGCTTTGATCCACAAGATTTTTCCTTCCTCCGTCTATCAGTATAAGTTTCAGATTTAATCTCCCGGGGGTACAATGAGTGAAATAGGAATCTGCTAGTAGCGAAGTGCCGAATGTAACACCATTCTGTCTGCTTTTAAACATTTTCTATATAGTATCAACTTTTGCATGGGTTTCTATCTGTATAATGCAGTAGATTAATCTATCCCCAAGGCTGGGGCATTTTTTAATGGACACGATTAGGCCAAATTATGAATCAAGCCAAATTATTTAGTGCTGTTCTTGGTGAATTTCTTCATGAATTATCATGGGTTTCTATAACCCCCTGTATCCGCTAATTCACTAAGGATTATAGAGTTTCGGTTGCGTATTACTGGTATCTAGATAGCTTCTGGCCTTCAAAGGTCATCTAACAAGGAATATATCCCTAGAAACTCCCTCTCATACGTACACAATGCGCATTTAATTCGGAGTTTTCTTAGGCCGAAAAGATTCCGGATTGGGGGTTACAAAGTTAATAAAACTCCATTTCTCTTGAAAGGGCAACATATCAAATTTCAATAAATGCCAACTGCTCTAAGAAAAGTCGGCTATTTCAGCATCTAGCATAGACAGTTGATTTTTGATTACAAAAGTGTATATTGTTCCTAGAGCTATACATATATAGGTCTTTTGATATCCTTACATATTCTGTGGAGCATTCATGGGGATATTGTTAGCTTTACTGAATTTCACACTTTTCAGGTGTAGGCTCCCTTTGTATTCAACAAGTTCTACTAGTTCCCGTTCTAAGTATGTAGATTATCGTTCTTCGTGCTATCCCTTCGCATCGTCATTGAACCCGATTTGTTATACAACTTTACTTGAGCCCCACCAGATTACATAGCTATGGTGCTAGGATGTTTCTAAAAGATCTAAGAAGTTGTTGTTTGAGGACAAATGGAGCCTTAGTACCTAAGGCAGCAACCCTTCCTATATTTTACGACTTATCGTGCCTGTCTCTCTCACTTCACATCACTTCTCACCTACTTTTTCTTCATACACTCATGGCCAAGTATTACCCTACATCTGTTGATCCACGCATGCCTTTGCGGGGGCTGGATGTTATGTGGCTTCTTCTGGCGTTTATCATCGAAGATGTTCTAGACATAAACTACGATCACTGTCGTCAGGTACGATCACTGTCGTCAGGCTCTACACAGAGTTTTTGGCAATAACACTTGCACACTGCGATATACAGCTAATTTACTTCCCCAGGAATACCTCTCCTATAATAGCTTGATAACTACACCACTATATAGCTAGCCTAAACTGGGAGCTGATCTAGACCATCGATCTCCCCAGAAGAAACAGTTCGGTATTTCACTACGTTTATCATTGTGCCTTTTCTACCTCTCTTCCCTGATTTTCATTCTTATCCCACTTGAGGATTAACACATATCTAACAGATCTGAGGGACTATACCAGACCCTCTAGGACCACCTGGGCACCCACTTCCAAAGTTTTTCAGGGAGGCCCACCACACAACCACCAACCAAAGGCCCTGGATCCCTACTACATATACCTATACCTTCCCCGTCACCAAAAGCTTTCAATCGGCCTTCCAGTTGTTCCTTCTAGTTGAGGCCTTGACTCTGTACCGCTATGCCATCTTTCAAGAAGCTAAAGAACATTCATCGACGTGACCACAGGCCATAGAGCTCCAATTATAACCACAGAAAAAGCCTCAGATGACTTCAAAAGACATTTAAGATACCAATCTACGAGGATAAGCGCGTACGCTAGCACCTTTTCCGACCTCGAAAAATTACCGGATCTGTCAGAAATTACCCGAAATACTGGATACAATTGTTCAAAATACGGAGCGGTCTGGTGTTTGTCTGATCACCTGCGTGCGGCGGGGGAAAATTCCCACTTAAGGGGAGCAAGACCACCGTTCTGGTGGTATGCAATTCGAGCGCCCCCAACGCATCGGCAGCGATCAACCAGCCATATCCGCAAGCTTTTACATGATAATAACCATTGGGACGTGGCAGTCGAGTTTGTGAAAGGCGACCTTTTCCATTGGGGATCTGGGTTGATTAAAAAGGAATTGGATCGGCGACATGAGGCTATAAAATTTACAGAGCCTGGAATGTGGCCAATTCTCGCACACGGTCCCCTGTCCTATTTTGATGACGGACGACCACTATCAGCTGGGGCCGTGAGCTACTTTCTATGTCTGGCTAGAATATGGCTCTAAATGTTACCCCGGGTTCGGGCACATTTATTTCGTGCCGTTCTCCGGTGCCCTGGTATTCACAGAAGACCACGTTGTTGTGGGTATGGTGATCGGCGGCTCGGTCTTGCAAATGGCCTTAAGCCTTCCCCCTCATTTTTCACCCGCATGGAGGACCTGATCGCGGATATTAAGTTGATCACGAAAGCAACTGATATGAGGCTCAAAGCAGGCAGATCTTAGAATGGCATTTTTGCATTTCTTGAAAAGAGTATATTTCAGAAATAGTAGGTCAATAGTAGGTAGCCACCACGTATGCGGCCTCTGCCCTTGTTGGGATAGGAAGTAGGACTTCAAAAATCTAATTATGTGTCTCTCTTTCAACAAACACACAATGGCATCTTATCGGCAACAGCAACAACCGCTCCTTTAGACCAGACACTCTCACACTTTGTTTGCCAGCCCGTACCCAAAACAAGCTGGGCCCTTATTGGGACAAGTGCTTGTAAATCAGTTTAATTTACGGGTTAGCTGGCTTTAGCCTAGCGTTGTATCTCGAATATAGTAAGAATCCGATACACAGGCATAAGCGAACAATGAAGCGAAGCTTTCTTTGCCCAGTGTTACAACCACCCCTGGACTAGCCAATTACACACTAGGCCAAAAAGACCACTATATCTGAGCATTACGCTCAGATAGTCCAGGCTCCGTTATATATAGTGCGTGTCATGACACCCAGGTGCTTGCCTCTATTAGTTAGACCTCTCTTTGTCCCCATAAACTATATAAGGGCTCTACAGCGGTTAGTATATTCATTATCTACATATATCTTGCTATCTTGCTTCCTATATATCCCAGTTCTTCTTCTTAGTCTCTACAGCAACGCAGATCAACCTGCATCAGAATCTTCGCGCCTTTTTCGCACTGGGTCCTGACTAGACCTCCCTAAGCACCGAGTTGGTTCCAGTCACGTAAGCCTCTTGTTTTTAATCTCCCTTTTTTTCTATTTCCCTAATTACCATTTCATTTTGGAGAAGTATTAACAGAAATAGTTGATATCCCCTCCTTGATTACAGGGTTATGTCGTGAGGCATCTAGGATCTGCACAGAAAGCCGCTCTCGTCTTGTACTCCGAATTAGATACGTTATAGACCACTGGGAGAAAGTGATTTGCAGTATGACTTTGCGGTGTGAAATCCCCGTCAGTCATGCTCGAAAGGACGTCCTCGATGACAAAATGTCTCTGCCCGAGTCGTTCGATGAACGGGATATCAGGCCTTCTATTCAGGTCGAGTGAGGCAAGCTCAATCATTGTTCGGTTTTGGTTGACTTACTGTGGTTCTTTGCGATGTACCTTGGAAAGGGATGATCTGCCGGTCATCTCGAATTTCAAACTTAGTACCTCATATTCTTCAGAACAATTACA
Organism: Penicillium palitans; assembly: GCA_019190355.1. Taxonomy (NCBI): domain Eukaryota; kingdom Fungi; phylum Ascomycota; class Eurotiomycetes; order Eurotiales; family Aspergillaceae; genus Penicillium; species Penicillium palitans. The sequence goes on from JAHAQQ010000015.1 coordinate 357,493, forward strand.
CCAAGTAAACAAACATAACTCAGACTACATGGCAGAGTACTTAGCATCAACCTCCTCACTTTTCACCTTCCCCCCCTCCTTCTCCTTCTCCTCCCCCTCCTCCTCCTCCGTAGGCTTCCTCCCCCAAACCCTCCTCCTATGTAAAGTTAGCTCAACCGCTCCATTAAATATCCAATAAAGAATAAAAGAAAAAGGAAACCCACGCATACTGCCACATATGAATATGCGGATCCTGCAACTCCTTCCTAACCTTCGCCAACAAAACCAACACCTCCTCCTTCGTCCACGGTACCGGAATCCCAAACTTAGTAAGAAGATACATGCCCCAACCCTCCATACCAGCGGTCCACTGATGATAATGCAACCTCCCCACTTCTTTAAGTGTAGGATCACGCGCCCATGGCCCAACCGGCCACCTATACGACTTCTCATGGATATCCACAAACCCAGCCTTTTCCATCGCCGTACGCATCGTGTCCAGCGTATCGAGGGGATGATTCCATTCCTGTCCAGCGCGGAAAACCGCTTCCGTGAACTGGACCATACTGGAGTCTGGGGCCATGCTGGAATCCGAGCAGTGGATTCGGGGATCGCCTTATATTTGTTCGATCCAGCCGCCTGGGGTTAGGTTTCTGATACTTGAGTGTTAGATTGGTATCTAGGAAGCAGGGAGGATTGTGGTTGATATTGAGTGCTGTGATGAGGGTATATAGACTTACTTGTAGCACTGAGCGAATAGACCATCCCATTCAACGGGGGTGAAGGCGCCTATTAGCTGGCGCATGTGGATTAGGTCGAAGGGTTGACGCCAGGTCCATTCCTGTAGGACGTCGTCGACTTCCATGATGCAGTTTGGGGGGAGCCAGTCTCCTGGTGGGGGGAAGAGGTCTACGCCTCTGACGGTTGCTTTGTTTGGTTAGCTCGATGCCTGTGGGGTATGGGAATGTATGTATGGATGCATGTGCTTACCATTTGGGAACATGTCGGCTACATCGCTGTATTTTGTCAGTCGGTGTTCTTGGGTTGGGGAAGTTGTGCTCTTACATGGCCCAGTTGCCTCGGCCTGTGCCGATGTCCAGGATTTGCTTGCATTTGGTCAGTGTGGGTTTCCCATGGTTCTTTTGTTTCTGGGTGTATGTGTATATACCTTAGGGTCTTTCAGTGGTGCCTGGTAGAGTGGGTTGTCGGTATCGGCGTCTAGAAGTATACATAGGAGGTGACTGGCTGAGTTAGTGTATGTGTGTGTGTTAGTGTGGTGATATCATAACTCACCCTGCCTCTAAACTCTCAAATTGTTGCTCGTCGGATGGAAACCTGGAGGAATATTAGAAGACATATAGTTGAGTTGATGTTCGGGTACGTACCAAGATGCACCCTCCCTCACAGTCTGATAGCTGATATCTGGTCAATACTCGCACTCGGTAGATTCCAAGATATGCATACCGTCTTCCATTTTCAAACACTCCCCGGTAGACGGATGATGATAGAGAGGTTGTTTCACTGAAGGCTATGTTAGAATGATTGATAATAGCCCAGTGCATATACCCACGAAGCAAAGTCACTATCTACATAATCATCACGTCCATGATCATAGTGAACCGGATCCTGTTGATATTAGACTCCGTCACTTGGATTATAAGAATCCACTTACAATCTCGATTGATTTGTCCATCGCTAGAAGTACTCAAAGAAAAGAAGTGCAATTTCGAGGATAAAAGACAAGAACTCCATTATTTAACACGTTGTGTGGATTGAAAAGACAAAAGAACCCATCAAGGATCCAGACGGATACATGACTCTTTCCAGCTTTAGTGCTTTAAGTGTCTCATGGATCGACCAACGGCCTTACAGTTGCCCCCTTGTCGTTAATATATTTTATCCACCTCGACCGTTGCAGAAGGATTGAAGGATTGAACCAATCAGAGAAATAAGGAAATCCACCGGTCGCAAGTTCTATACTGATATGTCTTTTTCTTTCTTTCTTTTTGTTCTTAAAAAGAGGGAAAGAATATTAAGAAGACGAAGATGAAGAAGACAAAGAGTCAATTGCCGAAAAAGCGGAAAGGGAGCAGGTCGGCACTTCATCCACATGGCACAATCACCGTCCTCAACATCCCTGATCATCATCCCTGTCCATAATCCCTGTTCAATGGGCCCAGTCAGCCTGTCTCTGATTGAATAGGGCCTAATGCATCTCATCCCGCGTCTTAGTCTCGGCCGATTTTCAATTAGGAAGGACTGGTGACGTCTGTGACTCGGATATTTTAATCTCGGGGAGTACATTAACACCCACTAGGATCCTTTGAAATCTTGTCTTGATTGTTGCCAGTTCTCTGTATTGGCATGAGACACACATTCCCCGCATACCTCCAGAACCTACATACATACAAAAGTATGTATCTACGAAGATGAGGGGTTGAGACGATCCAACCTCATCCCACATCTCCCGAGGCTCTCCGACCCTCCCAGGCTCAACAAAGTCTAGACATGACAACGCATACCCCTCAATTAATGAGGCTGACAACTTCTTCAGACTTCCAATCCCTGAAGTTGCTTGGACAATGGCCCTCTCGTACAGCAAACTCTCTCCTCTTCTGGTCCGAGCGCCAGCGTTAAATGCTGGTCAGTCATTGGCCACGGCCAGGAGGGCAGCACATCACAGTGCAACCTGCATCGAACCAACCAACATCGTCAATTACCCGCTCACCCCCCAGGACGATGGATTCTGCATCGCTGATCGAATCGACCTGCTTAAAAGAATGCCATAGCCACCTCAAGGCGGATTTCTTCTCTCTTTTTTTTTTCTTCAGCGAGCGTTTGTTGTGTTTATCTGCCATATTCGAGTGATCCTGAGCACTGGTTGCCTGGACCTTTTTTTTTCTTTCTTTATCTTCTATACTATTCTAATTTTTACCCTTTTTACTCTCAAACGAGCTGTGCTCTTTGAGATTCTGCCTTGCTACGGATTTTCCTCGAATTTTACAACTATTAACGGTTTTACTTGTCGCCGGTCGACTTGATTTCGCTGTTCAAACAGATATCTACAACAAACTCAACTTTAATATAATCTCGCTCGATTATTCTTCTTTTCTTTGTCGGACCGGTTCCCCAAAGATCAACAAAGAGTCCAATATTTCCAATCAACTTTGACAACCCAAACTCCGGTAGTTTTAGGTTGTTCTAGCTATATACGATACTCTTGATCTTTTGCCTCTTACGACAAACCCTTTTTTTAAATTCCAATTTTTTGTGACTACATTTGATTCATCATGGCCGCCGTTCAACTCAAGTTCTCCCTCCGGACCTCGTCCAACGTCAAGACCGTCCACCTCGTCGGTTCATGGGACAACTACCAACGCCAGATCCCGCTCTCTAGCGAAGACAAACCCGGCGCCTGGGTCGGCAAATTCCGCTTCCAGACCTCAATGCTCCAACTTGGAGGCCGCTACTGGTACTACTACATGATGGACGGGTACCACGTATCGCACGACCCAGCCGTCGAATACACCGTGGAGCCCACCACGGGCCGCAAGCTCAACATCCTCGATGTTCCCGGCGGAAAGCCCAGCACCCGATCATCGGCCCCAAAGACCAGCCGCGGCAACATCGCCACCGGCCGCGCCCTGTCCCCCTCGCGCATCCAGCACCCAAAGCCAACAAAGCACTACGCTTCCCGCCAACTCCGCGAAGCGGACTTCGCTCCCACCGTCGACGACCTCACCCGTCGCTTCGCGGGCTCCCGTCTGTCAGATGAGTACTCGTACTCGAACAGCCCGCCCAGCTCTGCGGGGTCATCTCTTTCGTCGCGGTCGTCCTCGGGCTCGACTTCGCCTTCCTCGCTCTCGTCTATGAGTGAGCCTCCTGTCCACTGCCGCTGCGAGCGCTACGGTATCACCCGCAAGGGTGACCGTGTCAAGCTTGACTGTGGTGGTTCGCGCTGTGGATACGTCGAGTCTTCCGATGATAGCTGCTCTGAGTCTGAGTATGAGAGTGATGAGGAGTACACCCGTGCTCGCAATGCTGTTCGTCGTCAGGGTATTGTTGTTCGTCGGTAGATGGGGTATTATGTGGCGGGTTTCTCTGGGACCTTGCTAGGTTATTTTGCTCTATTTGTTCCTTCGCTTGACTTGTTCTGGTCTGGTGAGACTTGGTCATTGCGTTTGTTTTGATTTTTGAAAATGATTAAAAAAATACTAAAAACAGCCCGGGCCGTGGGTGGACTGGTTTTGCGCTGCGGTTGGGCGGGGATGAGGATTGCGTGGTGATAGGGGAGGAGAAAGGAGGGGAATGGGGAAGAAGAGTGCTGAAGAAGAGTACTGAAGAAGAAGAAGAAGAAGAAGAAGAAGAAGAAGAAGAAGAAGAAGCCATCGATTACAATACCCAGGTATTTCGATGTGGACAACATCCACCCTGGATCATCAAATCCAGCCTCGTGGACTCCGACAAGCTTATCTTGAGCCGGTCAAGATCCCGATCTGACCAGCACAAGCCATAAGACGACAAGATCTGTCCCGAGCCTCCTGGATCCAAAGGAGGCCTGACCAAGATGAAAAACGGTATCTCATCAACCAAAGAACATCCCTCCGATGTCATGTCCTTGTTCATGCTTTGGTTTAGGTCTTACTCTTGAGATACTAATGAATAATGAGATATGACCTGCGTCCATATTTACTGTAGATTGAAGATTCTTGTAATTGTAGCTACAAGTCCTGAGTAGATATCCCAGAGTGGGGGATCTGGATATCCGAGTCGACTCGAATATGTGTGACGACAGGAGACAAGATAGGCGAAGGTTAGGTGTATAACCAAAGAAAAGGGTATAACTGTGCTGAATGTGTTGGAGCATCAACTCTACTTACAGATCTACCTAGGTAGTCGCAATGGAAAAAAAACCACACAAAAAGTGTTTCAATTCAAGTATGTAGGGCCGGTTATTGTAATGCGATGGCCAACGATCGATCCTCCGAGACGCCGCGAAACAGGCCAAGCAGATGCGCATTTTTCCAGCAAGATCATTAAAGTACAAATATGAAAAGAGCAACCGTAAATCAACGCACCGAAACCCCAGAGCGATCGGTGAACATCCGAGCGGCAATGTTCATGGAGGCCAGCTCTTGGAACAACAGCTTGGCGGCGTAGGGGATGTGGACTTGCGAGATACGGTGCTTGTTGTTGCAAAGACGGCATTCGAAAAGGCCCTTCTTCAGTTTCCTGTAAAGACGGTTAGTTTGGTGTGCGACGAAAAGCCAACAAAGTAGGGATTAAACTTACGCAACTGGTGTCATCAGGCCGCAATCGTCGCAAATATGAACACGGAACGGATCAGAAACATCAAAGAGACGTTCCTTCAGGAAAGCACTGGCACCGTGGGCGATCATACAATCACGTTCCATCTCTCCGAAACGGAGACCACCGTCACGGGCACGACCCTCCACGGGCTGGCGAGTCAGAATCTGAGTGGGACCACGAGCACGAGCGTGGATCTTGTCATCCACCATGTGGCGAAGACGCTGGTAGTAGGTGGGACCCAGGAACACCTGCGCCACCATCTTGCGACCAGTGTGACCGTTAAACATGACCTCGAAGCCACGCGACTGGTAGCCGTGCTCACGCAGCAGACGAGAGACGGAGTCGACAGTGACATCAGTGAAAGGAGTAGCATCACCCTCGAATCCACGAAGAGCGGAAACCTTGCTGAGCTGACATTCGATCAAATGGGCAATGGTCATACGGGACGGAATAGCGTGGGGGTTAATAATCAGATCGGGAACGACACCTTCACGAGTAAAAGGCATGTCCTCCTGTCGGTAGGTGATACCAATAGTACCCTTCTGACCGTGACGAGAGGCGAACTTGTCACCAATCTGGGGGATCTTGGTGGTACGCATGCGAACCTTGACGAACTTCAGGTCATCGTTACCAGTGGAGATCAACACCTGATCAACGATACCGTTCTCGGTACTACGCAGAGGTGTCGACACATCAATCTTGGTGTGTGCCTTGGTGCGCTGACCGAGCTCCTCGGCATCAGCAGCCAACGGAGCGGTCTTTCCAATAATAATATCTTCTCCAGAGACACGCACGCCGGGAGCAACGATACCGTCCTCGTCCAGCTTGTCATAAGTACCCTTGCGCATGCCAAGGGTGTCAATCCGCATGGGTTTCTCGAATCTCTCAACAACTTGCAGTCCCACCATCTTCTCGGTATCCGCGTAGGTACGGTAGAAGAGACTGCGGAACAGACCACGATCGATACTGCTCTGGTTCATGATAACGGAATCTTCCTGGTTGTAACCAGAGTAAGTTGCAATAGCGACAATAGCGTTCTGACCAGCGGGCAACTCTCGGAAACGCAGGAACTCCATGGACCGAGTGGTAGCCAAGGGCTTTTGTGGGTAGTAGAGAATGTTGGCCATAGTCTCCATGCGCTGGGAAAAGTTCGTCAAGAAAACACCCATGGCTTGCTTACCCATGGCAGACTGATAGGTGTTACGCGGCGACTGGTTGTGATCTGGGAAAGGAATAATACTGGCGCAAACACCCAAGATCATGCTAGGATGAATCTCGCAGTGCGTCCAGGTGTGGGCACGCTGGCTGAGGATTGACCGAACACGCTTGTTGGGGTCGCTGGTTTCGTCTTCCGGCAGAGCGTAACCGGCCTGAAGCTGGCGAGAGATCTCAAGGTCCTCGGGGGTCATGACAATCATGATGGTTTCCTCTTCTTCGGCATCGACGTACTCAACTGCTCCAGAACGCACCAGACCATCCCATCCGAAGTATTGTTCACGGCGTTCTTCTGGGCCCAAGTCTGTTGGCAAGTCTTTGTCGGACTCGAGCTTCCGAATGTGGTCCTTGTTAAGGACCAATCCACCCGAGTTCTCACTCTTGGGGTCGTTATCGATAACGAACAGTGGCCGGCAGACACGTCCAGTATCGGTGAAGATTTTGAACTCCCGTTCACGAATGTCACGAATCAAACTAACTTCGTGGGAGATCATGTTTCGTCGGCGCAGATTCTGCATCGTAGTGACAAGGTGCGAAGGGTCCCGGTGAATACCCACCCAGACACCATTGACAAACACCTTTGTCGCGTTGGGCGTCACTTGCGGTTCAAACTCCTCGAGGACTTCCATGTTACGTTGAATCATGAAGTCCACGATGGGCTCGGCAGGTGTACCAACTGTGATGTAACACATCAGTGCCAGGTTCTTGACCAAACCACAAGCTTGACCTTCGGGTGTCTCGGCCGGGCAGACCAGGCCCCAATGAGTATTATGGAGTTGGCGAGGTTTGGCAATCTTTCCATCTCTGCCAATGGGTGTGTTGGTTCGGCGCAAGTGAGACAAGGAGGAAGCGAATGTGTAACGACTCAGCACCTGGGACACACCAGCCTTAGCGGAAGCCGCCTTCTTCTGCTCGCCCCAGTTACCAGTAGCAAGAGCATACTTCAATCCACCGGTCAATGTGCTAGCCTTGATACCAATGTTGAGATAAATTTCGCGATTGGTCTCAACGCATCGCTGCACATAACGCTGAAGATCCTTTGTGACTCGGGTGAAAAGAGTCCGGAAAAGACTTGCCAAAAGCGGACCAGCCAAATCGAGTCGCTTCTTTCCGAAGTGGTCACGGTCATCGACATCACGGCGACCCAAAGCACACTGAAGAAGTCGGTGCACCATATATCCAAGGAAGAAAGCTTTGCGAGTTTCGCTGCCCTCGCTCTGCGAGATGTGAGGCAGCAATTCCTTCTGCATAATATCCCGGGCGTAGCGCACACGACGATCATGGTTCAGGTTCGACTGTGACGATCCACGCTTGGCAATGAAATCCAGGGCAACCTCACGGTCCTGAATGACAAAGCCCTCCTCAATACACGGCTTCAGCATCTCCAGCATGGGGGTATCGTTGCGGTCATAGCAAATGTGGTTGAGGATATCTTCGTCGGAAACGACGCCCAGCGCACGGAAAACAACGACGATTGGAATATCGGCCTTAACGTATGGAAGCGTCGAGCGAATAGTCGGGCCAAATCCTCCTTTGGCGCTGTCACCCTTGGCGAAAAGCTTCAAAGTAAGTGACGAAAGCATGCGTGAGCCCTTCTCGACCGCACTTCGAATTTCGGCAATGTATGGTGTCGGGCTGGGGGGTGCCTTCTTGAAGACTTGGACGATGTTGCCCGCACTGCGCTCCTGTGCGATCAAAACCTTCTCACTGCCGTTAATGACGAAGTAACCACCAGAGTCGTAGGGACACTCGTTCCAAGCATAAAGTGACGCTTCATTCAAATCCTTGAGGATACAGTATTTAGATTTCAGCATAATGGGCATCTTTCCAATGAAGACTGTCTCCTCCTTCATCTGCTCCTGGGGCAGCTCCTTCGTTTTCCACTCGAGGTATGTGCCTTGAGTCTTTGCATCGGTTTCGCCATCATTATCATCATCGTCGTTGTTGGGCTTGCCGATCCTCTCGCGACCTTCCACAATCTTCTTTGTGACACCGAGGTAAAGTGGCGAAGCGTAAGTGAGGTTTCGTAGACGAGCTTCCTGAGGCAACATGATCGTGGTCGCACCATCGCCTTCTGTAACGGATGGGCGCGAAAGCATAACAGTGCCAAATTTGAGCTCGTAACGGCGCACAACGATCGGCTCGATTTCGTCTTCGGAGGGGGGGAGAGTCTGGTCGAGAACCACCTGGCCTTGCTCCTCCACAAGCTCCTGCATCGTCGAGGAGATAAATTCATCGAATGAGTCTAGCTGCTGAGAGACGAGACCCTTCGAGTCGAAAAAGGACGAAATCACCGTCCAGCAATCCTCGGAGGTGATGCCCTCATCCGCCTCATCGTAAAAGTCCTCCTCGTATGTCTCGTCGTAGTCCGCCATGATTGCGGCGAACTGGGGTTAGATATTGATTAAAATAATGAAGAGAGGAGGAAGAGGAAACAAAAAAAGCGCAAGGCGCGTCGGCGTGGGAGCAGCTCCGCGAGAATCGCCCAACGCGCTGCAACGCCCGCCTGTCAGTTTCCGAAAGTGGGGGTTGTAAAGAAGTCAAGAAGTCAGAGACAGATGCAAAAGGCAAGGCTGACAAACTGGGGGGGATGAATGAGAGGCTCCCCGACAATATTCCGATGAAGGGACTGATCTCCAGACGTTTGGATGCTTCTCAGCCATACGCTAGTCTCGATGGGGTGGGTTGCACGTGATTTTGTTTCACCGCCCTTGCAATATTGTGGTCGAGGTTGCACGTGACTTTTCCTGGCCGGCAAGGAAACATGACGATGAGGGTGAGATGGGTATAGAACCATGTATACCGACAAATGGTATGGATTGTGTTGAGCCGTGATGGTTGGAGACGTGTCGCAAAGATTGAGTTTTATTTACCCATACAAGAATGTATATAGCGACGAACGCATCTTACACGCGTTCCCCGACAACCTTACTCTAATCTATAAAACCCCTAGGCCATTTCTCGCCAACTATGATAGGCTCCAATTAAAATCTACTGAATGCCTTCCATCTTTACATCAAACTTTATAGAATCCTGTTTATATCCTGTTCGGAATTGGATTCACCTTGATGTTTATCCTAGAATCTTCCAACTTTCATGCCAGTAGTGATTTCTGAAAGCACCACGCTCAGGGATCTTCATAGATAAGTGACGGGATTAAGGTATATGAGAGCAAGACATTCAATCCCAACGACCTGCTTGCTATATCTTAGTGGAATCTCTATGAATACTGAATTCTAAGCGTGGACCTTCTAGATGTGATTTGTTGATAACAATGATATTATGATACATTAATTCTGTCGTCGTTCAAACAAACTGCAAAAGAGTGCTCAACATGTCCTTCAAGTCCTTATGGCCCGGTTCATCCTCTCCGAGACCTTCAATTTGTTCTACTCTAGTTAGCTCCGACTATTATAGCGATGTGGGTTACTCACCTTGCAATGTGCCGCGAATTAGGGACAAATCTTCGTCACGGTCCGCAAGAAGTGAGACGATCTTCTTCTTCGCTCCATCATCTTCGGCAATAAGCCATGCCAAAATAACATCAATTGTCTGGATCGGTTAGCAAACAGCCTTGCCAGCAAAGAAGAGAAATCGTACCTGCAATGAGAATAGACCTGCGTCCAACCGCCTCGACAACCATTCGCCAGCCATAAGTTCTTGCTCCTCTTTGTCAAACGTTCTGCGCTCTTTTTCGATGGCTTGTTCGACAGGTGACACGCGCGCGGCATACTCGCGCCGGAGATTGACAAGCTTCTCGATTCTCGCGTAGTCCTTCTCCATAAACTTGGCCAACGTCCGGATGCGAGTAGCAGAACCACCAGGCAGAAGACGGAGAAGGGAGGCAAAGATTCCCAAGAAATGTTCAATGGTTTGACCCTCTTGCTGGATGGATATTAGCACAACGCAATTTGACTGTGAGAGACCGATCTTACCTTCTTCAGGAACATTCCGAAAACCGTCTTCAGGCCAGCGGCCTCGACCAACCTCTCGCAGGCCGGTGCACCTCCCACTCCGCCCAAGGCGTGGTCAAGAACTCTCAAAGCACGTGGCTTGCTGAACTTGCCTTCCTTGAGCATGATCAGCGCAAGCTCAACTCCTTCGGCCTCCACGAATTTGTCTTTCCCTGCGTCTTCCTCGACAAGGCAGATCAAAGCGTCGAAGAGATTCTCCACATATTCTTCCTCGTCAGAGTCCTTGGCTGGGTCCCGTTTGCGGTATGCACTGAGCAGCTGGAGGAGGGTATCGATGCCGTCGAGCTCAATAAACTTCGTGCGATTCTTTGGAGTAGACTGTAAAAGGATTGCCAGTATTTCTGCGGCATATTGTTTGTTTTGGCTGACCGCCGTTTCTTTTCGCTGAATACGGGACAAGATCCAGGGCAAGATTGCAGCGTCCTGTCCAATTTTCTCCGCATGTGATGTCTGGGATGCCAGGTTTTCCATTACACCTATACCTAATTAGCAAATTTTACCATTTTTGGTTAAAACGGAATACTCACCTAGCACATAGTATACTCCCGCTCGATCTGTCTCAGACCCTTCATCGAGTCGGGAGAGATTTTGAGCCAACAATTCGATGAGATCGGCCTCCATCTAGTCGTTGTTAGCGTTGTTACTGACGGTACCATGCCACAACATACCATTGCGTTAACAAGAGCGTCCCATTGTTCTTGCTCTGCCTCCACATCCTCGTCTGTCAATTCATTGATTATCTGGACGACATCAATTGCAATGTCGGCATTTTCATGTGACAAGAGAGAGGTCAAGGATGCGACGCATCCCATCTTGGCAAATTCCTCGTATAGATCAGAATGCTCAGACAGGATGGACAAGCCTTTGATTTCAGTATCCAAGTCGGCCTCGGAAGTCATGAACCTGCAGCACAATTAGCATGTAGTGCATACAGATGTTCCGGTATCCACTTACTTTTGCGGATCACTCTCAAACTTTGCTCGTAGTTCAGCGTTCTTGGAGATCTTCTTCTCGAAATTCAATGCGAAGCGGCGCACCCACGCAGAGTCGAACTTCTCGAGCTAGATGAGCACTGTCAGCACCTGGACAGATATACCGCGTAACCCAAGTTCCATACCGGAGCCTCGTCTTCCTCTTGCTGATCAATGTATTCCATTGCCTGGGCTGTCTTCTGCTCCATTCCACCGCCGAAGAAGCGGCCCTCCTCGTCGTCCGGGACGTCATCCTCGAAGTCTGGAGGGAGCTCAGGTCCAGCTTCACCATCGTCAATGTCGTCCTCCACCATGGGCGCTTTCCCCTTTGATCTCACATCCCCACTTGCATCTAATTTTGCTGATTTGTAGACTTCATCTGTTGGTTATCGTCAGGATTTGCGACCAGCGCGTCTGCGGGGAAAGGGCGTACTTGGATCTTGGACGGGCTCGAACTTGCGCTTAGCGCTCCCTGTGGCAGATGGTTTCTTTGCGCGTCAGATATGCCTTCGTTAAGTAGACGGACTTGGAACTCACTTTAAAGAGCTCATCGACGTTCGTCATGGTTGCTGCAGCTAAAACGCCTGTTTAGTCGACAATGTGAAGGCAACCAATCTCTGACGCGCTGGTGTAACAAATGAGATTGATTGTGTGAGAGAAACTTTCAAAGCAGCAGTGAGGAAAATATAAATATAAAGGAAAGCCAGACGACGCTGTCGCATCGTCCTTCACTGCGCGGGCAAACGTAATACGGTGGCCAATAAGAGCTAAAGACGCAGTGACGCCAAGCGTTCCGAGGCCGCAGATTTCTCGACGTCCGATCATCACTCCAACGTCAACATCAACATAAACCCTCTACCTTCGTCTCTCACATCACATACAAAATGGCCCCCAACCAGCGCATCGTTCCCTCCGGCTCTCGCCCCCAGAAGGGCTTCGTCAGCACCCTCTACGACGAGGCCACCAACCCCGAGAACAAGACCATTGTCCGCAGCATCGTCATCTTCGGTGTACGTCTTGGCTAATCGACACTTTCAACATCCCATTGTGATCCATGAGACTGACGATATCTGTTTTAGGCCGGCATCGCGTTCCTCCACTCCAGCTTCGGAGAGTTCCTCCTTCCTCCGTAAGTCGAGCCAACCCGCCACGTTTGCATCGAGATCAGCCGAATGAACATCATCTAACTTCGCGCAGTATGTAAAATCATCACGCCATTTATACCTCCGGTGACACGACTCGGACTCCCTCTTTTGAAACTGTGGAAGCATATCGGCGTCGGTCAAAGGAAAACATATGATGCGTGGGCATCTTTCGCTGGGTAGTTTTTCGATTGGATAATGTGTACAATATTTTATTGGCAGAGCATGTACTATCCGACATGTTATGTCCTGTTTTGAGATTCATGAATATCAATTTTGCCATTTGCCGGATGTCCGGCTGTGGTACAATCCAATCTTTGATCTATGATAATAACGACCTAGTCCCTCAAGATTTGGAAGAGGCGGAAATAGGTATCTGGGCTACCGCGCTTGCTTACAATAAAGCCCGCTTCTTCTACATTCTTCGATAGTATAAATATCGATCATCAGAGGGCAACACTAAATGGATAGCCGTTAGTTAGTTGGTGACTACAACAAGTAGAGATAAATGTATACATTTCTTATCTAGAATATTAAATCTCTGTGAGGCACCATTTAATTCACAAGGTAAAACAAGAAAGCGCAATCTTAAATTCATGCTTGAAATAGAGAGCGATATACCTTGACATGATTATCTTGGCAACGCACTATAGTGACCTCTGTATTCAATCAGAGTACCATAGATCTAACAGGACCTTCTTCCTCCTTATCCATTCTCCAATTCAAGATGACCCTGGAGATATACGCATTCGTATTAGATACGTAATGCTACTACCCAATAAAAATCCTTGACATTCATCATTCCCTCTTGTCATTCTTAACACTGATGCAAATCATGTGAACACTAGCCCAAGATATTCATGTACCCACCACCATTACAGCTTCGATAAGTACTTCAGGCATGACCATTTCCGCCTCATCTAGTGCCAATCAGGCCACGGAATTGTTAGGTGGACAAACATAGATATTTCATTCCATGGGATTAAAATGATTCCGATGCTAGAACAATTTGATTAAACCAGATTAGTACGTCCCCTTGGTGTCAACGGCTGTCAGAAGTGTGCTTGGAGGGCTGTTCAAAGCACCTGTACACCTGAATTTCCCTCCATCTTCTGCCTTGCCAAGATTTGAACAACTCCTAAATATTGGTCCACGGGAGTGCTGATCACGACATCTCCGAGTTTGACTTTGGAAGGGATGCCACCACCAATGCCTACCATCAGACTGATCATGATGGATGAAAAAGTGCACGCCATCTAGGTCGCACAAGTGACCGCTGCATTATTGCCCATTGTTCCTTCTGGTAGACAGGCTATGACGATTTTATGCTCCCCGATAGATCCAAGTGTGTACGTGTTCGGATCATCAGGCGGCGTAGAGAGATCGGGATGCTCCTGATCTAACATAGCAATCGCAGCAGTCTGCTGTTCAAACAATGCACATATCCATCCGACAGCGTAGTCGTTACGTGTCAGCTTTGTCAAGTGACACTAGTTCTCTGATACATTGCTCATCCCGTGAAGGATGGGAGTCTCAGGTAATTGTTTATAGTCAACAAGGCTTTCAGCTATCTCGAGAATTTGGTTATCGTGCTGCACAGTGCAGGTAGCAAGATAAACTGCGGTGTGTCGAGGGAAATTGATGAATGGTCGGGATAAATAAGGACTCGAGAAATTTGTCGTAAAGCTTTTGTCTGAGTGATCTGAAGGTGGTAGTTGGACAAGTAACTAGTTAATAGTCCACATCTAAAGAAAGTAAATGGTGAAATATCTTTGCTAAATACATACAATTTATGTACCTGATCACTTAGAATAGCCCTGGAGCCCAGGCATCGGTGGTCACTACTCAATCGGGAAATAAGGCACTAACTATTCATGGAACCAAGATTTCCCAGGCTTATTTCTTACTCACTTTCCTTTTCTTCGGCCCCTATAAAGGTGTGTTTGTAAATCATACCTATAGGCTGAGAATTAGGCGGTGCCCCCATCTGCTCTTGAACCAGCTAGCAGACTCAGCACGCTGTTGAACATAAATGTTGTTTCCCTAACTCTCTTTAAAGCTTATAGTAGACCCTGGTTTATATTTGAAAGATACTCATGACCCTCCCAGCGGGTCTGAGTCTAGATGTTATTAATCATCCGGTATCACCTGGACACACCTGGGTGCGCAGGTGATACCTTGGTTCTAGGGCTCTGATAGAGGTCTAAAGTTATAGTTAATAAAAGAGGAATAGCGGGGTAAGCATTTATATATACAATATAGGGAGGGTAGGTATAAATAGCGGATCTGCCCGCAAGAATGTGGGGGGAGTGCGGAAATGCATGCGGAAATGGGTGAAATTGAGATTCTTGCTAATCAATATCTCACGCAATATATAAGCCTTATGGCTATGGATTATTACTGGCTCAGATATTCCTGGTCTGCAGGTCGACGGAATTATTTTCTTCAAGCTGTTTCGGTCCTATTTCGCATAAATCCCCTAACCCTAATGCTCGTTCGTGTCTTTGTGCCTTCGTTGATGTCATTGAGTCATTGAGATAAAAAAGAGCATACGGCTACCTAAGATCTCAAACCCTAGCAAATGACTGTAGAGGACACCCAAAGAGTGGGAAACCATTCCAGCCCTCAAATTGAAAGTCCTGCTGAACTATTGCCGATCACCTCGGCACACTCCAATTCCCCCACGGTCCAGGGATTTGGTGAAGGCGAAAAAGGCCATGATGTCAATATTCAAAGCTCGACAGAAGAGTCAGTAGGGAAACGAAAGTATTGGAGACGCTTTATCGATGTCGTTTCATGGACACCGCCGCGATGTCGATGGAATACAGAGAATCCGGCTAAATTCGGCTTGCCTTTGAATATCCTGTTCGCATTCTCGGGAACTTTCACGGTATGGCATAGAAAATCATCAAGATATGCCGTAATCACTGCTAATTAAGGCGTACAGGTTGCCAATCTATACTATTCACATCCCATTCTTGATGTTCTTGCCCAATTTTTCGACGTCTCGCATGAGCGAGCCTCATTGATCCCGACCTGCAGCCAGGCTGGCTATGCGACAGGATTAATCCTTCTTTGTCCTCTTGGGGACTTGGTTCGAAGAAGGCACTTCGTCTTGCTGTTGACGCTTGTTACTGCGACATTGTGGATTGGTGTCTGTATCACCAAGTCATTCGAAGTATTCCTTGTTCTAAGTTATCTGTCTTCGGTCACGACTGTTACTCCAGTAAGTGGTTCCAAGCAAGCATATCCAATGCTCTGGCCGGAAAACACAAATCTTACTATCTATACAGCAAGTCATGCTCCCTCTTGTCGGAGATCTCGTCCCCCCAGCTCGTCGTGCAACAGCCCTATCAATCGTGTCTTCAGGACTCGTCCTGGGCCTTCTATTCGCCCGTCTGCTCTCAGGTATAGTCGCCGAATACTCACACTGGCGGAATATCTATTGGTTATCACTAGCCCTCCAGTTCCTCATCTTCGCCCTTCTGTGGCTGTTCATGCCGGACTACCCATCAACAAACACCAACATCTCCTACTTCAAGATCCTATATTCCATCATCGGATACTACTGGAAATCCCCAGTGCTTGTTCAGGCAACTCTCATGGGATTCTTCCTCTCGGCCACATTCACCAGTTTCTGGACAACACTCACATTCCTCCTATCCGGCGATCCCTACAACTACCCAACCCTGACAATCGGACTATTCTCTCTGGCAGGTCTTACACCTATGTTCCTGGGACCACTCTTCTCACGCTACATGATCGACAAATTCGTACCGCAGTTCTCTATCCTCATTAATTTTGGCATCATGATCACAGGTATCAGCATCGGTACCTATACAGGCACTTTTACTGTCGCAGGCCCGATTCTCCAGGCTGCGCTGCAGGATTTCGGTCTTCAGATGAGTCAAATTGCCAATCGCGTTTCAATATACAGTGTTGCGCCCAAGGCGCGGAATCGGATTAACACCGGATACATGATTGGCGTGTTCTGTGGTCAGCTTATGGGTACCTCTGTTGGAAATCGTCTTTACAGTCAAGGGGGCTGGATTCTGTCGGGCAGTGTCAATTTGGCGTTTGTTGGGGCGGCGCTAATTATTTGTCTTCTTCGTGGCCCAGCTGAGAAGGGGTGGATTGGGTGGCATGGTGGCATTCACATCCGACGAACAGAGTGATTTCCTGCTGTGCTTGGGGTTTTATTCTATTCCATGGGATTTCAATTCCGGTTGATATGTTTTGCACTATAGACTAGTTATATATAAAATCTTGAAAAGTATCAATCCTCCTCTACGGCGAATTATACCGACTTCATTTAAGATTTGATTATCATGGTACACATTAACGGGGAGCTTATATAGGAGAACAACGGTAATTATACAATTGGATACTCAGGTGCAACCCTCGCGTTTATATAACAGAACCTAACTCTGTATTGCTTCGAACCAAACTACCGCCAGCCTGGAACTGTTTCTCGTACTCTTAATATAACCGAAACGAAGTGCTTCTTATCTACATAGTTATGTTTTATGTATGATGACGTTAACCAGTCCGGTTCTCAATTCGGGGCGTGCAGACTAATTTAACAATGTTACATTGGACGAGCGCCTATCAGCTAACCATTACAGCTCGATATCCACCTATCTCTCTCTCGAAATTGCAATTGTACGTAACTATAGCTCTATGTACTCCGTATGTACAAAGCTATTAACCTGTTGGTACTATCTGGGCTCTTTGATCTATAAAAAATAATGCAATTAAATAAATAATGCAAAAAGATAAGGGTAGATCGAGGAAAAACCCCCTTGCAAATTTGTTATCGGGGCAAAAAAGAATGCATCAGGAGGGAATCGAACCCCCCTCGCCAGTTAACTTGAAAAGGACAAATCCTGATCATGGAAGACTAGCATCATAACCACTAGACCACTGATGCAGTGGAGATGTTGTTTGTTCAACCGTTAAGGTACATCAATAGTGAAAATGTTGATCATGGCATCGTGGGTGCATGCATTAACCCCGGGCGATTGATGAACAATTCAATTCCCGGGTTTATTATCCTTGATTGTACTTATTCTCACTTGAAGGCTATTTAAACGAACTTGTCAAAATATCAAAATATATGTACGTATATCATTGTTGCTGTGTGTGATACTATAATACATATTTCAAAGCAAGACTATGAGCTCACCCTAACTAGGTAGTTCAGTTGCCTCATTTATACTTCTGTTCGCATTCATCTTACGAGTGGTTTAAGTTGTATGTATCTATATAACCGCGCAGCAGTGCTCGGTGTATTATCCTAATAAAGGTGTGGCAAGGTATATGTAAGTTTAATATATATAAATGATCTACACCTGGATAACAGATGACAAGAACCAGAAAAAGAAAACGGTCATTGCGAGTTACTAGCGTGGGGCTACTCATTATTTATTTACAAATACATCAACAGATTTGTTTAATTTGAAAACCAATTTCCTAAAACTCTAGTGCTGAGAACCTTGGAAGCCATTTGAAGCTACCTACATAGGGGCTGATGTCACTTTTGATACTCCCCCGCTCGGCCAAGCCGAATTGTAGCAGATGATGGTCTTTGATAATTTATTAATTTGGCAAATTTACCCTGAGGCAGTTGATTAGAATATGTATCCTCCCAAACTTAGTATTCGTACAGGTGAAGATGTCTATGTACACGCATAGCTCATTTTGATAAGAAAAAGAAGAAGGAACAGCGAAGTATGTGATCAAGTGCAACGGCCACGAAATAAAGGAGAAGCCAAAAATGATCAAATGCATATCAATAAGACATAAAGACACCTTGCTATGCTGATGAAGGGGGGTAAGCGGGAAACAGAAAAGCAAAGACACTAGACAAGGACAACGGGTGTATTATCCGAAAGTGCCCGCGATAAGAGCCGCCTGTAGTTCTGGATATTGGATATCCAAAGTAGCGGGAAGTAGCATGACGAGATAGGGCTGCAGGTGCCCCGAAGTAGAAGACTCTAGTCTGAGCCATAAACTCTGACGGAAACGCTCGAGCCGCTTGTATTTTTTTATCAGATGACCACGGCGTCCTCGTCCCGGTAATAGTCCGCATCGTCAAAGAAAACGGCAGACTGGCGTCTTATTTCCTCGACCACGCTTCCTCGTCGGGAACTTGGGGTCTGAGGACGTGATGAGTTGGTTGACTGGGATATGCTATCTGACAAGTCACCGAAACGGGACTCGCTTTTGTAGCTAGACCCATCGCACTCGGGGAGATTTTCATCTAAACGCTCAACCATGGAGTCTGAATGTTCATTTTCTCGACTGCGGAGTCGACGAGAGAGGATCGGCGAGAGCGCGCGTCCACCCGTTCTGGATTCTTGCAGTCCTTTCATGATTGCATTCTCGACCTTAAGCCGGTTTCGGATAAATTGGATCTTGGAGAAAGCGCTTTGTTGGCCGACATGTATCATGCGGGCGAGCCTTTCAGGAGTAGGATCGGAAAGAATATGGATGAAATCGGAAGGAATGGTTTTGGGCCAAATAGTCACAGTGCCACTGAACTTTTGCAACCAGATCTCGCTCCAGTCTTGGCCCATAGGTCGTGGTAGGAGCTCTAAATGCCGAAGAACTCGAAGCCACTTGTTGAGGTCTAATTTGATGTACTGCTCGATTGCTGTGCCGAGGAAGCCGCCGCGCCAACCACGGCCCTTGCGGTGTGTGACTGGTCGCCCTACTGTCCCTCTAGAACTGAAGAAGAAGAGGTTGATGTGGGGGTTAACCTGAAGTAGTGTTAGTGGCAAAAGGCTAAGATTGTCGAAATTAATCTTACCTGGGATACGATCGTAAAGTTCACGTTGAAATGTAGGTTCAACGCTTTGATAGGTATGTCGGTCCGCAGGCTGCCATCCTTCCATTTGTGTCCAAACGAATAAGGCGCAAGAGTTCCATCACGCTTTTTAGTCATTAATACAACAGGGTTTAAAATGCCCGGAACAGCCGCCGAAGCAAGCACAGCACTCCATATGACGCAATCGGGGGAAGTTAGATAATTGGCCAGGATAGTCGGTGAGTGAGGATCCGAGGGCACGCAGGTGACATTCAAAATGCGCCCGGTCCGTTCGTAAGCTTCGCGAAAGGTCGTTGAGCCCCTGCAGAACCAGGCGCACTGCCGAGCCCAGTCTAGGGTATCGAACCGAGCACCAGTTCGCCACCAGCGATGAATCCAAGTTGCCAGCCCTTCGTGACATGCACGAATCCGATGCGCTAAAGCTGGAACGAGCAGCTGCTTCAGCTCATCATCCGTCCGAGTCGCGACTAGTCCTGCCACTAGTGCTCCACCTGACGTGCCTGTTATGATTTCTGGGAGGACATCATTATCAAGCAGCGCTCTCACAACCCCAAAGTGGTAGTAAGCGAATGTAGCGCCACCCGAGAGACAAAGAGCGGTGCGTCCGAAATTCGTATAGAGGTGTTTGAAAAGCTGATACTTCTCATCCTTGTCAATCTGCTTATTATCCAAAACGATCTGTATGCATGCGTGCACCTCGTCGATGTATTCCTGAACCAGCTCCTTGGTTCCCGAATAGGTCTCGCTGTATATTCGAGGATTCTCCACGCCGGCAAAGTTGTTCTTGACGCAAGCCTCCAAAAGTGCCCGGAGATCTTCAATGACAGGTACCTCGCTGGAGCCAACCCGACCATTTTCCATTTCCCATTCCGCATCCTTTCTCAGCTGCTTCAGCTGCGAAACCACCTTGTTGACAGTGAGGTGGTCGTAGTAAGCGTACTCGTCTGTCTTTTTCCAATTCTCGGTTCCGAGATGGACGTCCAGCGCCTGAGCCGCTTTCAGCCAGTCGGGGTAGTTTTTCTGTGCAGATAGCTCTCGGCGTAGCCGTTCTCTCTTTCCCCGCCATGTCACCCACTGCTCATACAGTAATATATAGACGCGCACCAAAACATAGCCAAAGCTCAGTACTGTGAGCCACGCGAACACAATGAAGAGGAAGGGCCACTTCAAAACAGTATATAGCACGCCTTCCCTCGTTTCATCCTTGCTTCGCTTTGGTGTTTTCCGACGGCCCCGACTCTTGCGGACCCTTTGATTAATCGGGCGCCAGTCGTTGATGGCTGTCAATGGGGAAGCTTCTGGGGCATTCAGCGCCCTCTCGAATTGGTCAAGTTCATCCGGCTGAATGAAGTCGCGGTCGTAGTCAGGGAGACAGGCCGGATCGTATGGGTCGTACAATGTGGGTTTCTTCTCAGTGGTCATGTTCAACACATTCTGAATACACCAACGAAGATGTTGAAAGTCACAGAGGTACCTGGAAATCCGTTGGGGAAGCTACGTTGTACGGATCATGACGTTGGCATCACGTGTAGCATATCCCCACATTGCGGCTAGTGTATTTCTGAAAACAGCTAGTCTAGGTAGCTTTTGTGTGAGCTGAGTCATCCAGATCTTTGCCCCGCCAGATAAGAAATAAAAAACATCCCGAACCATGGATGCCTCGGTAGCTAAACAGCAATTGATTCCCATTCAGAACTCTGTTGTTCTCAAAAACGAGGGAATTGTGTAGATCTACCAGGAGTAGTCTATCTAGGATTGAATTTGCAATGGTCACGCAATTTTCAACTTCGCTTAACATTCTTTGTATCGAGAGTGAATTAACTTTGAGAAACTATGAAAGGCATCATCCCACCTTGAGATCCTGCGGCATTTGAGTACGACAATGCCGCCGCCCGTGCGATGGCATTGAAAAATCCTTGGAATGTACCCCTCCATGCACGCCATCTGGGGGTAATCGGCATCCCTTCATGCAATCTGCTATTCAATGGCTCAATGGCTCAATTAGCGGGGTCATCGAGCTCGCATCTCTCGAGGCTAAATGCCAGATTTCTTTTATCCCGGCTCAAAGAATCATACCATAGCTCACCGCTACATGCTCGGCGGCGCGAGTATCGAGAAAGATCTCAGTGTCCTCCCGTGATTGGTAGATGCCTCGGGAGAGTTTGTTTGTCGCAGCCGAATTGGAGGCCCAGGAAAGCATCCCATGGGCTGGCAGCGGGGGTCAACATTACTGTAGCCACATGCACCAAGGATGAGGAAGTGCTTTGTACTCACGGTATTGGACATAAACTACGAAGTAGTAGATCAGAATATCGGTTACCTTTTTTATATTATACGACGCGGAAACGTCATTTCGGTCACCTGATGTTAAAAACGGGCCCTTCATCACATATTGAGGGTGATTTGCAGCGACTAAATATCCTTAGCGTCGTCACGGGCTGCAGGATCCGCCCATAATTAGACTCGTTTAGGAGAGGATATTCCGGGCGGGTTTTCCTTTTGCTCGTGTTCGTCGCCAATGCTGATCACGTTGATCAGCCTGCTAAAGTCTTAAATGCAGACGCGAAAAAGCAAACATGTTATAAGCTATCGCTTTCCATCACTACTTTGCGGTTCTACACTTGCTTGTACTAACGTGTTTTTAAGCATCGTTTTCGATGCAACCTTTGGCTTGTCTTGTAGCGATACACAGCAGTAAGAATATTTATTGTCCCGTGTTGCGCGGTAGCCGCTCAGTTTATTGTGTTGCTTTAGCCTTTTATGACATCCCTGAACGTGCCGGGAGCGCCGAATTTAAATGCGACTCATGTCAAGGTTACCATGTTCTCCAATGCCCCGCTATTTGAAGTCAAGAACGCCTTGGCATTTTCGCTATCTTCAATCCAAACTCGAATCATCGCTCCCTATTTGGCCCTATGCAGATCATGGATTTTCCCTCGCGAAGTATTGTGGCGTTGTTAGAGCCGGTGAGAAAGCTTTCCCCCGCTTACGAAGTTAACGCTCAGTACTCCCCGAACATGAGCGGCAAAAGCAAAATAAAAAAAAGCTCAGCCAGCGACATTCAGTCTTGGCAAGGGAATGCGTCTGGAAATGACCCGTGTCGCGTCTCAGCCAATGAACAGACTCAACGCCCATGTATGTCCCATATCGCACCGCGTACTTGGCGGGGATCGTCCAAGGGTGGGGAAAATGTCCTCGGATCTCCGAGGCCGGGCAACGACCGAAAGCGTTTCCTACTCGGGACCAACTTACTTGGCCTTTGTTTTATGTTGTCTACAGTACGGAGCACTGGATATTTACATACAGCATTGTA
Organism: Penicillium palitans; assembly: GCA_019190355.1. Taxonomy (NCBI): domain Eukaryota; kingdom Fungi; phylum Ascomycota; class Eurotiomycetes; order Eurotiales; family Aspergillaceae; genus Penicillium; species Penicillium palitans. The sequence continues at coordinate 380,226 of JAHAQQ010000015.1, forward strand.
GTACAGAGAGGCAATGTAGATCTAGTTGATATCATATCATGTACCCCCCTCCCCCTTAGTTATGTCTAAAGGTCTAATTTCCATGTGTTGAACATACCTGGGGTTTTTGAGGGGGGTATTCAGCCCTGACCAGCCAAAAAGATTGGCGTCTTATTTTGCTATACGAAGTACGGAGTTCTGGAAAGAACAGGGGGGTTGTCCATATGGTACATACGGAGTGCATATGCGATTTATAGCACACACCTCACTAACGGCAGGGATGCTGTAGACTCCTCTCCTCGCATGAAAAGTGCAGTGTCGTATGCAGCAAGGCTGGGATCTGAAGTTGAACCGAGCGTTTGCGGCGCATTTACATAAATGTCCTGGAATGTTAACTCTCAATATTTTGATCTAACTACAATTATACCCCGCGCTCTAGGATCTGTCGCAGGGATAAAAAAAAACGAATAAATGGGAAATTATACTTGTGTACAAAGTTTAGAAGTGAGTTTGTCCTTGATACTCAAATATGAAACATTCGCAATATAATAAATTCATGTCGTAAATACAACAATACTACGTATTCTAAGGGGGGTGGGGGATGTCAACGGCCCCCCCTTCTAGAGATACAATCGAGGAATTAAAGAGAGATGAAGGGGTAACATTGGAACCATGGAACAGCCGCCCTTATCCGTTCCAACGTTTTCCGTAGAAGCGGTGTGGCTGATATCGGGATGATGTCGAGTAGAACCATGGATGAGATGAAACCATATCTGTCTGTCTATGTATGTACTTCAACTTTGTGACACTCATTTCTCGTAAGTTATTGATGTCATCAGGAGACTTTCTGGAGTTCATATATATTTAGAGTAAAAGAAAACATATTTCCGATTCCTGTCTCCACTCCCCAAAGGAATGTCAGATGTCAGTGCGAGCTGACGGACTCCGACGATCTTAGATAGCGTAATGGCGAATTCTACCTAGTTGCATGTCGCTGATTCGTTCTTTTACGGGGATTCATCAAGGTATAGCGCCAACCAGGTCCTCTGTTTATGCTCATTCTCGCTGAATTTCTGAATGACTGCATCCACTATTTCCCATTTGGGGAGGGAAGCATCCTGCGAGCATGCAGATATCCTCCCATGCATGTGCGCCCCCGCCAATCGTGTGCCTCGTGCAATCATTCGCTTCCACCTGAACCCTGATTTGATCGCCTGCACCCCCTTCAGCGCCTACAGATGACCAACGACATATTCGGTAAGGGCACGGCGTATTAGTCGTACTCTCGGGGTTTGAGTTGAAGAGTCAACAGTGGTTTGAAAAATAAATAAATGTATGATACTCCGTATGGAGTACTTGACCCGATAAAAAAAAAAGTAGAAAAGCGGGCCAAAATGAGCACAGGGCAACTAGACCAGCTCTCGGCATTCCCACCCGGGTCTGCATCGTGGACTGAGGTTGCCTGCGTGTGGCTGCGTCGGAGATTGATCAACACGCCGCCACCAAGATGGGATTCATGACAAGTTTCAACAATTTCCAGGAGGGGTGGGTTTCAACCTTCAACTGCATGTATGGGAAGATGTTAAATTTTTTTTTACGTCGATCAAAGAGAGAGCCCCTCGGTACGGAATACAGGACCCACCGATAGCATATGGTCTGAGTTCCTTGCTCCACGATCGGCTCATAATATTGACGCTACGTGCGAATTCTACGGTTGTATTATGCAAGAGGGATTAAGCCATCACAGACTAATGTTCGCTAACCATCGAAAAAAGTTCCTGATCTCCTTATAAGGTAATAGGGGGGTTTACCAGGGTACTAATCATTTTGATAGACGCGGGAGCGAATTCGGCGAACTAAAATACTAGGCGCTGTCCCCATAGGCTCGCCACTTCCCACCCGGGTATAGTAGCTGCAGCATTAGCAGCAAATATTTATTTATATTAGTGATGGTTATACGGTATTATTAGACTAAGTACGGAGTACGGAGCACGGAGTAGTCTTGTGTCTTATAGATTACTTGGATAGGTCAAATTTTAGCAAAGAGGACAGCGTATATGTAGAGAAACCAGAACCAGACAATTGCATTCACGAGGTAATAAGAATAAAAAATATATATATGAAAATATCAGGAGAAATAAAATCCAATCAGCAAGTTCTATTAGATGACTATCATTTTGAAATATCTCAGCTGATAAAAAGAAAATCGGAAATCGGAAATAAAAATGTTGGTAAACGTGTATTACGGGCGTATATGGGCTGTGTATTGTGTTATCAGGATAAGCCTGTATTATTTAGCTAAATAATTGGTTACCCCGTGCCACCACCTTTTCCCTCTTCACCTTTTGTCATTCCTCTCCAATCTCTATCTCACTTTTCGAGGTCTCAGAGAGGAGATCGAGTCGTGTTTTTTGACTCTCCATATTTCATTCTCCAGGTATTAATTATCCCTTCTCACCTGCCCGCCGCCCGGGGTCCCCGAAATCCCTCATCTCCCATCCCCAATGAGACTGATCAATTTCAGCACAACGTTGCTAACCCTCGCATTTAGAGCCTCGATTGCTCGTTTTTTTCGGGTCTCATTCGGGTCGCACAAGCAAGATGTCGACTACATCTGGTAACATCTGTTGAGCTATTCATCTTCAGAGTTCTCCCGGTCCACCACCATACTACCCCCCGTTGACGCCATGGAGAAAATCAACACCGGGGATGGACAACTTTTCATCAAGGTTTGTGTTTCTATGCAGCAGTTGCCTGATCATTGAGATGATAGAGACTGTCTGGGTATTTGGTCCTACAGATAGCTAACGCGCATGGTTACCATAGAATGTCGCTAGCTACGTTCGCACCCACGAAAAGGCCCTCGCCAATGCCCTGCAGCTTCGTCGTCAACCCACCAAAAATGCTATTCCACAATCACCCAGTGTTCCTTTGACCCCTGGTAGCTCTTTCGCCTCGACCTCGTCAACCCTGGCCGCGGCCTTCTCATCCGCGGCATTGAAGTTCATGTCGCAGAACGCCAAAACCGCCAAACTGACATTGACTCCCCACCACCTTTTCTACCTTCTGTCCCGTTTTGAAGAATTGACCATTGCTGTGGGCCCTATGAACATCAGGTTGGAGAACATTCACACCGAGGTTTCGCAATCCTATGTTTCATTCCTGAACAAGCCCCAACAGTCTCGGGGCGATCGGGCCTCCATCCATTCGGTGTCCAGTGTTCGTAGTGTGATGTCTGGTATGACCGACCTCTGGTCATCTTTCCGCCTTGGATCCAAGGATACCCCAACCAAATCGGACAGGGCCAAGGCCGCCTTGGAAGGGGACCTGAAGTACTTGTACTCTGCCTTTACTAAGATCCCGTGTCTTCGTCTTGCCCCGGACCACCGTGCTCCTCTGATCTCTGGATATGAAGAATTTCCTTTCGATACGGCTGTGCCGCTGCACTCCTTTAAGAACTTGAGCGCTTTAGAGATTATTGATCTAGATTACCGTTCTTTCTATGGTTGGGACAGATTGTCTGAGCAACTACGCACCTTGACCATTAAGAGAGCCCACTTGGATGATCCGGCCGATCTTTTAACGAGAATTGTGTTGGATGACATTGATAAACGCCGCCGACGGTCTGCCAAGTCTCAACAGTCGCCCTCACTGGGATGGACCGGCTCCGGCAGTCAGCCAGTTCACGCCCCCGACCATGCCAACTCCATCTCAGCCCCTGGATCTCCTATCGTGGACACAGCATTCGGAACCAGCACCAGCCCCAGATCTTCCCCGATGTTCCGAGCCGGCTCAGAAGGCGCCAAGATTCGCGCCAGGGCTGGGAGTGTCTCTCCCACTCGACCGAACACGAAGCACGGTCACCGTCGAGGCCAGTCTCGGCAAATTCGCCGCACGGGATCCGCAAGCTCTGAATCAAGCGAGACCTCTACTGGGCATCGAAATGGAAGCTCTACAAACCTACTCGCAGACGTCCTCTCGCCTTCAAAATGGCGATTCCTGCGACACCTGGGCCTCCCTGAAAATTCCCTGACATCCGTCTCTGCTGCCAGTCTCGCCCCTGTAGCCAACACTCTCAACTCCCTTGATCTGTCCTCTAACCTCTTAACGGAGATTCCTGACGGCGTAGCGTCACTGGTGGCATTGAGAGCCCTCAATTTGTCGCATTGCATGATCGAGTCTCTTCACTCCCTCACCCGGAATCCCCTTCCCGCCATCACCGTTCTCACTCTCCGCGGAAATCGCCTTCGTTCGCTTGCAGGAATTGAGCGGTTGCTCTCTTTGGAAAGATTGGATCTTCGTGACAACAACCTCACGGACCCGACGGAGATTGCACGGCTGACCAGTCTCCCTGAAATACGGGAGATCTGGGTATCCGGCAATCCATTCGTCAAGACCCACTCTGGATATCGGGTTGTGATCATGAACCTCTTCCGCCGGACGCCTGGTTATTCCGAGGACATCATAATTGACGGTAGAGGTCCGGGATACACCGAGAGGAAGCAACTTGTTGAACGAGTTGCAGAGCCTCAAGCTGCACCGGTTGTACGCTCTAGCCCGGCAGATGACTCAACTGTTGTGCAGAAGTCTACCATCTCGAAAGTGCCCCACGATCTTGCAATCTTCAAGCCTCAAGAGGACGAGGGAGATTTGCACCTTAATGGTACACATCTAAAGGAATGTGACGGGGGAACCAACCGCCGCAAAAAGCTCCAACGACGCAGGATAGTGGATATCTCGGTGGACAATCCATTTACCACCGATGGTCTGGGTAACGCAGGCAGCACCCCTCTTCCCGCTCTTCCCGTTCAGCAAATCCAACCGCCAGTTGACCATCCGATTGTTGTCCCCGTTGACCAGCCGTGGAGGCTGGAAAGCGCCGCGCATTCTGGATCGTCAAGCATCCAAAGCCCTGAAAAACCTGTGCATTCGAGTCCTCCTCTTGTACAGGCTTTGCAGGGCAAGGACAGGACGATGGATGAAGAGTTCTGTCGCCAGCAGCTGGAAGTTCTTCGTCAGGACGTGGGCCATAACTGGCTAACTGTTCTCGGCGAGAATGACTGGAATAACTCCCATAAAGGCTTCGCTCACAGCTCTGGCGCGGGCTTGGACCATTCCCCTCATATTTCCCCAACCACACTCACCCGCTCGAATACCCAAGCGATCCTGAGCGGACATGCGCTTAGCGGATAAAATACCCTTTTTATTATTTACAGTTCTCGGCCCATGACATCTCCTGCCAGGACTTTGTTCGCCTCTCACGTTTCTATCTCATGACTCCCGGAGTTCTCTCCGTGGATGCGACGTTCACCTGCTTCCGCGGGTTCTGTCATCTCTTTTCTCCTTATTTACGAGGACCCAACTCCCCTCGTGCAGTCCCTCGGGGCTCATTTGAACAACATATCCCCAGCACCAGCAGCTGATCATTCTATGCATTGTTTTCGGCGTTGGATGACTTATGAGACATGGTGGGTTGGATGTATGAACTATTTACGGCCGTTTTTTGCTTTTCTTTTCACTGTTCCATGTGTCCATTTCCTTTTCTTTTCCAAAACGCATCCTGCGATGGCCCCCGGTTTTTTGGGAGTCGGCTTGATCCACGGAAGGCACAGTGAAAGACATTTTGTTTTCGGTTCTAGCGTTGTACTGTATGATTCTGAATTTTCGGGCATGTTGGCGTTGGATGGATCTTTTGACTTGTTTAATTCCCCTCTTGTTACTTCTTGATTTTCTCCTGTTTTCAATTCCCTTTTCTGTATAATGCTGCATGACTTCTGGACAAGCAGCATTGTATAAGACTTGAGTCCCGAGCTCATTTGTGAAAAATGCCAATTATTTTGGAGAGTTTCTTATATTTCTACTTTTTTACGGTTCTACTTCTCTATTAGGGATCTAGATATCCACTCCGTAGAGCCGAAAGATCCAATAGTATGGGTTTTATTCATAGGTTATAGATACAAAGGCGATATAGAATGGCATGATAGTATGGATCTCAGTCTAGATGCACCATCTAAATGCACTATTTTAGTCGATTAGCCTCTTCTTTCGTGCTTGGACCCCGTTTGGCGTCGAGGGCGTTGGCAGTCTCGACCTAGAACTCCCCCTCCTCTATGCAGATTTTTTTTTGGTATCCAAGCGCTTGTAACACAGAAGAGATAGAAGGGAATAGATAGAATAGAATAATAATAGAGTAATAGAATAAACGTATAGTAGAAAGGGGGGGGGAAATAGGTTCTTTTATAAGTGGTGTCTCTATATATAACATAACCCCCCTCCTCCGTCTCCTTGGGGGGAAGATCAAACACGCGCAAACACAAAATAGAGAACTTCCCGCTTTCTTCTTCATAAAACATTCTCTTCTCTTCAACCTTCAACCCCATCTCCAACTCCACATTCGCGTTTAAGTTGTTGATGTTTTTGAGATTCAAACTGGTCTGACTATCGTACCGAGAAAATTTTCTCCCTTGATTGAAATTTCCCTTCCGATATCTCTCCATTCATCTCGACTTCAATCCACTCTTCGGCTTTCTTCATCAACTCAAATCGCTACGAGTTCAGTGCTCTTTCGCTCAGCCTCGTTTATCTTGTGAGGCGTCTACGAGCCCATTCTCTTCTCTTTACACCGCGCGCGTACACGACAACTCGGATAGGCACCACCGTCCCACACCCGTCTGGCATCTCTGCCAGAACTGTTCTCTTCTTTCTTTCCCGTGGCCGTTGGGCCCTAATTTAGATCTGTTTGGTCTTGAAATATTCTGTTTGGTAGGCATCTCTCTATTCCTTTTCCCTTTTTCGCTGCTGCTCCCAACAACCCGACCGCCCAAAGGGGGAAGAAAAATCAACGGAAAAAATTCGAGCGCGTTCTTCAATTTCGCCTCAACTTGGGACTTGGAATGCAGACTGGACTTCATCTCAATCTGGAACGCTTTATTAACTCATTTTTCCGACAGTAACAGGACATAGTCGCCGCGTCATCAAATCTCTGTTATTCTCACCCGATCGCTCCGGAAGTCTCTCTTCCACCTTTCGCTTTTCTTTTCCTTCACCCATTTTTTTCCTCTTTCTTTCGTGTTTTCGTTAGACATTATTCGCCATGGCCGATCAAGAAGTGGATCTGGACTCGATCATCGACCGGCTCTTGGAGGTGAGGGGTAGCCGCCCTGGAAAGCAGGTTCAGCTGCTCGAGTCAGAGATCCGTTTCCTCTGCACCAAGGCTCGTGAGATCTTCATCTCTCAGCCAATTCTTCTCGAACTGGAAGCGCCCATCAAGGTAAGAAATTTCTTTTTATGTCTGAACGGTTTTTCGAGTCGGAAGAGGCCTCCGTCTAACATGCGTGTCTTGCTAGATTTGCGGTGATATCCACGGCCAATACTATGACCTCCTGCGTCTCTTCGAATACGGCGGTTTCCCCCCGGAGGCTAACTACCTCTTCCTCGGTGACTACGTCGACCGTGGCAAGCAGTCCCTCGAGACCATCTGCCTCCTCCTTGCATACAAGATCAAGTACCCCGAGAACTTCTTCATTCTGCGTGGAAACCACGAGTGTGCCTCGATCAACCGTATCTACGGTTTCTACGATGAGTGCAAGCGCCGATACAACATCAAGCTCTGGAAGACTTTCACCGACTGCTTCAACTGTCTCCCCATTGCCGCCATCATTGATGAGAAGATCTTCACCATGCACGGTGGTCTGAGCCCCGATCTCAACTCGATGGAGCAAATCCGCCGTGTCATGCGCCCCACTGATGTAAGTTTCTCCCCTTCTCCGATTTCACCCTTCCCTGGTAAATGTGGTTCTATTGGCGAAAGGAAAAGTGACAGCGTGGCGCTGGGTTCGTTCGGCTAAAGGCCAACATCGCTGACTCAAAAAAAAAAAAAAAGATCCCCGACTGCGGTCTCCTGTGCGATCTCCTGTGGTCCGACCCCGATAAGGATATCACCGGCTGGAGCGAAAACGACCGAGGTGTTTCATTCACATTCGGCCCCGATGTGGTGTCGCGCTTCCTTCAAAAACACGATATGGATCTGATCTGCCGTGCACACCAAGTTGTTGAGGATGGATACGAATTCTTCTCCAAGCGCCAGTTGGTTACACTATTCAGTGCGCCCAACTACTGTGGTGAATTCGATAATGCCGGTGCAATGATGAGCGTGGACGAGAGTCTGCTCTGCTCCTTCCAGGTGAGTTATGGAATTTTCATCCTCGGAGGTCTCTTTTTTTTCAGTTCCTAACCTACTTTTTCTTCTTCCGATAGATCTTGAAACCAGCCGAGAAAAAGCAAAAGTACGTTTACGGTGGCATGAGCGCCGGCGGTCCCGTCACTCCTCCGCGAAAGCAAAAGAAGAAATAAAAGAATCAATACGAGCTTCCCCATGTGCAGCAGGTTCGGGCGGAGATAAGCCTTTCACAAAATCTCTTTAACAGCGCCCTCATGACATCCTCCCTACAACCCCCCGCGAGTCCCTCCCCCCGGATCCACGAAAACGATGAACGACCGAGGAACCCCTCATCCGCACGCAGGGAAGTCCGATATTCCTCTTCAACTCCACCGATAATATCACAGTCACATTCTTCAACTCCTCCCAGACCCCCGGGCTCTCTCTCTCCCAGTGCGACATGCGATAAAAACACAACAGTCACATCATTTCCTGGCCCGTGCGACCCTCTGTACTTCCGGAGCGGAGTTCAAATGCTTATTTCTTCCTTGGTTCTCGACTTCTCTCTCTGTTTCTAACCATCTGGACTGGAAAGCTTTTTTTTTTTCTTCCTTTCGGCATCCTGGGAACGGAGAAGGGAAACTGGTTATCTTTTTCTCTTTTCTTCTTCTTTTTTCCTTACTTCTTATTGTCCTGCTCCTTGATCGCATGTGTTGTTGTTCTCTTATCGAATCATATTCGTCTTTCGAATTTTCTAGTCCGACACGTACGAGGTGGTAGTAGGTACCTCTCTCTGCTGATGCATCGTATACCGGATTGGGAATGGGAGGCTCTGTTATTGGCGGTGTTTCTGTGAATCTAGCTCGGCCTTGGAAACGGGGTTTTTTTCGGAGGTCTAGAATGTTTGTTATATGGGCTGTGAGAATCACATTTGAGTTTATGCTTATGTAGGCCAAGATATCTTATATTTTCTTTTGGGTAGTTCCAAGGTTGATACTCGAAATAGATTCTTGCCTGAATTGAGGAATTGGAATATCCTTCAATTCAAGGCATAGGTATAGTATGGTAATACCTATCTACACAAGGTATTCTACATAGCAACAGCAATCAATATCAGTTAAATTCTATGGATACTTATGTTGACAGGTCTCTGGTTGCCGATTCATACAATGTGTCTCCGGTAGCTGCGTCTGCGGTTAGTTCCGCCTGCGTCGGCATCGGGGCGGTGCGCATATCGCTATCACTTTAACGCCCCACGCATCGACTACGGAGTACAACGCTCATGTTTCGGCTTCGTGCAGTCCACTTCCTCTTATTGGCTGTTAGGCCACTCTCTGCATTTATAAACACATACTGAATGGCCAGGTAGTGCGACGCCCCGCTTTATCCATGACTTCAATCGGGGTAATGGACCAATATCCGCCATCAGTGGTCAAGTCCTGTAGCAGATGCCGTTCCAGAAAAGTGAAGGTGATTTCCCCAAGTTCGATTCATTTGCATGGTGCTGAATGTGTAGATAGTGCGATCTGAAAGTGCCCCAATGTTCGGCATGCGAAAGACAGGGGGAGGTCTGCAACATCACTGAATACGTTGCCTATCCCTATGCACTTGTGGAGAGTCTTCATTCAAAAGTACAAGAGCTTGAGGAAAAACTTGCAGCCTATACAAATGGCTCGACTCATGGACCATCCCCCAATGGCCCTACGCCTGGACCGTACTCCAATCGACAGCCGACTGTAGGAGAATCGGTTCCAGCAGATGTGAGCAAAGAAGCCGAGGAAGTAGGCGTTCTGGCCATTGGATTTGCTGATCGGTATTCTCACTCCAAATATGGTAACATTCTCAAGTCATCTCAAGGTACGCCTCGATCTATGCAGCTAACTGGGATTCCTAGTGGGAGCTGCTGCTGGTTCAACCTTTGCTCGAATATTTTTCAAACAAGTTGGTATGACCAATTCTTGGGGGAGCCAAGAAAATCCAGAGAATGAAAACTTGCCGACATGTACGGCTTCAATCCCATCAAAAGGAATCTCAGGGTATTTACTTTCTACTTACTTCGCACGGGTTCATTTGTGGTGGCCTTTCTTGGATCTACGGCGGACTCGGTCTTGTTTTCGAAGGCTTTATCAAGACCCACGAGCATGCACAGATTTGGAGCGATTTAAGTTCTTTATAGTCCTTGCATTGGCCTCGGACGAAGCTCGTGTTGACGATGCTTATACTTCAATGCTGGATTACAATACTCCGCGGGATTATTTCCAAACTGCGCTTCATTTCTTCAACCGATTCCGGCAGCATCCCCGCGACCTTTCCGGACTTCAAGCTGTCTTACTAATGACAATTTGGATGTTAAATTCGTCCTCCTGCAACCATAGCAATGATCTTTGGCATCTCACAAGATATGCTATGTCCATTGCCCTCGAGCTGGGTCTTCATCGACATAACCCATCGTGGCGCTTTGGCCCCGAAGAAATTGAGATTAGGTCTCGTACGTGGTGGACTGTATATAGTCTAGAGAGGTTCGTATCCAGCCATTAACCTTGAATAACAAAAGGACAATTGTATATAATACTGCTAGCAGATCCATAGCTCTGAACACGGGGAGAGTCTTATCCGTGCGCGACCAGGCAATCGATACCCCAATTCCTTCGTTCAACAGTCTTGACCAGCTCACCGAGCAAGAGGCGAAGACTGCCACTTTATTCCACGCCAAATCAGTTTGGCTCTTTGTCCATATGATTGAACTTCGAAGAATCGCCGGACGAATTTTGGAATCAATCTATATCGCTCGAGATCGGGATGGGCGATGTTCCTCACTCACATTCCAAGAACTGTGCTCTATTTCAGACGATTTGCACCGAAAATTGGACAACTGGAAAAACCAACTTGATGCCGCGGAAATTGGCTCATCACGAGAATTTAAATTGATGAGGATTGAATACTGCATAATGTTGATGCATTTGAATCGTCCTTCACCGGCTTTCATGGTCCCTTCGCAAAATATGGTTGCAATTTGCTCTCACGCATCATCCGGTGCTCTGAAACAATGGGCAGCGATATCCAATGAGTCTGGGATAGATTCTATCTGTCGGTGCTATCGCCAATTCCATGATATTCTCATGGCAGGTCTTGTTCGTCTATACAGTGACTGGTAAGTTGATAGAGGCTCTCTTACTTAAAATCTTAATATTGAAACAGGATACTAAATGATCAGGCATATGCAAAAGGTTGCCCCAACCCCCAGACCAACTCTCCGACCTGAAGATGCTGAAACCTGCCTTGACTTACTTCGCAAGGGAATTTCAAATCTTCACGACCCTTCTCTGTCGAAATTCGAAAGGATATTCCGCTCCCTCAAAGAGAAAGTATACGCCTACGCGTCCGGGTTTGACGAAGTACGCCAGGGCATTCCATTTTCTCAGGTGCCCGACCTTTCAATATACACCAATGCGCCTGATATGACCGGGGCTCGGGGGGATAGCCATTTTGTCCCTAATACCGAAATCGGTATGATTTCGATGGGATCAGAGGGCCTGGAAAGCTATTTGAACCAAATGACGACCATTTTTGACAATGAGATGTTTGATATTGATGATACATTGACGGCGTGGTACGGGTCCGTTCTCAACGACATTGGAGATACCGATAATATGCGAATTGGGTGACAAGGTACATGTATGTATGCTATTTCTTTTCAAATATTGTATTATTCCACCCCGATCGTTATCTAGATGACTATATAGTATATCTAATATGCGTATCTGAACCTATTATTCTCCCGATCCGTTGAATCATCCAGATCCGCCTCAATCCCCTCCATACCTGGCCTTTCGCTAACCTGCCCATGAACACGATCACGGTGCTTATTAGAAATTAAACAAGACACGAAATACAAAATTCCAGTCACAGTCATAATCGCAAAGCAGCAGAGCATTGCCCCAATTCCCAGTGGGTAATGCGGTGCTTGGTCATTGCGGAAGAACTGTGGACCAATAATGTTTCCAACAGCTAGAATTTTATATTAGCAAAGATTCCAAAAAAAAAATATCAAGGAGAGAAACTTACCATAAAATACAGCCACGGAGATAGAAACGAAACTCTTCTTCGTTGTTCCGCTGGTGTTGGATGTTTGCAGACTCAATGCGAGTACCCAGGGCACGTTGTAGAATCCCATAATGTAAATGCCAGCCAGTGAGGCATTACGCTGTGTGGTCGGGTCCACAAGATGAACCACTATAGCTCCTGCCATAGCAATGAGGGAGGATATAACCCAAAGCAAGCATCGGATGTTGGGTACGAAGAATGCAATAGTTGTAAAAACTGCCTGCGCAACCATTGCAACTGCAGCTTGTGGAGTGGCGAGTAGGGTTGTCTTGGCCTGTGAAAAGCCGTATCCGGATATAATAAGCGGATTGAAATTCGTGATTCCAGCATTCGTGATTGACTGGGCTATGGCGAATGTCATGAGTATGTAGTATCTGGGATCCGTGAGAGCGTCCAGGATCTGACTGAGCTTCATGTCCTAGAATAACAAATACAATTAGTTTCAGCTCCCTTTAATCCTTTGGAAAACTCCATACCTTATGTGAACCCAGACCAGTTTGATTCTCCGCAACGCGTAAAAGTGCAATCTTTTTCTCTTCCGCTGATAGAAACCAGGCGGTTGCAGGGCTATCAGGCAAAGCAAAGAAGACCAAGCCGCCAATGAGAATAGTTGCAGCCCCGTAGATAATAAAGATATACTGTATCCTATTAGAACGTACATCACAGTGTGAAGAAGTGAAATAACTTACCTTCCATGTAGGCAGATCTCCCTTGATGTGTCCGATAGCATAACTCAAGATACCACCAAAGACACCGGCAAATGTATTATACCAAAACGCAGTGCGCAGGGGCTGCTCATTTCGTCGGTACCATTTTGAGTTGACTAGCAACAGACACGGAAGTAGAGCAGCTTCGAAAACACCCAGCAAGAAGCGAATGACAGCGAGTCCGGCAAAGTCGTGGCAGGCCGCCAGCAAGCATAAACAAGCACCCCAGGCCACGAGACAACCTCCGATGTATTTTCCGGTTGGGAATTTTGTTATTAACCAAAGATTGGGAAACTCCATGGCCAGGTAGCCGAAGTAGAAAATGCTTCCCAGCCAGCTGTATTGTTGTCCGACTAGATTTGTGTCTGTCTTTAAGCCATATACTGCTGCATAGGCAAGTCCGTTCTATGTGATTGTAAGTCTTATGTATTTAATGAGTATATACGTATGTATTGGGGAAGATGGTACCTTATCTAAGAACGCCAGTGTCATCGAAATGACGATGAGAGGCATCACAACGGCGTCGATCTTCATTAATACGCGGCGAGATTTTGCTGCGGAAACTTCAGTTTCGAACTGCCCATCGCGCATATCATATAATATGCTGACAGGGTCGGTGTCAGAACCTTTAGTATCGTCATTGGCTGTTTGATGCATCTTGAATGTGCCGTGGGGAATATGGGGGATGGTGGTGGAGAATGTGCTTGGCTTCTAGATAAAGTGGCACGAACAGAGATAAGTATTAAAAAGATATGTAGAAGGTCATGTCATCAGGTATCACATATAATTTCAAAGATGCGAATAAAAAATCACTTAAAAAACCGAAGATGAAGAATTTGCTCTTATATTATGCCTGTTTGAGCTCTATCAGCACGCAATCTAGCTATCTTCTGATGAAATCGATCTTATCATACTTTAAACGTCTGATATTAAACTGCTGTGGAGCTGATATGGAGTCCCGGGAATGCGCGTGTATAATTCGCTTGTCCACTTCTTTTCTCGGGGTGAAGCGAGACTATATCTCGGTCTACACCGAATAGCGGGTCTTAGGGCTTGGCATATATTGCGGGCGACTAAGTATGCCACCGGTTCATACTGCCAGGCATTAATTTAGAACCACTCTCACTTTACAAGTAGAAACAAATTAACTGTATAGTCAAAGGTTATATGTAGAAAAGTCTAGGAAAGTCTCTTATATAGAATATACTTTTTTACCGCCCCCGTATATACCTAAAAAGATAGCTCAAAAGACACCTAAAATGAATATAACAAGGCCGTATAAGCGGCTGATCGCAATTCTTGTCTTATATATGCCTCCGGCGATGAATGAAGCGGTGAGGTAATATCCAATGAGAGAGTTATGAACCGGTGGCATACTTAGTCGCCCGTAATATAGTTATCCAAGATATCACCGACGTGGGAAAAGAATATAGGCTATTTTACCACTAGACCATAACAAAAAAACCGTTTAGGGCCTGGGAGATCATATTCTAGTCCGATAGCCAACTTCTAATCTTATTCGGACCATACCGAGAGTGAAAGTGGTCCAGCCCTTCGGTCAATACCGACGTATACTCCGACTTGTGGAGACCCATCGAAGGGAATTCTCGGGGATTGTATTTAAAACGCGTAAACATCCATGAATCGCTCTAATTGCGTGAGAACGAAGACGTCTTGAACAATCCCATTCTTGTTCTTTGTTCCGATACAAACGTGAAAATGAGCTTCCTCGATCAGAGCAAAAAGGGTGCAACCCACGCAACAGTTCCAAATGAGAAGAACCAAAACATCCTTGTAAGTTTACCCTCAGAGATAATCCAATATACATTCACTCTCTGACTAGTCATAGATCGGAATGCGCGATGGTGTCAGCGGTGACTTCAAACTAGTACCGCGCAAAGACGCAGTCGTCTCCGTGTTTGATTCGAATTTCCTAATCGGCGATGGTATATGGGTATGTAGCCATGCAGCATAGAAGCGAAAAAATAATTATTAACCAGATATACAGGAAGGAGTGCGCGCCAGAAATGGACGAATCCAATTCGCCAAAGACCACATTAACCGTCTATTCCAATCTTCCAAGGCAATGTTCATGGATCTTGGACTATCCAAACTCGAACTATTGGACCTTCTGCACCGAACTCTCGATGCAAACAAGATGTCCAACGAGCCACACGTTCATATCCGGCTAGTTGTAAGCCGAGGCCTAAAATCAACACCCTACCAAAACCCTTCAGTGAACATCGGTCTCCCATTGATCGTGATCATCCCAGAGATCAAAGCTACAGACCCAGGGGTGAAGATGCAGGGACTAAGATTAATCACATCGCACATCCGTCGAGGACCGCCTGACGTCAAAGACGAGATGTGGAACCACATTTCCAAAGCAACAGACGTACAAGCATGTATCAGTGCGAATGTCACCGGCGCCGATGAATCCCTGATGTTGGATCTGAATGGATTTGTCAAGACGTGCAATTCGACCAATTTCTTCATTGTTCGTGATGGCGAGGTCTGGGCTCCGACGAAGAATAATCAGATGCAGGGAATCACCCGGCAGAAATCCATTGATGTTTGTCGGGCTAATGGGATTCCTGTTCGAGAGCTTGATTTTACTCTTACGGAGGCATATGGTGCTGATGAGGCGTTTTGTACTGGGACGTTTCCCTCGCAGATTCATGTACGAGAAATTGATGGACGGACAATTGGGAGTGGGGAGCGTGGTCTGATTACAGAGCGTATTCAGCAGTTGTATATGGAGATGGTGGTAAAGGATACGGAGAGGACACGGGCAGAGATTCAACGGGATCTGGAAGTAATGAGACCGTTCAAGCTCTAGGGGATTTAAATGGAAGGTTCCAATAGGTGGATTTGATGCTTGTTTTGCGGAAAGAATGTATATATACAGCAATCGACGCCTACCAAATGACGATATCAACATATTTTCTTCCACTCTGAACCAAGTTTTGTTAGTGGGACGCACAGCTCCTTCTTGCTCGCTCATGGCATCGGTAATTCCACAGGACTTATCATTAATGGGAAGGTCATCATCCTTGAAACGTACTACTACAATGTTTCGTTTCCGAGATGCCTGGTTCCTGGCGCATCCAAATATACTGTACTAAAGAATTACTGGTTTCCCTCGACAGCTTCATACTAATGTTCAAACCCGAAGGCAGATATGGATAAGGCTACAGGTTAGGCCTAATTAGCAAACTCCAATATAAACACAATGCCCATGTCATTCATGACGAAAGGCCAAGCATAGAAAGACGGAAAAGGGAAAGATGCGGAAATGCGGGGGTAGGCGGGGTTTATTATATGGTGATGATTGAGAGGAACCCGCAAACCATTCATTTAGTTCATTGGTGTTGTAACACATCATTCCTATACTTTATACCAGGAAAAAAGAAAGAAATTGAAGTCTTTAGACTATAGTAACCAGGAAAAAAAACTAGCTAGCTAGCTCGAGCAAAAGCGCAGAACAGAAGGAACAAGAATTGAACAAACGTGACAAGATGAGCGGGGTACAGCGTTGTCGAGTGACATATTCAAGACGTACAGGTACGTGCGGGGGTAAAGAGTTGGACTATGTTTGTGGGAGGGGGGTGTATAGCGTAGCTAGATATTGGGTGTTCGGGTGTAGAGGAATGTCGGAGAAAGCCCGAAGCCAAAACCAAACCAGAGCCATTTTCATTTCACTTGGACTCTTACTCGAGTGGAATGAATATGGATTTGGGGTTGACGGGTCAGGGAGGGGATCGGTTGTATCGGGGGAACAGGGAAGGATTCTCTGTTTAAACGTATTGGGACAACCATCTGATGCCCTCGCCGTATCCTGTCGGAGAAAGAGGAAAGTTAGTTAATTGTTTCAATGTGCGCTTAGCCACCACGGCCTAGGGTTCCACTGCAGGATCCAATGGAAGGCTTGCGAAACTTACCCTGTCTCATAACAACACTGCACATGAACACCTCAATAGGCCGGATACCCTCGAGAGGGACCTTGCCCTTACCAGTAGTCTGGTAGAGACCGAGCTGGTGGCGCAGCTCATCCTCGCTGACAGCATCGGGGTGATCGATCTTGTTTCCGAGAACGAGGAAGGGAACCTTAGAGAGCTCCTCCATGGCGAGAAGAGCGTCGAGCTCGGCCTTGGATTCGGGGAAGCGCTCGTAATCCTTGGCGTCAACCAAGAAGACGATTCCGCTAACTTCGGGGAAGTAGTCCTTCCAGAGACGGCGGGCTGAAGGGAGAAGGTAGGTCCGTTAGTTATGTTCAGTCCGAAGAACTGTAGAGGGGTGTTGTGTTGCTTGGCAGTACGCTTGCGCCACATCACGATTCCCCATCAAGAGTATCACTCACCCTGCTGGTGACCACCGAGATCGAAGGTCGTGAAGCGGTTGTTGCCGATAGCCAACTCCTCGGAGGTAGGGTGTGCGGTAGGTTGCAGGACGGCGACACGGTCGTTCTGTTGAATATCCTGTCAGCAAACAAGCCCCATGCAACGCCCAGTTCTTCATATCTCCGCCGTGCTATATCCAAGCTCCCGGATCTGTGCAACAACTCAACGAAACCAGACCGGGCCTTGTAGCCAGCGGAATCAAACACCAAAGAGCTAGGTCTTCTCTTGCCAAAGTAAACCAACGCTCAACTCACCTTCAACATGTGCAGCAGTGTGGTCTTGCCGGCATTGTCCAGACCGAGGAAGAGAAGCTTAGCGTGCTTATTGAGGAGACCCAGCGAGGCCAGGACATCGTAGACTATAATTCAAAGAAGCGAAATTAGTAAATAGAACCTTGTACCTCGAGATGCACATCCGATCACAAGCAGCCGGTACCGCGGCACCGCCGTCGCAAGACTCGATGTCGGAGTTGGAATGAAGACATGAAGACATATTCAGCTCCGATACAGCTAAACTGTCCAGAGAAACATCCCGTTCTCTCTTCCTCGGTGCTTGAGATCGGCTCCGGACGGTGACTGCAGGTGATCAGATGTTGTGTCGGGAGGGTACTTACACCAGTTGACGATCCACATGGTGAAGGGCCGGAGTCAGGAAATAAAGGTAATTAAAGTGACGAGCACGAATCACAGATTAAGATCAGTGACTAGCTGATTGGGGAGAGGTGGATGGACGGGGGTGGAGGAGATAGAAGCAAAGAAGACAGGTTTGATGTTGTTTTCGGGGATTGGGTTGGATGCCTTAGGCAGGAAGACGGAATCCTCGCGCAGCGATAAGCTACGACTTGGGAGATTTGGGCTGATTTGGGTATATATGGGATGATTTTGTAGATTCTTCTATGATTTGTTGGGAAATTTTATCATGATTGCGTACTTTTCTCTCTAAATCTTCATCGTGGCGAAGACTTGCCACTACTCGACCTTGATAGTTTTATTACTGTTACCATCTACTATAGGAAAAAAAGATGTTCATCTAAAATATATTTCATATTCACTCCCATCAAACTGATGGATCTCTTTATTCACAATGCAGAAAAGCCAGATAGGGGTATATGCACCGCAGCCATGCAAGACAACAAAGGAAGCGACCTCTGGCAAGTCCTCAGGACCGCCGTATAGAAAGAGGGAAAAGAAAGGATATAGATATACTTCCGACAGAAAATGCAAAGAAAGAACCACCTCCGTGTAGGGATTATTGAAGAAAAGGGGGGAAAGGGGATAAGGGTGAAGAAACCATTCATGTGGACAACACAAAGTCGGCTAATATGTGTAAGAAAGCGAAAGGCACTCGGATCGCTAACCGAGCAGGGTAAAACAAAAAAACCCCCGAAACCAAAAAAGGTGACAAAAAAAGTAGGTATATACAGTCAAAAAAACGGAGGGGTGAAACTTTTTCATACAAGTTCCATAGGTAGGGACACCTAAACGGATAGGACGAGCTGGGCATCTTGACCGACGCCGTAAGCTCTGCACCTCTCAGCAACTTCGAGGCCAAGCTCCTTCATCCGTTCGGCTCCATGGCCTGGAATAGGCCGTTTGCCCATCTGCTCTTTGGCAGCTTTACGGCAGTGTTGACGCCAGAACTTTTCTTTGCGTTTCTGGCGCTTTTTCTCGAGCCCTTCGACAATGTCGACTGGGCCACGAGTGTGTAGCTCACGGGTACGTGAGTGTTCTTGCTCTGGCGATTCAGAGAAAGCTGGGATACCTTGCCAGCGGTGATCTTTGTCCAGGCCGGTGAAGAAAGGGTTGGGGACGCGGGGGAGTGACTTGGTGCGGACGAGAGGACGGCGCTGAACCAGGTGACTAATGTTGACACCTCCGGGAGACTCAACAATAGGCATATCATCGGTGAGTTCCCAGGTGGCTGGGGTGGGCGACTTCGCTCTCATACGTGGAGGCGGGGACTTGAGACGCTTGGGAGAGGTACGGCCAGCGCGACGGGGTGGTGGGGACATCAAACGTCTGGGAGAGCGACGGGGTGAGTGCTTGCGGGCCTCGCCGTCTGGTCGTCCTCGGGTAATTTCATCACGGTGACCTGTGGCGGAGGACGCGCTGGAAAGCTCCTGCTCAGATGGTTCGAGGTCTTCGTTGTCCTCCGGATCACTGGTAGGGAAACTGGGGTCGATATCTTGCGGGATGACAATTTCCTTTAGGCGGCGGCGTTCTTCGAGACAAGATTTGTAGGCGAGTTCGAGGGGACGATCCTCGTCGAGGGTTCCACAGACAAAGTCGGTACTATCAGGAAGGTTCGGGGTTCTCGGACGAATCCCGATGCTCTTGGAGGTCTTCGAAGCGCGACGGCTACTGATCCTTTGCACGGGGGCTGGAAGCCAGTTCGAGTGGTCGTCCGTCATCGAGTCGAAAGAGGTGTTCGAGGCGCGGCGTTCCATGGTCGAGGGGCGTGCATCGATGGATTGACTGGTGGGTTCTGGGACACGGTGTGATGACCCCCAAAACTCAACGTCCGACCCATCATCATCGCTCTCGTCCGACTCTGCGAAGCCTTCCTCGTTGTCCGATTCATTGCCGTCGTCTGAAGAGAAGTCGTGCACAGTCTCGTCGTCATCAGGAAGGTCTTCCATATCATCTTCCTCCTCCAATGCCTCTTCTTCCGCCTGTTCGCCGAGCCGTCGGATGGCCATTTCTTTCTTCATACAGTCGTTCAAAGTGATCTTTTGCGTGTAGTCGGCCTCCCTGTTGACCCATTCATCGTCTTCGTCCATAGAGCTAGCAAACTCGTGGAACCGGGTAGCTTCAGATTCCTCGAACTTGCCGAGTCCACTGGTGGGGACACCCTTGCGGTCTGTAGACACAGAGACAACTTCCTCCTTGGAAACCTCCTTGGTGGTTTCTTTCAAGGTGGGAGAGGCTCTGCGAGTAATAGGTGCAGGGGAGCCACGGCATCGCGGCCGGATGGAGGACTTGGCCGCGGGAGATCGCTCTCTCTGGGAAACAGTCTCCCGTCCAGGACACGCGAAAGTAAGTGTGGTTTTGCGCTTAATAAGTTGAATCGAAACTGACTCGGTGGGAAGCTCCTTTGGTGTTTGGGCTTTGGGTGGGAGTTCTTGTGATGCAGAGGGTGAGACGGGAGATCTCAGCTCGTTATCATCGGTCTTACGACCACAAGCGAAGCTAATGCATCGTTTGCGGCCAAGGTTGGCCTCGACGGAAGTTTCACTGGGATCGACGACCTTCAATTTAGGGGGCGAATTTTTCTTTCCCATCAAGGCAGCATTTTTCATCATCTGAGGAGGTAAAGGTGGACTGGGAGTATTAGACAAGGATGGACTGGTGAGGCCGCCGTCGCTGGTCAATTCGGCCGTCGAGACGCCACTGATGTTGCTATGAGGGTAGGATCGGTACATGTAGGAGTCGTAGTGGGAGGTGTGTGGATCGGTTGGGGACATCTCCGGGCTGCTCTTCAACGCGCGCGTGAGCAGTGATTCCTTGCGGTTCACTGTTGGCCGAGAAAGCACGATCTGATCGGAGTTCGAGGTGGCGTTCATGACGTGTTCAGGGGGTTCATCGACATCCTCGGCCAAGTCGGCCTCGCCGTGGGCCGGCTTGCTGGACGAGTTAGGTGAGATGAGCATCCTCAATAGGTTGTGAAAAGAAAACGTTCTTTCTCCGTCCCGAGATTGTGCCATGTTTCAAAAGGGGAAAAGAGGGTTCGCGGTATAGTTCCAAGATATAAAGAAGAGGATGAGGGTGAGGCGAGTGGCGTAGGATCGAGTTGAAGGCGAGGGTAGGGCGTTGCTTGAAAGATACAACAAAGTCTTTCATTCAACAAAGGCTGTCCTTGATATCGATCAATGTTAAATCGATCGACCTTGAGGGCAGAACAAGATGTCCCGAGCGAGGACTAATGTCATGATATAAACCGCATGACTAGGGGGTATCGAGACGAAGGAGGGTATTCGCCAAGATCGATAATTGTGCCTAAGAATGGCAACTCAATGTTGAGGAGCTGGACTAGATCTGTTTCTCGAATACCTCCAGGCTTGAAGGTCCGTGCTTTTCGGAGGGATCTCGATAAAGAAAAAAAAGAAAGGAAGGTCAGGAATGTCGAGAATGTCAAAAAACGAGAAATGGAGTGGAGATTATAAAGAGGAATAAAAAGAAGAAAAGAAGGGGAAGTTTGGGGAACGGTTGGCAATAATAACAGAAACAGAATAGGAAGATCGCATAGAAAAGGTGCAGGGGTCTCCCGATGTCTTGGAGGGGGGAAGAGAGAGAGTGGGAGTGACGATACGGCAGCTCGGCACTGTCGTTTTGGGACTAGTTTGGGTCGTTTTAAATTTCTTTTCCCACGTTTTTTTTAATTTTTTTCAATTTTTCAATTTCCGTTCTTTTGGTAATTTTACCAATTTCCCTAACCTTTTGGGATTTCCTCTTTTTTTTTTCTCTTCTTTTTTTCACTTTTAACACTTTTAACCCCCATTTTCTGAAATTGCCTTGCAAATATACGGAGGACTTGGAAATCTATAGAGCCATGTCGTACAGCCCTGAGCCCTGGAGTACTGTAACATGCCTGACTAAAGATGTCTTGCCACCTTTGTCCACGACATGGTTCCTGCGCTACTACTTCGTACATTGTACTATAGATAGTATATTTCTATAACTAGATATTTCTTTCTTTCTTTATTACTATATATTAATATTCTATACTCCGTGTTCATTCTGATAATCTATATTAGATTCTTTGTTTCAAAAAGAAAGAAACCAAATATCATATAAAGGGTTTCATTTCGAGTATCGAGGTCAATTGATTCAAGTGGACCATTTTGATGACCATTGTCTGTCCGTTGAGTTGGCGGTTGACTGGCTATGAGGGATTTTGTTGTTGGGACTAAACCCGTTCCAGGTCTTTTTTTTCTTGAAAACCCCCCGGTTGAACCTGACCTCTCTTAATTCTCCTAATTCTCTTAATACTTGCCGTGACTGTGCGAATCCACTTGCCAACACAATGAAATTCTGGTACGGGGTACGGAGTACAGAGGGACTCCATACTGAAGAAAAATCTGGTTTAACATCCTCACCGTATATTGTAAATGTTCTATATCTGGACATCATAGACCTCCATCGGAGGTAATCTGTCTATTGGAGATGTATCGGTATGGTCATAGCCAAGTTACAGAGGCTTATTCCCATAATCCAACTCGGTATGAAAAATGAAAAAATACCAACTCGATTGTGCCTGAACGCTGCCGAGCCGTCAGTCAGCCTTGGCTGAACTTGCCCTAGAGCTAACCGGGTTAACAGAATGAATTCTCTTACTCGACCAAAACTCGTAATGAGATAATGATAACTGAAACTATAAACGCGCCGTACGCGCTTCACGGGTTCTACTTTGATTGTCTACAACAGGGCTCTTGGCGGTTTTCGCCGAGATCTCGAGTCATACCTGAATGCTTGGTATTGATATTTCTCTTCCCTTGCTCCAAATGCGGGAAGACTTTTCTCATCTGACGTAGAGTGACATGGACTATATTAGTCATTTACTCGTTATCCCGTCTTAGCCTTACACAATCTCACAAATCCCCATGACTCAAGCCCGTCGGAGCTTCTCGGGTACTAGTTAGTAAGGTCTTGGGTAAATGGCATGTTGCATATTGTACAATATACTATACGCCGTACAGGTTGTGTACAGAAGCACAAAGTAGTATCCACAGCCATCCGAACTGCACCTCAAAATGGACTCTTGGCTCTGCTCCTTCCCGGTAGATCAGTCTTGGTATACATAAACATAGCACATAGCCCTGGAGTAACAGGCTGTGCCTCGAGTAAAATTGTAGATAGAATCGATTATCTCCATTGGCTCCCATTCCAGTGCCAAGTCCAAAGGCAGTCATATTTATTTTCTAGGGATGTCCAGGTTAACCCCCTTCCCCAGCACGCCCTCGACTGATCCTCCAAATTTAGATCTTAATTGTTTCGTCATTCAGAGGCGAAGTGATCATGATCGCCAGGTTGGGCATACAATCGATCTACAATACATCTCGCGGAGTACAAATGAGTTGAGTTTGAGCAGGCAGCTTGGTTTATCATCCATCTCCACACCAGTTAGTCACCGAGATCTGAAAGGAAAATCCCTCTCCATGCCCGACAGACAAGCACGAGCAACCTGCATTAAGCTTACGAAGACTCCCACGTTGACAAAGAACAGCGGTCAGCCGCGATCACGATCAGCCCTAGATCGGCTGACCGGGCAAGATCTTCCCTGCGTAAACCGAAATCGCAAATCGCAAACCAGTTTCCAAAAGTATATCGCATAACTCGGACAATAAAAAACTCCCAGAAGAAAAAGAAAGAAAAAAAGAAAGTTGAAATCTCAACTCCACCAGTAACCCGAACGATCACCGAGACTAACATTTATACTGGTTCCCGGAGATATGCAAACTGCAGCCACAACCCCCTCTTGAAACCTGTAGGGTCATGAACCCCCCGTTTAGATTGCAACAAGCTTCTCGAATCCGAGGAGATCACCCCACAGTCCATTTGTTCGAGCAGGCATAACCCCTGTAAGCACCATCCAAGCTCACTGGATTGCATGTTCTGAACCAGGTGACCGTGGGGAATTAATTCGTTGAGTTTGGAATTGAATTGTGGAAGAAGCTTGTTAGCAACGCAACGGCTTTGCAGCGGGGATTACCCTGGATTGAAGCCATTGAATTCATATTGCAACTATTTTCCCTCTGTCGGGCTTCGATTTGTTTTTCTTTCTTTTTTTTTGCTTTGTTCCTTTGTTATTTAGTTTACGGGGTACATTTCAAGGACATTGGACAATGACAATTGTCTACGGACGAGCGGCGGACTTGCATGTAAAGCGATTCGCTGTACTTTTGTTACTTTACTCCTTCACTTTCCCCATAGGGAGAAGGCAACCGGGCGCAAAACAGTGTTTTGAAAATATACATCGCATCCAGAAATGTACAAGGATACGAAGACTCCGTACAAAGTCCTCCGTACTCTACATGCAGGACAAAAGTTCCCGCGCTGACAGCGACATCGAAGACGGGAATAGAAAAACGGGGGGATGATTTCTTGGCCACCCCTCACTCTTTGGAATTAGAATTGGGCTTGGACTCCCTTTCCCGCGAAAAAAGAAAAACAAAAACGAAAACGGGGAAGCGAAATTAAAAAAAAAAAGGGATCTAATCCTGGGCGGCAATGCTCACCATATGGTTGGGATATTGTGGAATGGGCTAAGAAGACCCCCTCCCGATCCCCTCGGAGAAGTTCTCCCAAGTGGAGTAGGAAGGAGTGAGAAGTTTGTGTGACTGGGAGGTTCTATACGGGAATATGTCGTATGGGTTGATCTGAAGGGGTTACTATCGTAGCGCTGTGTTCGTGGCACGATGGGGTTGTTGCAGGGAATTTCTCCGCTCAACTATCGTGGCACATTCAAGTGAGGATTGACCAGACCCGCTCTATAGCACTTACCCCAAGTACCAAGACCTCCAGTGTAAGTAATGAAGGTATACATACTCCGTAGTACTACGTGTGTCTAGTGTAATAAGGTGTGAACTGTGCAGGTGGGGGGATACGGACTCCGACCAGGGGATGGCACGAGCGGGATGTTTATTTTATTTATTTTCCTGTTAGAACAGTGTTGGAACGTATTTCTTCCGCTTCGAACTACCCCAAATTGAAGTCAAAGTGTATAATATGTGTATAATATGTGTATACTATGTATAATAATAAATACCAAACTCGTTGACCGGGAAGACAACCGGGGAAAGTGGAGCGAGTAGAAGCAAAGGGATTGGCCAGATGCACCATGCATGCATGCGCGATAAGCGGGACGGGTAAATGGAGTTTTTGGGAGTAAAAAAAAATAATCCGAGGATTTGCCTGTTCACTAGAGAAACTATGTATGAGGCATTTTCAATCTCTCCACTTTAGGGCTACTGCACTGTGCCTGATGTAGTTACGAACTAAAGTCAGGTCGGCATTTGCTGGCTGTTGCTATGAATTGACTTTAGATGTTGTGGTTTCTGGTCTCAAAAATAATATTGGAATATATCCCCATGTTCTTAACTTCCATTCAATTGACAGATATGATTGATATGATTTGATTTCAATATCTGTCCTAATTAGGAAACACGCTATCCTCTCTTGGTGCTAATCAATATACTACAACATAGGAATGTCACTATGATCTTGGCACACGAATATTCTCCCCGAGGCCCAAGAGAAACCCCCTACGGAGGACATGTTTCAAACAAAGATAATACACAAGGACTAATAAATCATACCAATTGTTGGTCTGTGCAGGATATTTCCAGTATGGACACCATCACGAGGTCCCGATACATACCCCGATACCCCATATCTTCACATCAAAGAACCGACTGCCAAGTCCACCCCGTGCCTCACACTGAGAACACCGTTCCATTGAGCAGATTTCCCTAGAGGAACGTCACAGCCTAAACACCAACCTCATGACCTCTCCGCCAAGACAAACCTGGGGGTTCACAAAACCCTACCCGGACAGACAGGTCGAACAAGCAGATAAATGATCTACCGGGCAGTGCATATAGTGCAAGGAGATGGCTAGTTGCTCAAGGCCACACCGGAGGAATGCTTGGCGACAGCGCGTGGTGAAGCAAACTGCCAAGATCTAGCCATTGAATCTTCAGAATGCGCCCGGTACGACGTGAGCTGTGGTATGGAACCGAACCGTCCTGAAGAACAATGAGTATTTCCGGGGGTGACAATACGGGGTAGAAAGAGCAAGGAGAAGGAAAGGAAATGCCGAGTTCTCCACAAAGGGGGTTTGAGAGATTCAATAGATTTTCTATTTCGATACACCCCCTTTCTTGAAGAGTGCTTGGCATTGAACCCTGCGATAACCATCCGCTCCATGATAGGATTTCCTCTCGATGCCAAGCACTGTGCTACACCAGATCGAATTCTCAAAAACGAGCTCGTTGACGCCTGTGTCTCGGCAGTGCGGTTATCGAATGCCAATGTATGGGGGAATGGTCTCGCCAAGGGCGATCATGGTGATCATGCCGACACGACGAGCGTGCATGGATACAGTCTTGGCATCGGTCTTGACTATTTACGTGCTATTGTTTGTGCCAAGCCGTCGCACGGAGTGACAATAATGCGTTGAGTTAGGGGGTTGCAGTGGCAGTGCTGTTGTTATTTTGGCTCGCGATCGACGGGCTACAGGCTTGGCCGTTTGACTCGGTCCGGTCCGATTGAGATCTGTAAGTTGCCTGGGTGTTGAAAGCCTGTTTACGGAGTACGGAGTATGCACCGCCGATTTACCCAGTTACTTCGGTGCCTAGTACGGGGAGTATGTAGGCACGGATTTACCCTTGCAATAGATAGTTACGTGTACGGATGTACGATGCATACAATTCATCATCGGGAATAGGATACGATCGACACTGTGGCGTCCCTTCATCGCTTCTATTGCAGATATACAGAGTAACTATCCAAAGACCTGCGCGAACAAATAGAGCAGCCTCTCATAGAGCATCGCGATACGCCTTGGCACACGCCACTTTGCGCAATATCGCGGCTCTTTCCATCGCTATAAGCCTTCATCCCTGCGAATCCACGTAAGATGCGCCCGAACTTTTGAAAGGTCCTAGGCACCGGGATACTTTACCCCCGACATTCCTAACATTTCAATTTCGACGTACGTATCGCCACCGTTCAACATGGCAGGTGCAAATCTTCTAGAAAACGCTTGATAATCAACTCCACCTGCCCATGGACCCCCTCTCCGCAGAACATGGTTGGGCCTCACGTTTGATCATCGGGTCCGAAATCGACTTGCCAATGATCGTCCAGTTGAACTTGGGTACATGGGAATCCCGTGCGCGTTCAGTGCACGGCACCAAACGCCGGAGAATTAATCCTTGGGTGAGTTCGCCGACCGCGAACGGAGAGAAGAACCTGGAACGGTCGCATCTGGATGTTAGGAGTCGGGAAGAACTCGGGACACCGTCTAGCCACTAACATGGACCATCTGACAAGTCCCAGTCTTATTACAGGTATTATAGCGGTCGCATCTACGGTCCAAATGACCATGATGCAATTTGAGAAACTTCGCACATGACAGGACGATTATTGAAATTTTCTATATCACCATACAATATACGGAGTAGGCGGTATGATATCATTTTTTTAATAGGACGCTGAGATGACACAGGACTGAAACACAAGCAAAGCAAGATTGAATTCAGAACCAGAACCAGAACCAAACCTACAATATTAACCAATATATTGTATTATTGTACACAGGGTAAGCGGCAAAGGAAACAGTCCCAGTTCCATCAGTTTCATGTCCATCGCAATAACCCCAACCACCAAACATCCAACCACGGAAAGAACCATCGATGATCACCGAAAGAGGGAGGAGATGAGCGCTATCAGCGGGAGTTATCTCGAACCTTCAAAACCCGACCTACGTAATCGCGCAAGAACCTCCAATACATCGACCCGTCATTCGCTCGATCGCCAGCCAATCCCAGTCCAATATGCCGCCCGTTCTAAGCAGGGTCCCTTTTAAAGGCGATTCTAGCGGTTGCGGACAATACGAGTGCGGAATTAGTCGGGCTTGTGGATGGATTTGATATCATATCAGCGATCCATGGGTTCGGAGATGGGGGCTTGAGCTTGTAACTTACTTCTAACGTTCGATATACGTTTCAGATGCTCATTTGATACTCCGCACGGGTGACATCAAGGATGGAGATGGAGTATGGAGTATGGGTGTGGCACGGTGATCGAACGCGTGGATGGTTGATATGGTTGCTTGTGCTTTGATTGTTACCTGCACGCGGTGCCTTTCGATATGCCTCTACGTCAGATCGGTGTTGATCTACACTGTACGTTAATGCTTGCTCTATACGATGTACCACGTAGGGCTTCTGGTGTGCTTCTGGTATGTAACATATTGATGGTAGATGGCCGTGCGATGAGGATTGTAAGTGTTCATTGGTAAGATAATGTGGGGTCTCATCTATTATTGGGGATCTTTGTGGGAGAGCTATGTTGGGGCCGCAGCAGTATGATGCCGTATCTACACCAGTAGGGATGATTTGATATGAAATATCTCGTTGATAGAATCACAGGGCATGATGGTGACGCTTTTGATGTTAGATATCGGATTAAGATATTCAAACTGCTTGCTTCTGATTCGATATCTCAGTGTAGGGAAGCACAACTGTATATCTCATTTCCTAAAATGGCAACTAGAGTTACAGTCGAAATACATCGTATACGCGCCGGTATGAATCATTAAACTGTTTCATGTATTTCCCTTTCATGTTATTGCACGCAAATCTAGTTTATGCCTAAGATAACTCACTTTAGCACTGTTCTGGTTGCTATTCATGTGTCACCGACCTACTCTTGGTGCCGGCCTTGGACTCGATACTATATAAAATGAGTCACACGTCTCCCTCTCGGCCTCGTGATAATTGGATCCCGTGTCTGAGTAGAATGTCTGTTTGCAATATCAATTTTCGTCATAGTAAATGCAGCAATATTCAACGCTATCCTCCATCGAACTCCCTAACGAACTCGCTCAACGCCTAAATGACTCATTGATCTGACTCACGAATTGCACATGATAGTAATAAATACAATATATTTGTTGTATACCGTTTCTGAGAAGTATTGACCATTATAATCGCATACCGTGCCTCCTTTAGAACGGCGAGATCTTTAGTGGTAACAATGAAACATAGGCTGCCATATTGATCAGAACTAGCCCATGCAAAATAGAGACTAAGTAAGGTAAACGCCAGCATATAGTGAGGTTTAATCTGGTCCCCCTAAACTAGGATCAGAGTCCTATCAAGATTAACAGCAAGCTTGGAAGTTACCCACTGGGTTATATGGGACATTGAAATGTTGTAATGACTAAAATATATATTGCCATTTGCAGCAATATAATCCTTTGATACTTCAGGATGAATAAATATATTTGGGTTGTCTTGCTTTTGCCGCTGTCGCTGCGTGTATTCAAGCTAGTAGTGCACTTCGCCCTTCATCTACACTGGCAGTATATGGGGCACAAGAAACTGTGGCCATGTAGGACACTCTCCCAGAAGTTAGAGTGAATAGACCCAAAGAGATGAGTCAGATGGAATGAAGCGAATATTTTTCATGACTCGTGCACATTTACGGGCGACTAAGTATGCCATCGAAGCTTAACTCTCTCATTGAATAATATTGCCAGCAGTATCTAGTCATCCACCGTCATTTGTAAGGGTATAGAGTCAACCTACCTACCATTTAATTGATAATTTACAAGTATACAAGAATAGTCGGCCGCTTATACGGCCTTGTGGTATCTTTTTAGTGGTCTTTTTGATGCTCTTTTTAGGTATATACGAGGGCAGTAAAAAATAAATTTCTATCTATAACCTTTGATACTTTATAATAGAATTGATTTTTATACCTATAATTGAAATGATTTTATAACTAGTTATATACTCTATAACTAGTAATCTTATAGTATTAAATCACCTATATACTTTATTCT
This sequence comes from Penicillium palitans, assembly GCA_019190355.1. Classification (NCBI taxonomy): domain Eukaryota; kingdom Fungi; phylum Ascomycota; class Eurotiomycetes; order Eurotiales; family Aspergillaceae; genus Penicillium; species Penicillium palitans. Next base: position 410,144 of record JAHAQQ010000015.1, read on the forward strand.
TATTTTTTTTTCTAAATACCACCGCCCCGTACCCTAGCCCAAAAATGATATCTGGGTAGAATTAACATGGAAATTCACATATTTATACAATTTTGGGCTTTTATATCCGGTATTTCTCCGAACACTTTTAATGACTTGTGCACATCCCATGAGGCTGAGGGGTGAAAGTGGACCTTCTCCGCATCGATGTTCCCCAGTCTCCTTTTGATATTCCATCGATATCCTATCAATGTGATATATTGATATACCGACAAAGGGGGCTAATAGAATCCCATCACTTAGACACATTAAATGGAGAAATGGGGGCCGAAAATAATAATTCTCAGCCTTAGGCCGCTACATTCAAGGCTTATCTTTTGAGAGATGCCTATTCTCACCTCAATACGAGATGAAAATCCTTCCTCTTTTCTATCTCTAACCATCCATGCATATTTCTATTTCGACTATCTAAGCAATGGAATATAACCCGACATCCCCCCAATCGTTTGCTGCCTCTTATGTCTCCAACTCCCGCTTCCATCGCTCCTTCACCATCGAGCCAACTTCTACCCATGGCCCTCTCAATGTGACTTACGGCGAGTACGGCCGCGAACCTAATGAAAATGGAACTACTCCGACACTCCTCTTTTTGCCGGGCATGTTTTCATCCCGGTACATCGGAATCTGTCTACACACGATTGCCGAGAAATGGGGCGTGCGCGTGTTAGTTGTTGATCGGTAGGCGTAACCCAGACGTCTTATATCCAACATGAACTAAGGTCGCATCACATATAGTCCCGGAATGGGAAATTCCACCGATGTGCCGCTGGCGCAGCGAGTCTCCACTTGGATCGAGACCGTCCCACGGCTCTTAGCCCACGTAGACATTCAGCATGTTTCGTTGGCGTCACATAGCGCTGGTACTATGTATCTGTTTAACACCTTGTATCACTGTCGGGATATTCTGTATCCTGAGAAACCAATTGTTACTCTGCTAGGTATGTTGCGTTTTCCGCGGATCAGTATATTCCTTTTGGGCACAATGCTCATATTGGATGGGCATATCCCAACATAAAAACTCGGGATCTAACCACACAATAGCGCCATGGGTCGACCCCGCCAAATCAGGAACTACCTCCATGAAAATGGCTCAATATATCCCCACTCCAGCCTTCAAGCTCTGGCATCATATCCCGCGTCTCTTTCTCGCCAATGATGGGTCTGCAACAGCGACGAGTGGAACGATGATTGCCAAACTCACTGCCTCCTTTCCCTCAAAGAGTGGCGATGACCAGGCAAAGAATCGTCTCTACCTCGCGCAGAACTATGGACTAGACCTAGACCAGCAGAAGGAGATAGACTCTTCCATGATGCAGTATATGTTCAAGGAGGACACGGTTGGCTCTAACAGCGAGGCGCTACAGTGTCTACGGAAGGCGCCTAGCACGTGGGACAAATGTGAAGACTACGAGGTCTTTGTGCGCGAGTTGGTCGAGCGTGAAAGAGGACGAGATGGAGCGACGTTGAAAGTTCAGGCATTGTTTGCTGAGTCTGATAGTATGATTGGAAAGAAGGGTCAAGCCTATGTTGAGAGATGTTGGCATCAAGTGAATGATGGTGACTCGAGGGGCGTGGTTGAATTTGATTCGAGGGTAGTGTTTGGCACTGACCATGACAGCTTGGTACCGTGCGCGGAAGTGTGGGAGAGCATTTTCAAGAAAATGCAAGGAGCGGAAGACCATAGTTCAATATAGTTCTTGATATAGGATTCGTTTTACCTAAGAGCTGCTGGATGTCCATGTATATATGCGTACAGCAAATATTCATGAACGCGGATGAAAGACGAGCTGCAGGAATCCATGATATATTAGGTTGTGGATGATGGTACTCGGGAGCGAGCGGCATACATATACACAAACAACTCCAGTAGTCACAACAAACACAAACACCTCGCAATCGGACCCGAGCATCCATCTCCGTCGACTGGCCATTTTGAACGTGTTGAGGCAGCTTTACTGCCTAAGGCATATTCGACCTCTACTTCTCATCTTCTCTTCCCTTCCTTTCTCCCTAATATCGACCCATCTCAACCTATGGGATCTTCACCACCTCGCCTTCCCGATAACATGTCAATCATCCTTGTCTAATTTGAGGCCGCAGCTTGAAAACACTAACCTCATTCTATAGATTACTTCACGGTTTTACTTAACCATGCTTCGCGTGTACACGGAGGATACCTTTGATCGGTATCGGAACGACAAGCAGGCCCCAAAAGCCGCATTGATGCTCACAGTGAACGCCTGAGAAGTGAAGATCCAGTCACATATTGTGAAACTCATACAAAAGATCTTCTACACAGGTCTGAAAAAGGCTATGGGTTACGGAACCAGATACAGCGGACCAAGGCCAGCGATTATTTTGCGCTAATTGCACAGTTAAAACGAACAGCGGAAGATGCATGAAGAAAAAGCCGCGAAGTCTGCCAAAGTCCAGAAAGAGCCGAAGGAACTCGGACCAGCGATGGTGCTAGATCCTCGGCCTCGCAAAGAGCCCGACACGATAATCCAACTCATTACGATGACTCTGGAGCAAAGAAGAAGAGATAAAAGATCTCATTTCCATTTCCCAGCATCCTCCGTTCCCTGCGCGACCCGTTTCGCCCCGTTCTCAAGACCCGAGCTTGCACTACCGAGCGCATTGCCAATCGGCTCGCCTGCACTCCCCGTCGCGCTTGTGATGGTATCGCCGATACCTCTCCCGGCAGTTCCTGTCACTCCACCCACGGTACGGGTGACACCACCGAGTGTGTTTCCAAGTGTGGAGGTGACAAATTTGGCGGCCCCGGTGACGCCTTTGTCTTGATTTGATTCGATCGGCATGGTGGTTTGATTGAATTTGGTAGAATTGAATGAATTCAAAAGGATTTTCTCGAGTCTCAGAATGAACGTGAGGGAATGAGATGTAGAGGGTTGTAGATTGTGGTAAATATGTTAATCGAAAGAAACAGGGTGGCATTGTTATATTGGGGCGTGCACCATATGACATCATAGGGTGGCACGGTGGCACGGTGGCTGTATACCCCCAGGGCCACAATATAGATTAGTTTCTAACTTACAGTAACAATCCGATATGGCGTAAGAGGTAGTGATGATGGAATGGCCATAATATCACGGGGTCGGAAACCGAACACTGGTGGTGTTTTGACATGGGCATTGTAGTAGTTATGTCGCTCAGTTGACACACTGCATATGGTAGCTACACCATAGGCTTCACTAATAATTTGTTCTCTTCAAAGATGATACTATCGGTTTGACTACTCTTATTAGCTTTGTATCTTAAAAGAAGACAATGTCAACAAGAGAAGAGACCTTTCGTCGAAATAGGTTTGATTTGTTAGAAAAAGAACTCCCATCGCTCCCTATGCATTGGATCCACGAAAGTGTAATAAAAATCACCCTACTTTAGAAGATTGCCGGTAACTAGTCGATCAGAGGAGATGCAGGATTGGCAGTGAGATAAATCCCTTTCACGCCGGTTGTGTTGGGAGTACGGTATGGACATAGGACCAGAAGGAGAGTTGGGAAAAGGAGGCAAGCTATCTTCTATCTACTAAGAGGGTTCTGCCCGAGGCAGGAAATTGTGGCCTTAAGGCAGCCAATCCAACAAGTTGTCACGAGCCAGAGCTCCGAACATCTGTTCTTCGTCAGCGCAACCAAAGGCTTCCATACTTACTACAAGAGACTTGAGCTTGTGTTGGCTTCACCCCATACATGGGCTACTAGTCAACAGCGCCACGAAGAGGCCCAAGCTCGTTGCTGTTGGGGAGCACGCTGAAGTCTTTCGACAACAGACGATGCTCGGAAAAAAAAAATTGATGGTCACCCATTGCTAGGCGCCTGATTTTTGACCGTCACCCATTGCTAGGTGCGCAGGTCTTTTTGGAAGTTCCCACAACAGGAGCTCAAATCTGGACGTTCACCCACAACAGGTGCGCGTATTATTTTGACCGTCACCCACAACAGGTGCTCTGGCCTTTTGCTGGACGTTCACCCACAACAGGCGTTCGTATAATTTTGACCGTCACCCATTGCTAGGTGCACTGGTCTTTTTGGAAGTTCCCACAACAGGAGCTCGTATCATTTTGACTGTCACCCACAACAGGTGCTCTGGCCTTTTGTTGGAAGTTCCCACAACAGGTGCTCAAGCCTTTTGTTTTGAAGTGCAGCGGGTGGCACTAGATCTGTTGAAAATTAGCGGAAGAGGCCAGATCGTATCTCACCTCGAACGCAATACAAGATAATCGTAGCCAGCTCTTCCATGTGAGTTGGATGAGCGATGTTTCACCGGCCGCATGTTTGCATTTGCAGCAATGGCCCACAGGAAGCCGATGGTGTGTTCGATGTATCGCCATCTTTTCAGGGACGCGAGATGCGATGATCGTAGTTGGCAATTGTTGGGAAAATCTCACGATGATTCCGCGAGAAAAGGAGACGTCTGTCATGGCCGGTTAGAATATGGATTCTGATAGTTCCATCATAACAAACTCACCGACGAAAGTGGCACTTTCGGCCATATTGGTCGTTGTGTATGATCCACATAATCATCCCGTAGTTCGTGGTCATAACTTCACAGACCTTCGTTGTTGTTAGCATTGAAGATACCCATCGGGAAACGTTTCACTTCCATCATCTGTGGCCATGAGGCTCCCAAGGCAGCGAAGTCCAAAGTGGCCAATTTCGAAGCCGATTGGACATTTGGTAGGGTATGGAGAGAGGGGTTTCGGATTTTTACCTTCTGTGCGCCTGTCCCACTCCTGGTTGTCATCGGGCATATTGAGATTGGGGAGGATGGGGGATTGGAGGCTCGTCGGACAAGGAGGGAGTCGACGTGGTCGATGTGGGACCTTTTGGCTTGAGAGTGTAAGAATGGTGGAGGATGAGAGGAGATGAGGGGAGATGAGAGCAAATGAGAGGAAATGGGGTGAGGTTTTGGGTGTATGCGCTCCTGCCCTCATAGTCCGACCTGATCTGGCAGGTACGTTCCTACATGTATGACGTACTTGTTATGTCTTCCTGTCTTTTGGATTTTCTTTTGTTTAGATGGTGTTGTAGGCATATGGTGAACATGTTTATATGAATCATTTTCATTTTGGAAACATTCCGACATGGCTAACCAAGTCACCAGTCAAGATTCAACAGAGCAACAAAACATAGTTTTATCTTACGTGCTGCAGATACGGCCAACTGGCTCACTCAAACGATACCGAATAAATAATTCCACTGGTGCCTTTTCTGCATCTGAGAAGTTCCATAGTTGTGAGTATTGCAAGATTATTCTCTTTCCATCATATGAAGCCTGAATGATTCTCCCCTGTTGATCGCCCAGGAAAGAGAGAATAAGAATCTATACATATCTTAGATATTACTATAACATAGTGTGGAAACACTTACTGGATGAGTATGGCATGTACGGAATGGTTTATGATTCACCCGAAGGAGCATTGTGCACACGATAGCTCTTAGCTCATGTGTGGTAAGTCCTCGATTTGTATCGGTAGGACGAACATTCGAAATGCATGATAGGACGGAATGGGGCTTAAGAGGGCGATCAGCGTATCGGTAATGATTGATCACTCGCCACGTTTTTGGTTTTTCATGCCCCTCCATAGTAGGAGGGTCGCCTGCTTTATGGTCTGGGCTATAAGTTGTTAGTTGCATATATAAGCCTATAAGATATATAAAACAATTTACAGTCAGTCTACTTACCTCCAATATATTTGGTTCCTAAGGTATTCAAGCGTGAAGTAATCGGACGGTCCTCGCCTTAGCGTACTTAGGTGAGAACTGATAACACGCGCTAACCCCTGGGATTGGCTGTACGCCTCATTCTCTATCAGATACGTAGGTCGATCTAAACATGAAAGATTCTCAAGTATTGGAGCGACTCCTAGGGGATATTCCGTTAGGCCTAGGCCCTTCTCGATAAAATCTTGTATAGTGCGGATATATGGTATCTTTAGGTGAGCTTCATACTCCTTTTGCACCCTAGGAGGGATAGGATATTTTTTAAGAAGCTTTTCTGGGTGTGGCTGAAAGAAGCACGGGTCAAATTTGAGAGCTCCATTCTCATTCGGGTCAAAGGGCACTTCGAATGTTTGGATTCCAAGTCCCTGAAGGTATCCACGGGAAGGGAAGTCAGGCTCAAAGTCTTTAACTTGCTGATAGAGGGACCTGAGAAAAGTATGAGGTTGAGCTTGTGATTCGGCCATTTTGAAGGAGAAGGTGTTCTGAAGAGAAAAAAAAAAGAAAGAATGGGGATTAGAGGAGTGGACGGCGGAGTAGTCACCTGCAACGCGCTCAGTATTATGTCACAACATACATACCGTCCACGGGTCGACCTTCCAAGGTTAGTACATCCTTGGACTGATGTATATCTACATACTGGTCGATATTTGTAGCACCTGAAAAGGTTGTGAGTGCAATAGCATGGGTTGCTGCTGCTTCTCAGCTATTGCATGTATCCTCACCTTATCGTCGACATCTCGTGGTCATCCATGAATGTATACATCCATAGATGTAATCTTTGTTTAATTTGGCTGTTTAGGGAAGGAACCTCTCACGTTCTTGCAGTAGCGGCAGTAACGAGTCCTTTCCCACCTGGGCAGGTGGGCAGGATAAAGTAGCTGACTACACGGGAAACTAACTTCTCCTTAGCAACACCCCATTCATTCCATCTACGTGCAAGTTTTTCCTCACGACCCTTATTGCGTTTCTTTCTTTCTTTCTTTTTTTTTGAAAAAGATAATATTTCCTCTTCCATTATGGCCGATGCTCAGCATCTGCATCGCTCTCTCGTAAGTACAGAACGATTACTGCGGTGCCTTTCTCTCCTGGTCCCAGTTACATATCCAATGAGATCCCCATGGATCGACACGTCGTTAGGATATACACTGACGGATGATATAGCCCTTTTGCACCCAGTGCCGGATGTGCAGCCACACTAAGGTGGATTGCAACTGGCTGATGCGGATTGGAGTGATGGTTCGCTCCACCACTGCCCCCGTTCCCGTACGATCATGCCTTGGTATCCTCTGAAGGAACCTTTCTGATTTGGAGCGTCACTGGCACAGTACAAGAAACACAAATCCCACCGCGGTAACAAGGGAAACAAGGGCAAGAAGAAGGGTATGTCCTGTTGTTTTGTTCAATTCAACCACCCAGTCCATGATGCAAGCATTATTTCCCTTGTTGTTTCTGCGTGCCTGTTGCCGTGTTCAGTGTTTGAGACAGACAACTAACGCTGATGAGTAGCCACGTCCACCCACCAGAGGTCGTGGAGGGAGCAACGTGCTGATCCATACCACACTTTGCTGATCCACATCGTCTGCTCAGCGGCTGGGAGGAGCGAAGACCTCCCGAAGGAGGCAGAGGCAGAAGCCTATGGCGCAGAGGGTGAGTTCTTCCTTCCAAGGTTATGCAGAACATTGAGTCAGCTTCATCCCCACAGGAACAAATATTAATCAATATAAATCAGGCCCATCCCCCTCCCTCCTCCAGCAGACCCCAACACCACCAACAATGCTGGTAAGCCTTAGCCTCTCTATCCCTCTCTGCCCTGTTTATATGCCCCTCCTGCATATGTGCCGGTGTTATGTGTACATATTGCCTATGTTACTGCGCGAATATGCTAATCGTTGGTTAGGCGAAGATGCCGTTGCCAGCCACCGCCCATGAGGGGAAGAAAAAGGCCAATGCTAAGACAAAGGAGAAATCAGACCAGGCAGAAGGCCAATGAGAAGGGCAAGTGGAAGAGGAAATACGAAAAAGACCTACGGGTCTTCACTTTTCGTTTTGTATTCTTTCTATCAGCGAGCTGCAGCCCTTTTTCAAATCAACTAGAATTCCTGCTTGCCATTCGGGGCCGTTCAAAACAGTTCTGTACTGTAAAGCCAGAACGGTAGTCATGTAGCAGCTTCATCCTTTCGTAGTCCTATGGCTGTATATTGGAGTTGACTTTTGACCATCATGCATCTCGATATCTGTCTTCTATTAGCCTTATATCAACATTTGATGGGTCATCGGTGTCTATATCTTCTTTATTGATACTATCTTGTTGTCTCCACATCGATCCTCTGTATAGAAGAAAGCAAGCATTTTGTTTTTATTGTTCTCTTGGGTTGCTACCGTGGTATCATAGTCCATGAAGATACTGCCCAGGTGATGTTGAGATTCATACTACGAAGAGAGAGCAAATGAAGAACCGTGAGCTACCTAGGTAGGCAGTCAAAATTTATGCACCAGTGGTTAGAGACTGCCGCCAATCTTCTACAACAAGGTTTTAATTAATAAATCAATTCAATTCAAATAACCTGTTGTTAAATATGACTTGGACTGTACAGTTTGTTCGAGAGTGACTTTTGAGTGGTGAACAGCCCGGGCATTCATACGCAGCACATAGAGCAGTCTCTGTGAAACAAGGTCAAGGGTGATAGAGCAACGACCAATATTTTTTGGTGGTAACACGAGCTGAAGTGAAAGAAACATGGCAAAAGCAATCCGATGACAAAACAAAATCAGGGACAAAACTCCCTGCCTGTCAAACCGCGGTAGGGGTATCATTTTATCAATTAGAAAAGGAAACAAGAAAGAGAAATGAGGAAGATGGGGGGGGGGGGGAGGGGGCGAGAAAGACATCTTGAGAAACATTAGTAAGAAAAGTGAGAAAGAAAGAAAAACGTGAAAGAAAACGGGAAGGAAGACGGGAAGGAAGACGGGAAGAAAAAGAAAAGCCGCCACTAGAGGCGCCGAATGCCTCGGCGGCCAGACTTGGGTTGGTTCTGGTGAACAGACGATTTCTGACCAGCAGATTTGCGTCGGGGCGTTTGTTTAATGCTCTCCGCCAGCTTAACCTGCTCTGCCTGCTCTCGCAGCTTGCGGGCTTTGACACCGTGCCACCATCGAGTAATCACCTCATATGCCCACTCCGTCCTGGGTGTGACTATAGCACACGCGTGCTTATTCTGTCGTTCTTTAAATGACCGCCATGCCCGTTGAATAACGACGGCGGAGTAGGCATGCTTCAAGGGAGAGGCCCAAGTAGTTTCGGCAGGTAGTGAATGTTCTATATTTTTGGAGACTCTGATTCTGACGAGATTGCCTCGAGTTTCGTCCAGAACGGCTCGCTTCAGTGGCTCTTTGCGCGCTTGTTTGGACTTGGTTGTTATGCGTGTTCTGGGAGTAGCGTTTTGCACGGCCGAATGGACCATTTTAGATACTGGTGAATGGATCTTTGATTTGCTTTTTTTGTTGGTGACCACGGAAAAACCAGGAGGAATGTTTTCTTTGCCGCCACCTGTTCCAGGAACATCAACTGTTGTCGCTCCGGCCTGGAGAACCTTCAAGCTTTGCTGGAGCGGAGCTCTCCGAGTAGATCTTGTCAACGGGGTTTGCGGCTGGCGTCTAGCATGTTGTGACTTCAAGCCGTTGATCTCAGCATCCTCTGAGATATGTGGAATTGTGCCTTTGATTTGCCGTTTAGATAAACTGCAAAAGCCCTTGAAGACGGTCGGAGTGATAGCGTTATCAGATGGAATGTACATTGTATCACATCGCGTTGCAGACTCGTGCCTCGATGAGCGGGGAGTCCGAGATTCGTGGAGAAAACCTGACGCCATGTCAAGACTTCCTAATAAGAAGTGAAGTTTCATACTGAGATAATGGCTGGGTCAACTATTTTGAAAGTGAGTGAATGTGTTGAGATTGTTGTGCAGAGAAGCGGTGAAGTCAATCAAGGGATCAACTCTAACGCGGGGAAGACGCGGGGTGAGACTTGATGTTATCAACAAGCTCGGGCAACCATGTATGTTGTAGTGGCGCATCAAGTCAACAGAGATCGAGGATCGCGTGTCTGGAACAGTCGATTACTACAAGTCTCGTGTTGACCTGTGCACGGGTTGTCCAGGGCAACACGTGGGGGTAAACACGTGACAGTATCAAAGTACCTAAGTAACTATCGGATGAAATATTAAATAATCAGGACAGGAGGAACAGATCGGATCTAGATAGAATGTTTTCTCCAGGGCAAACCGGCAGTCACACCAAGTTATTAATGCGAGAGTATGTACACCCAGGTCTTCTTCCCCTTGCTGTATGCTTTTACGAATGCAGATCGTTCAAGTCGGATATGACTCTCGTCCAGCATATGTACTTGTTTATCATTTCACCTAGGACGATCTGGATCATGGTGACGCCCAAGGTGTTATCAAATCAGCCTTAGCTGCACGAACTTCTTTTAACAGGTGCGACACTAGCCGGTCATGCGTGGTGTCCGGGAGCCCGGTCGATGGGCACCCGGCTTCGGCTCCAAAGCCCTGCATCTCTTTCGGGTATGAGTTAGCAGTTTCCCGCATGCGAGCCGATAGAGTCTCGACTAGTCGCTGCATATGTTTTAATTCGCCTAGCATAACTTGCGCTTGAATAGTCAATCCCAGTGCCTGGTCATCAACCGAGTGATCTCCGATCGTGACGGGTTGATGAACCACCTTCTCCAACGATGGCCTTGCCTCGTTGGGCCCACTATTAACACTATGCCCGGATGACCTGTTGGGTCCGTTCATAAAGCACGCCCGGATCATGGCGCGGTACCACGCAACTAGTCGGGAACAGATAATTGCTAGTATCAGCTGGTTCTGTGGGCGGAGAGCACAGTTGCACTGTAGCATCCGGCAGACTGACATGCCTGCATCTTTGTTTGCTTTAAGAACTGAGCCGGACATGCGTGGTGGCTCGAGTCCACTGCGATCATGCCTGCTGGCGTTTCGGCGGGAGACGCAATTCGTTTGGGGGATGTGAAGCGAGCGAAGGGATTGCGTCGCAGTTATTATACAAGGGGTACGATCTTGTAAGTGACAAGAAGCTGCAGCAGCTTGAGGTGGTGTTTGGACTGGAGTGGGGATTGAATCTGGCGCAGCGAATAGTGGAGTAGAGGGAAGCGTGGAGCAATCCAGCGTCGGTTCATCATGATTGTGAAGTCCCCCGGAGTGCAGAGGCACAGGAACAGAACCAAAAGAGTTGGGATGACCCGCTCCAAGAGTATCAAGGTATACACTGGGGTCAAGATCGACATTCAGATCGAGATCTAGGTCGTCTATCGATGCATCTGCAAACAGACCATCGCCGGACTCCACATAATGATGATGTTGATCATCATGGGCCGTACATTGGGCAAATATGGACTGCCAGTGGTCGTTTCCAAGAGGTATCGAGTCCCCAAGAAGGCTTGAATACTCAGGGGTAGAGGCTTCCATTATCGCACGGTGGTACTTTTTTCCTCGATGGCGCCTCAACCTTGGCTTGGATGCTCGGCCCGTCCAATGGGATCTAACCCGATTGGGCTAGTGTTTGTTTTAGCTCAATCTCGCGTCGGCCAAAGTTTTTAGCTGGGGACACGAGGTTACATCACGACGTCAGTTTCTCTTCCTGTCTCTAGCCTTTGACACAATTGTGAAGTCGAGGTCGTGTCCTGGAAGACTGCCCAGATAAAGCTCGATGTGGCCAATTACTCCACAGCTTCACTTGCATATTTCTTATCTCTTGGCAAGGAGGGGCGGAAGTGGGTTGCAAGCGGGACCAACACCAAGCGATCTACTCCGTACATAGGTAAGGGAAAGCGAAGACAAAAGCTAGTCGAAGATGCCCAAAAAAAAAAAGCTAACAGGGGAATTATCTACATTAGAAGGACCTCGGTCTACGAGTAATCCTGTCATGACAAGCAGAGACCGACGCCATGTACCGCAATCACATTCAAACTTCTAGATCGTCCAAAACCACTCCGCATACCGCCGCTTCGTTACAAACCACAAAACTCAAAGATTCCTGCGACAAATGCTCCGCCTCGAAAGTACGCTGTACAAGAGAGAAACCGTTCTGTTCCCGCTGCGACAAGCTCGGATACACATGCTTTTACAGCCCAGCAAGACGGGCTGGCCGCCCCTACCGGTCAAAGAAACAGGTCTCAGAGGGAAGGAATAGCGAAGAACCAAACAGACTCTCTGCGAGAGATATAGCAACAACCCAGTTTGTAGATGAGAGCGCGAAACTATACTCCCGCTTCAATAGCTCCACCACACCTGCCAACGTGACATCCAATATCCCAATCTCAAATTCCACTCCGTCCAACAGCAAAGCGGCACAGGCAGACCCTAGTACCACAAAGAGCCATGAAGTCTCCGATCCGGATTGCCTGCTAGTCGTTCTAGAAATATTCTCCGAACTAGAAGTATCAGCAGAGCAATTGAGACGAGAATTACCCGTCGACGCAAGCCTTCTCAACGCAACTGCACAAACCATCACAGCAGCCTTACATCGCCTCTCTACAGTTTTGATCTGTCCTTGTTCACAGCGAGCGGAGGTGGGGATGCTCGTTTCAGCAATTTGCATGTCCATCATCGATATACAGGCCATAGCAATTTCGAACTTTGAGAAAGACCAACCTCCAACTGGGCTACTCAGTCAACCGACGCCATTGGGTATTCCCAGTATCGGGCTTAATAGGTCCCCTGGGCATGATGCTACGGCTATGCAAGTGTTTACAGAGCTTTCGGAGCTGGCCAGGCTCATTTTACAGCTTACTGAGCGCTACACCGAAGGGGGTGGGGCTTTAAGTTGGGAAGCTTTAAGAAATGGATCGGAGCTGCCTACGGACATTATGCCAGGAATGGCTACTTTCTTGCGTGAGAGGTTGCAGCAAATCACGAATGACGCTACTTATAGGCTTGGATAGATCTAGATCTCTTTCTTCGATGTGGGATCTTTTTGCATTCACTTTTGCAGTATTGTCATTTTGGACTAATGGGTCATAAGTACCTAGATATAGTCGGCCGCTTATGCGGCCTCTATACTTGACGATGTAAGTCTTGGATAATTTGAATATACAGTTCATCGAAGAGCACGATTCGAGAAAGACAACACAGGGGACGTGGAGTATGGCTCAGCTTTCAGCTCAGGCACTTAGAGAGTTGATACTAATAGCCGAACCATGTCCGAATTCCCATCATATGCATTTGTCTAATCCACCCAATTAAACATTGAACAAAGTTATTCTACAGCATAAACCACTTCTTCTCTTGTCCTGCGACAGCAAATCCAACCTTCCCCTCATCAGCTAGTTTCGATAGAACCTGCATTATGAAAGGCCCCGCCATCGCCTCCATCTCCGGCCCGTAGAGAGATAAGACGATCTCCCGTGTTGTCAAGGACGCCCTTTTCTTTGTGTTACCCTTAAAAGCCGATAAGACCTTTTTCTCTCGCATTTCCCAATGTCGGCTCCAGATTATGAGTTTGGCTGGTAGGTCATCTATCACGGCACCATGACCGGGATATCCAACTGCTATATCTTCATTGCCCACACTTTGGGTCATGGCTTTTAAACTCTTCATGTACTGTCCTAGATCTTCCACAACAACACTGCTTCCATGTCCAAGCACATTATCACCTGTGAACATGGCACCACTGTCCTCCAAGACAAAGCACATGTGGTCTTGACTATGTCCGGGCGTGAACACAGCTCGCAAGGTAGTTCCCTCGGCCGTAAAAGTCTGTCCATCGCGAATCGAGTGTTGGCCCCGGTCCGGATGGGCCTTGTGCACCGAACCAGCCAGATGTGGATACTGAGCCAGTAGCGCCGGAAGACCACCAGTATGATCGGTATGCCAGTGGGTCAACAGTACTTGCGAGATGCTCAACTGGTGTTTGTCAAGATAGTTGACCAGAGTGGTGAGCCAGATTGGACATCCCTGTCGACACGATTCTCTTGTTTAGTCTCCAAGTACTAAAATGAGATGTTCAAAATCGCGTACCTGTCCTGTATCAATCAAAATCCGTGCCTGGCCACTGCCAACTAGATACGTATTGGTTCCTTGCAGTTGCATGTTGCCCGGGTTTCCGCCAAGTATTCGTACCACCTCCGTGCTGAGTTCCGCGGCAGCTGGGAGATATGGCAGTCCGGCATTTCGAGCGGATAGATATTCCTGCCACCCTGGCTGCGTCCACACTTTTGGGGTGGACATGTTCCTTGCTGATCGACTCCAGATTCTCAGTGAGGCTTTGCGACTTGAGTAAGCGATGTTGGAATTGAAAGGTGGGGGCCTTTAGATTTGGGGAGCATATGCAGATAGAGCATGCATGAATGCCTGATATACAAGGCATTATATTCAAGCTAGGACCGAAGAGGAAACTCCCCGAGTCCTATATATTTCTGTCTCCCATATATTTCTGTCTCCCATCGGGACTTGCTATTAACTTTAAGGGAATAAGTCATCCGGAAGATAGTAGACAGAAGTCACACTCTTGATGTTAGTGACCTTCCACTTAAGAAAACAAAAGTGTCAAACTATCTGGAGGCAGGGTATCAGAAGCAGCACCCTGGAACTCACTCTGGTGGATAATATTTCAGCAGAGTAATATCATGGATGACAGTGGAAGAGAGAAAAATAGTGGATCGATGGGCTTTTGGTAACCTTTTTCAGTAGTCTTCTTAGAAGTTCTTCTATTTGAGATAGCCGTTTCTTTTAGGTATGTTCTCCCCCTTTCGAAGCCATAGTAGACGGCAGAAAAAGGTGGGAAAGACTTAATGTGCAAAGTGGACTTCTCTATGTATAACCTGTGATGATTCTAATATAAATTTGAGAATTTAAAGCATTATGGGGGAACTTTACGCGAGAAACGGACAGGTTCCGTAGCAAGGCAATCTAAAAAGGAAGAATATTTTCCATTCTAACCGCTTGACGAGAGAAGAGTCAGAGGCTCGTCCTCTATTGAGACATCTTTCGAAGAATTCCTCGACGTGTAAAGAGACTGGGACACCACCTCTCTCATAATAAACGCTGAAATACTCGTGATTAACTAATACGATGGGATCATAATTGATGGCAGCTCGTGTTAAGGGCAAATTTTCCACGAGTCAAGATGCACTGATCGAAATCGATGGTCATATCCCGTTTCTAAGACAGAAAATTCACTGGAGTTCTCGTTTTTCCCGAAATCCCGACCCGCGATACGGATATCCCCGAATGTCACCATTTACCCTACGCATGTACATACTACATAGGCGGTTAGAAAAATTCGACATCGCGATGAAGTTAAAATTGGGCCTTTTTAGCGGTAGCCTATTATCTGGACCGTTCTAAAAGAAATGATACATATCATTTCTTGACCTCATCTCGTAAAGATGTACGATTGTATGTATGTTATACTATGGTTTTTCTGATGGGCACCCCAGTAGACAACCGACTCTTCAAATAGGAACCATAAAATTGTATTGTCATATGAAGGTGTCAATGGCCTGAAAGTACTAAGTAAGGAGACGAACACGCATATATACCGGGCGTTGAGTGATTTCGGGGTTTTCTCTTGCAATCGGCTTCCCGGCAATGAATTGACCTGCAGCCGCACCGTCATCCACTTGCCAAGGCGACTGCACAATGTCCGATAGTAGTAGCAGTTTTAAGACCGGAAATTGAACGGAGTGAGAGTGTACCGAACGTCATGAAGGATCGATTCCGGAAGCAGCGGACTGCACATATAAAAGGCCTCCTCGCTCCTAGAAGTGAGAACCACAAGCCCTCACATCGAGTTCGGACAGCATAACATTCCTCTCAACTTGACGATGTTCTTCTCTTCGAGACTTTTTCTCGCTTTCGCGGCGACTTGTGCACATGCTTTACCCGTGTTCACCCAGCCGCTCGCGAACTACAAATGGCCTACTCAGTTTGTCCGGAGTGGGGAGGCAAACATTCAAGTTCTCGTTCAAGGCGCAGGTCCCACAGTAGTAATCATCCCCTCGTACGGACGAGATGGAGGTGACGATTACAACTACTTCAGCAACTCCCTAGTAGATGCAGAGTACCTTGTGTTGCGACCTCAACCACGGGGTACTTTCGAGTCTACGGGACCGATCACCAACGTCACACTGGAAGACCTGGCAGCCGATATTGCAGCCGTGATTGATACACTCGGCGGAGGGGAAGCTATCGTGATCGGCCATGCATTTGGTACCTTTCTAGCCATAGTGAGCTCCGTGCTCTACCCGGAGAAAATACCAGCAATTGTGGTAGCAGCCCCAGGTGGCATCGACCTACCGACCGATATCGCCAAAATGCCGTTCATCACTGGAAACACTTCTTTGCCTATCCCCGAAAGACTCAAGGCTCTTCAAACGGCCTTCTTTGCGCCGAATCATGATGCTCATATCTGGATCGATGGATGGTACCCCGACGTTCTTGCCATGGAGCACGCCGCTGTGGAAGCTTATGGTAGCTTGGCATTTCATTGGGGTGGTGCCAATACTACGCAGGTCCTCGAGCTGATTCCTGCGCATGACCCTTTTCAACCAAAAGCCCAGTGGAATGTGACAGCGGACCTGTATCCGAATCGAGCCACATCAAAGGTTATTGCCGATGCGTCGCATGCACTGTTCCCTGAGCAGGGAAATGCCGTTTTGGAGGCTGTTTTGCCGTGGTTGAACCAGCAGAGCTCGCACATTTGAGCAGGAGGATAGAGCTTCCAAACAATAGGATCATGGAATGAGAGAGAGAGCTCTGAATGTTTTGATGTAATGTCAGGAGAAGGGAAGTTAGGCTCAAGATCTTTGGGTTGTTGAACGAGGGAGCTAAGGCAAGGCTGGGTTTGTGTTTTGTAGGTATCATGTGAACGTTCATAAATATGTATGTAGATTTTACTATCTACTCTCTATCGCAAAAGAGTTCGTCGTTCATTATAGTATTAAACACAAGAACAATAGACAGACATTTAACCCAAACATTTCGCAGCCCACCACCTCAAACGTTGAACCACATCTTCACAGCACGCAATGGTAGCTCGTACTCCACATCCAAGTAATATCGCCAATTGCTCAGATTAACATGCACCGTTTTGCAGGTCCAATCAATGACAAAAGCGCTCTCACGACCATGCCAGAAGGCAAGTATTGCGCCAGCAGTAGTAATCCCCCCAACAATGATACAAACAAGCGACGCTCCTCCAACGCTTCCAGCGTAACCGATATCCATCTCGTACGCCTTAGCCTTCAGTTCTTGAATGGATCCTTTTTCCATCAGATGCAGGACCACCGGCCCCACGCCAATCAGAAAGAATCTCCCCACGACTCCAACGCTCAAAATAATGAAGGCCACAAACATCGTAATTTCGGGGTCGGTGACATCCATACTCTCATCAGAGAAGGCAAAGTCGTAAGAGCGAAAGAGGATATCTCGGGCACAAATTTGCTCCACGGGACACGTCGACGTTCCTGGTGCTGTCGATATCTGTGAGGCGAGACAGTCGTATGTGGAATATGTGGATTGGGAATCTGGGCTGGAACTCCAAAGGTGCAGCGAAATCGCCCACTGCACGAATGCCAACGTGTTCATCAGCCACTTTCCCACCAACGCCGCTCTGGGGCTATGTCTGAAGGCGCACGAATAAGGATGAAAGTTCAGCAAATAGCCATACTTCCAAAGCGGTATCCAGCTGAGCATCCCAGGTGCTGGGTATGTTGATCGATCGGTGACATGTCGCCCAAAGTCGAACCACCACCAACCTACCGAGACCATCTCCCAGAGCTGGATCATCCAAACATCCCATTCAATCATTTTGCACGCCTCCGTCTCGTGGGTGTATTTGGCCTTGTGAAGCTTTAACAACTGCCACAACGCCGCAAGCAAGATCATATAAACCTCGGTAGACGCTCCAATGGTGGTCGCCCAAAATGCCGTAGAGCGCGGTGTGCTTGGGACGACCTTATAATCGTTGAAACAACCCGCTATTTGGCACCAGCTGTACGAAATCCTCTGTGAATCTGGTAGACTCTCATCGTAGTATTCCAGCTTGTAAAGGTATGAAATCCCCTCCGATGCAAGGTCGGGCATATTTTTTTTCAAGTAGGAGTTGATGATAGTGCAGTTGTTCGCGTTGTCAGGTGCGGGGTTGGCATAGCAATCTTTGAACATGGTATTCTTATACAGAGCGTATTCCGCGGTTCCTTGATGCACACCTTTATTGTCTGTATTGACGGCGAATAGGACGGTGACAACGACGGCGATTGCAAGGTAGGACCCGAATGCCACAATTGCAAACCATATCAGTCCTGTTGTCGTAGGTCGAATCCATTTTGTCTCAGACCGTGCAGGGAACGCAGGAAATATACAATCATCTAGTTTATTATCAGTCCATACTCCTCGGATTGTCAGGATAAGAAAGAAGAAGAAAATGAATGCGCACCGTCATCTCGATAGTCATTATGACCTACTGTGTTATAACCAATCTCGTACGAGCTTGCCTCCGATGGAGGGGCATACCGTGGCATATTGAAGGCAGAGACTCAGTGCGCTTGGGGTTGGGTTCGAACGGTTGGATGCGTGGACACGGATTGCTGGGATGCTTTTTGTAAAGGGGTAGGAGGCTCTTTCAGAGCATTAATCTCCCCGAAATGTTAGTATCGGAATTTATACTCCGTAGTATGAGGAGACCATAGTGCGAAGTACTATCCCATATATCTTTTATAGGCGCATGTCGGCCTTCAGGTGTCGGCCTTCAGGCGCATTAGTAGCTGTCGGCGATGCAAAAGTGCGCCTTGTGCTAATACAAACCCAACCAGAAATCGGCGACCTCGGGGACGTTGTGGCGCGTTCTGGCCATTTAAGTTAATTATAGTCTGACTAGGGGCATGCATGAACTAGTGACAGATTGGATAGGGCTATAGCCTGCATGACTCTTATTGGTCAGTATCCGCATCTTGTATCTGCAATAGGATCAAAGTAGAAGGGCTTTGGCAACCTTGGCAAACATTCAAACATGACTCAGGTCAAGCCTCATCATGAGCTGGCCTCCTGATGCGTAAAAGCCCGGGTAAAATAGGGTTCTATCGGCCACCGTGAATGGTGTTGATTGGACCCCAAGAATTGGTTCGGGCTCTGCTTCTTTGACCGCCCAGTTGGAGTCCGGCCAATCTCGAGACTAGAAAACGACGATCACCCCGGACCGTCTCTTCACTAAAATAGAGTGTGGATGTGATTGGACCAGTGTTGTGTGGAGTACACAGCCTAAACACGAGGTTCGGGGGAGGGCCGCGCCGGATAAGAGCCTCCACGGTCTGTGTCTTATGCAATAAGAGGAGCCAATTTGAGACGCCTTTCCCACTCGGGACCCTAGCGATTGTTTTAGCGATTGTTCTACCTAGACAGAACAAAAATTTCGATTCGTTTAATTCAATAAAAGTTGCAAATACCCACATAAATCCTATAAAGAGAAGATTTAACCAGATACCCCAATTTAATAACCATTTGAAAATAGAAAAACTATGTCATTAAGATAGGAGCTAAAAAATATATGTATTGTAGAATATCCCTCTGTTTGAGTTCAAATTTGTAGGGGAGCAGTGCTTTAACAATCCCCAGATAGCAAGGTGACAGAAATTACTGCTCGCTGGTCTCAGGTAAAAGAACGATAAGACAGTCCAACCTCGCATCAAGAATCAAACTGCTAGTGATGGGGATATAATCACCGGGTGTGAGCACTTCACCAGCCACTTGCAGCTCTTCCTTTTCCGAATCGATGGTAAGGGGGAAGAATAGTGATCGGTAATTAGGAGCCGGGTTGATCTCCGCTTTCCCTGCTATGCGATACATAGTATAACCATGACCCTGTCGATGTATTAGCCATTAGGAAACGAACATACGGCCTGATATCTTTACCTTGATCTGACGGTATCCCAATAAATCTAGCAGTGGGTGCAGTTTAATATGACGATCCTTGTCCACGCATCGAAATGTGTTCTTCTCCTCTTCCTCCATTTTAGCAGATTCTTTGAGCCAAGATGCCAGATATTTCAATTTTGAGAAGGCTAAAGAGCCTATCGAGGATGGTGCCATGGCGCGATAGAGAAAAGAGAACAGAACTAAATGGAAACAACACTAGCAAGACACGTGAGGGACAGGATCGGAGATTAACCCCCTGTCTTAGAGGTTAGAATGAACTACACCTCAGGGCCGAGAATAAACACCCACTTTATTCCGGCATAATATATTACAAATATCAATTCCAACACGCGGGAAGAGGGAGCGAGGAGTGTCCTCTACCCCACGCAAGGCCGGACTCGGAAAAATAGTACTCCCCGGGTGTGTTATGGGAACTGATGGTATGGGTGTGCCGCCCAGGAATTTCACTCTTTCGTAGTATGTAGTTGTATAAAGCATGAGAATAGAACACTATGGCGCTATTGCTAAAGATGTTTTATCCATCCGCAAAGTCATCCGCAAAGTCATCCGCAAATTGGTAAAGATGGAACAAAGCCAAGGGGTGAGCCGAAACACCAGCCGTAAAGAGGAAACTTAATAAAGCAATAGTATGAGCGGGATGCTTGTAGGAGTCGCATGATAGGTCCTTCCCAAGGAAACGGCCAGTAAACTGGTCTGTTGTATTGGGGCAGCGGAGGTGCCGAGCCGAGAAGATCGGCCTCAGCATGTGGCCTTTCCATCTTACCTTCATCGTTCATCCGGGCAATACCCACTTGGAGATACAGGCCCTGTTCAACACGGATATGGTGGGGGTAGAGAAGCTTTGCAACTGCTTGGTTGTCTTCGGACCCTCTTGTTGGACCTCACTTTTGCTCCAGGCAGATTGGATCGAACCACAGTCGAGATGCACTCGGCTCTAACGGAGCTAGTTCAGGACAATGGAAAGTTTCTCGAGGCAGTCAGAAACATGACTTCGATTGAACCTTGGGTGCAGGGCCCTGGGTATAATCCATACTCCTCATGAACTTGTGCTATAACCGCCGCCGGAATAGGGTGACCGTCAGCTTTTCTAGGAAATTGTTCCCGGGGCACAATAGGGGAGGTCCCAGGAGGACTCCCGAATCAGACGGGGAATGCTTTACCAGCGAATGTGAACTCCGTTGTTGTTAAGCAGCAGAAGAACGGATGGATTGCCCAGTTTCAGCGTGAGAAGGAAGCTTATAAGAGATTGGAAAATCTCCAAGGAACAACCATACCGAGACTCTTTGGCGAAGGCTCGCTTAACGGGATTCCTGCACTTATTCTATCAGAGGTTTCTGGTTCTATGCTATATGAACTCGCTCGTAATAAGGCCAAAGTTTCAGAAGACGCATTACAGAGTCAACTTCAAAAAGTCTTTTCCATTCTTCAAAAGTATGGCGCGGAATATGGAGACCTAAGGCCGGAGAATTTCTTACTTTGCGACAACGGAAAAATTGTGATTTTGGATCTCGAGGATGTTTCTTTTCCAAGGGAAACTGGGGAAGCACCACCTTTGGAGGACTCCGGCTACCTGGGCGATGCTGGCTACGTGATGAGCAAGTTCTGAGATATCAGAAACCCAAACCGTCCTTCATCGCCTGTTCCATTTCTACAGGAGCCGATTAATGAACAAGAAAACAGACAGTAGAATCGAGTCTAATTGCACGGTTTTGGAAGCGCTGGTGAACTTGCTGTAGCTGTAGGACCAATCTATGATTTCTTGCAGGATTCCACTTGAGGATTCCCTTGTGAATAAGCTGTCTATGTAACTAGAGAAAATTGTGCTAATACCTCAGAAATCCTTTTTTTTCTATCGTCGAAGGTTATATGTACAAAGTCTCTTGCACAAAGTATGCTTTTTTTACTGCCTTAATATACACCTAAAATACTATCTAAAAGACCACCAAAAAGACATCACAAGGCCATAGCCGACTATTCTCGTGTATAGTGATATGAAAGTGCCCCTTTTCCCAAAGCATATCTTCGTCGATACCATGTTATGATCTATAAAAGCATTGCCATTGCATTCTCTCCCTCCTGAAACTCAACAAGCATTTCTCGAACGCATCTCGTCATTTCATCCTGATAAACCTGTTCCCTAATTATGAATGGATTACCTGAAACTCTAGACTTCTCCAGATAAGCTTTCTCATTTAGTACCGGGCGTCCATTTCTCAAAAAGTGGAATGCCAGATAATACAGCGAGAGACTATTTGCAATAAGGAGATTTCCCGCACTCAATTCATACTGGTGCTGTGATCGTCTTCGATACTGCTCCCAGGACATATGCCATGTTTGCAATGCCCCCTCTATGGCGGACAGGTCGACAGGAAGTATTGAAGTTTGAGCTTCCAGCAGCAGTGAGTGAATTGCCAAAATCAACAGATTCATGCCGAATTTAGTTAGATTTGACTCCGATGGAGACTGTCTGACCATGAGCCCCTTGACAGAGGACAAGAAACAACTAGATGGATCTTGCGCTGGGAGTGCAGCCCACAATGAGGCGGAACAGGCGTTCCAGCTTTGATCATCGCAAGGGAAAGAGGCGCGTGTGTCTGTTGGTAGAAGAAGTGGCTTACTGCCACATAGAACAGATTGATAGCAGTCCACTGTGAAGACGCCCCAAAGAACTCTCTTCTTGCACTCTTTTTCTATCCATGGTTGCCATGAATGTGCATTCCGTATAGCTTTTGAGCACTCGCCATGAATTTTGAGAAGCCCTACTTGCCGTATGGTTGCGACAAGGAGTGGGTGCAGGAGCCGCGACGCAGCCCGCTCCGCTGCACTTTCCCCGTTTGCCATACTCGCAAGCTGGAAAAGCACTACGGCTTGAAACTCTTCAAGTTTCGGGGACGTTTTGTCGCAATGAATACAGCATTTGGCGAGCAGGGATGATAGGGACCCATGAATAAGCCTCGCATCTGATTTTGATGTTGCGCCGTTTTCAAACCCAGCTCCGATGAAACAGACCGCTCTGACGAGCACCGCTGGGGACAAGGCCAAGCAGAAGGTGGGAATGTGCAGTATAGGAAAGAAGGGATGGAAATGGGCAAAAAATAGCCTCGCGTATGTTTCCAATCGATATACAGGCACGGTTCCCGGGCCTTCTAGTTCCAGGACATAGTCCGCAGGAAGTCGAAAGTTGTCTGGGCATAGATACCCCACATTGATGGCGATCTCCGGGCCGCCGATTTCATATGTCGATCCACCGGTGCTATGTTGAGGCAGGATTATCGAGGGATTATCTTGCGGTGTCCAAGTGAAGGAGCTCATATCGACGCAATTTTCAAGGTCAGCCAACTGAGCTAGAAAATCGACCTCGTCCGGTGAGCAACTGTCGAGGAATGACATGTCAACAGATTGTTCATCGAATACTGCTACATCTGGAACTTTGTAAGGCCCATCCTCACTTCCGGTTTGCGGTGATGGAGGGGGATTAATCCCCTTGGTTCTTCGCGCGCGCTTCTTGCGTTCCGCCCTCACGCAAGTCCACCCCCTTTGCAGACATCGAGAACACGGCGGATTTGTTCTGTTAGGGTCACATCGAAGCTTCGATTCGGAACACGCGATACAGCTTCTGTTCATTGTCCCGGATCGGCTAGTACAGGGCAACGGGAATATAATGATCTCGGGGATTCGCGGTGGGAGGGGAGATACAGGAAGAAATCCCAGTTGCCCATTTCCACCCGACTTAGCCGCGCCCGACTGTGGCGTTTTGGAGGCGCTCACCTTTCAATTCCTTTCAAACCTTCAAAGTGCCCTGGCCAAGTGTAGGCTCTCACTTGCTGACGTCTAAGGCTGCTGACTGCTGTCTCGCGGGTTTTTCTCCCAAATCCCCGTAGTCCCGAAACCCCCGAAAACCCGAATCCTCGAGACCATCCAACTAACTACTTACTATATTGAATAGCCCTGCTCAACACGATGTTGTTTTTTATTCAGATTCAACGAACAGGCAGCATTCTACAAGGAACAGAAAAAGAAAATATTCCAAACCATCATGTCGGAGACAAAATCCATTGAGTTACCAACCACATCAACCACTCGAACGTGGTTTGATCGCTTCTGCTTTGTTCAGAAACATCGAGACCCAACAACTCACTCTCCATGGCAAAAGCGAAGTATAGTTGTGATCATCACCCTATCTGCCTTTACTGCGCCATTTGCGTCCTGCATTCTCTTCCCGTCCTTCACGACCCTCGTGGACCACTTCCATACAACGGAGACCAAAGTGGCCCTGACAACAACTGTCTTCCTCCTAGGTCTTGCAGTTGCTCCTTTGTGGTGGAGCACACTAAGCCAGCAATATGGTCGCCGACCGGTACTGGTTTTCAGCTTCCTGCTATCGACTATCGCCGTGATCGTCTGCGCTGTGTCCAATTCGCTTCCCTTGATTACCGTGTTTCGCCTCATCGAGGCACTCGGCTGTTCATCTGCTCAGAGTATTGGGGCAGGTGTTATCAGCGACGTATTCACTCCGACCGAGCGTGGTTCGGCTCTAGGGTGGTTCTATCTCGGAACCCTGATTGGGCCCATGATTGCCCCGATCATCGGAGGTGCTATTCAAGTATGGCTTGGCTGGAGAGCAAACCTGTACTTCATGGCCATTTTCACATTCAGCACTGCGATTCTTACGATGTTATGTCTTCCAGAGACACTGGTGAAACCTCCTACCGAGAACAAGGAAAAGCTACAGTGGCACCAAGTGATCTCGCGTGATGCCTTTGCTCCCTTGCCAAAATTGAAACTATTGGCAGTTCCTTCGATCGCTTTGACAATTGCCTACGTCAGCATCTGCTTTGCTAGTCTCTACTGCTTCAACACTACCCTTCCTTATGCATACTCCGCGGCACCATATAACTTCTCCGCCATCGAAATTGGTCTCTGCTATATCAGCAATTGTCTCGGATACGCCATTGGAAGCGTTGTCGGTGGAAAGTTGAGTGATGCCAAACTGCGTCAATACCAGTTAAGCCACGGTGGAGAGATTCGCCCAACCGAAAGAATCAAGACTGTGTGGTACGGCGTTGGCTTTGTGCCGGCCGGTCTACTGATCTATGGCTGGTTGATCGAGAAACAAGTGTTCTGGGTTGCTCCCCTCGTCGGGGCGCTCCTATTTGGACTAGGACTCATGCTTGTCACTTCAACAGTCATGCCTTTCCTTGTTGATGTCAAGCCGGGAGCAGGTGCCTCAGTTGTTGCTGATTTGAATTTGGTCCGGAATATTCTGGCTGCTATTGGCACCGTGCTGTCGCCGATTGCAGTGGGAAATATTGGATTTGGATGGTGGATGACAATTTTGGCAATAATCTGCTCCTTGTCTGTTGGTTTTGTGGTGATCGTTGTGTGGAGAGATGATTCTGCTGAACAAAAGACGCCGGATGTCGAAGGTGCGGTTTGAATGCGTCTGGTTTTGTGATGACCTTCCTTTTATTACAACATGACATTAGATGCGCGTTCAACGAAAATAGACCGATAGACTATAGAATATACTTAATCATGATGACTACAAGAACTTTTCATTTATACCTATATCTTGTCTCTTAGTAGCGTGGGTGTCTCTAACCAGTGATGGGAATATTGAAAAGGACCTAGTCTAACCCAAGCTTAGCATCAACAGAGCAGTCAGTGGAAAGGAAATGCTACAACCCCCTTACTTGGTGGAGATTTGCACCTGCTAATCTTTCTTGGGGGTCAACCTCTCTTACCTCCGGCAATTCCGCATGACTGGGAGGATGGCAAGGCAGCTGATATCCTGCGAAATGACAGGTCAGAAGTTGAAGATTTTGATCAATTGTCCCTTGATATCTGGAATGTATTGGTGAACGGTGAAACACTTGTGATGACATGCAGATGTACATCATGCACGGAGTATCGCAGTAGAGCCCAATCATGACAACCCATCCATTATAGTTACCGTCATCGTTACCCTGGCTTGATTGTTTGCGCTCTTATTTGAACAGTGGTCTGTATGGTCTCTGTCCACAACTGGGACTTTGATTATCTTATCCATTTGGCCCGAGACGATATCAGAGACATTGTGTTTCATATGTGTTAGGGATAGCTGTCTCTTGGCATATAACGTTATGGTGCAGAAATCGGTCATCGTGGCTGTTTTGAAGATAGTTATTCATTTGTTCATTTTTAGTAAAAAAAATTAAATCAAAGCCGAAGTTGATCGTCATTCTAGAAGCATCATGGATGACGATCTATCCTCAAAATAGATCCATGTGGATGCCAGATCTACCAGGTTGCCAGATTATATTGGATGACTCAGCACGATATGCATAACCCTAGAAATGCATAAAACCGGTGGCAAGAGCCCTAGAGGGCTTGCATGCAGCTTATGGCCAACTCAGCAAGATGTACATCAAACCTTGATCTCCATTAACCAGATTGGCTGGAAACTAGATATGTACATGTATGTTGTACATCGTAGTTTTATGTATCATCTAATCTCCTTTAAATTAAATATAGACACCCTTACATTGTTAAATCATCAAAGCATCGCCAGGAACAGGTAAGTGGGTCATATCTAAATTAGACTCTCGTGACTGGGAGACCTCCTTTCCCCGGACGTGCCTCAACGTGGCCCCAGGCATTTCCAACCTTCTTGAACATTTACATTTATTTACTGATCGGTACTTTTCCATTTTCTGTCTGCCTGGCGCCTACCCTTCTGCGACATGGGTCTGTAAGCGCCTGTCTCATCACCTGTTTTGCGTCACCCCTCGCCCACCTTCTCCGCTCTCCTGTGATCGCGGCATGATCCCGCAACATGGAATCAATCGTGTATGAGAACTCGCCTTTGGCCGAATATCTGGAAGGTGAGCTATGTCCAAGATACCCGCGGAATGTAAACCAACTGACGTCCTTGCCAGGGGAGGGTGGAAACGAAGAGAGCTGGCCCGTGGAGAATCACAGCGACGATGATCATACCCGTTCCTCCGACTTTGCCCCTCGAGGGGCTTCCAAATTCCAGAATCGCGTTCGAAACAAGCTACCAACGCCTCTGAATCTACGAGGCACGCCGCAGGGGGAACTAATCGGCAAACTATATGACACCTGCTCGGTACGACCCCTCGTCTACGATAGCAGGGGATCATGCTGACACTTCTTCTCGTCTAGTCCGCCCTGAACGTCCGATTGGCACGAAGCGACAACAAGCGCTTTTTGGAACAATTTGGCTACGTTATTGTCGCATCGCAACTATTAAATGAACACAGCGCTCCTTCCTACACCTCCGCGGCAGATGTCCTATCTGCAAAGCAACCCTCCGCTCTCCCGTCCCTATCTACAACTTTTGGAATTCAAGGCGCCATCGTCACAGCCGCCACATCCTTTTCTATCGCTTGGTTATTACATTGGAGCCGTTCAAAGACTGGGTCAGGACTTAGTCTCAAGAAAGTTGGAGTGCTTCTGATACTTGTGCCCGCTGTCGGTGTTTTGTTTTACGCTTTCGCAAAACGGCAATGGTTGAAATATCTCCGGCACCAAGCTGTTGAAGCAGCTGGTGCTTTCATTGGAAACGCTCAGGGATTTGACTCTGCTGCATCAGCTTCTGTGGTCTTCATTCAGGAGGTCGAACTTGTCTCGAGAGGTTATCGGATGTAAGAACATGACGTTTTTGTTTGAGTTTACAACGGGGCTAACCAACTACCACAGAAGCACTCCTCTACCCCCCATCAGTCGGCTGGAGGATCTAGTACAAACGCGACGGTGCTTGAGATTACGCAGAGCGGTCTCAGAATGCTTCTACTCCATGCTCGAGCGGTATATTCAATCCCAGAATACATTACGCCCACTTACCGATGACGGCGACCTTGCGAAATATTACGACATTTATGACATTGGACTGGAAGAACTCGAAGCGGTTGAGGCGTCGCTGTCGCAGCGAGCCAACGAAGACCAGTACTCGTTGCGCGCGCTGAGGGATCTATTTGGAAAACTGTATAGTGTGAGAAAAAGCGTGCTGTGCTGCTTGCTAGCCCTCAGTGCCGATGGCGGTGGCTCCGATATTGCTCGGTGGAGTTCTGCTGTCGAGGAAATGCGTGAGCTCGCTACGGTGACCGGCAACAGCATGCTGAAAATGACGGCAATTCTAAATGAAGAGGACCGTGAGTGATGGTTCCTGTTTTATGACACAAAGACGTTGGCTAATATGCGCAGGTGATACGATTCCTCCATCCCCGTTACCTTCCGCCTCACCAAGCAAGGACCACCTGCGTTCTCAATTCCGACGACTCAACTCTTTGTCACAAGGGGTCCGTGCCTTGCATGCTAAAATGCACATTGCCAGCGAGGAGTCACATGCCAACCTAGAACGCGCAGACCCTGATGAGTTCGAATCCAACCTCCTTACACAATATGACTCGATTGGCAGTGATCTTAGGGCTCTTCTCCAAGAGTGGGAAGCTGGTAAAGCCGCATTGGTAAACCAACACGATCGCCTTAGCGTCGGGGATCGCTCGCGACCACCAAGTACTTTCTTGTTACCCATGTCCCCCACCCCCAGTCTGGGAGGGTCTACGGCAGTTGAAGGCAGTCCAACGGATGCACTGAAGGCCTTAACTGGCGAGGGCCGGCCGGATCTGACCCAGACCTATGATGATGAGGAAATTTTTGAAGCTGTTGTACTCCCGGCCTCGAGAAACAAGAGAATGTCTTTGACCAGAGACGAGCGTCTTGCACGTGTCCGAGAAGACCGTGCCAGACAGGCGACTGCCAGAGAAAAGGTAGATGCCAGCAACAACATGCTCAAGGAACTGGAAATGGTCATCAAGCAACGACCAGGAAACAACTCTGCAAAACGAGTTACCAGCATCTAAGACAAGGCTTGGATTTCTGTCTCATGCTTGATGCATTCCACACAGAATTTCTCTTTCATCTGCGCCATCCGGCACAGGTTTGACTTCAACCAGCGCTAGCAGCAGGGAAGTCATAAATTGATACCCATAACATGTACATATAGACGGGGCTCGGCGACACTGGTGTTTATTCGAGGATTATTGCTTCTTGCTTCTTGCTACATTGCTTATTACTTATTTCTTTTGTGCCATTATTATCTGTTCAACTGTCTTTAAGTGGTCTTGGATGGCGGTTCTTTCGACATTCGTTTCTGTTGAGTGTGGGGATTAACCTCGATGCCTCTTTTTTTTCCAATTTGTACATTACAGTTGGCTCTTCTGCAAATGAATTATCTGTTCAACATCCATACTACTCGTAATTGTTGATCATTATATCGACAAACCCTTACGGGGATGTATATCAAGGAGGCCTTATTGCCTTGCCGCCTGAGGTATCAACCTTAACCCGAAAGGGACATATCGCCAAACGCGACCGCGTCTTCCCCACCCTCCAACGCGATCCTTATATTAGACCTGCTGCCTCTTTCATCTTCTTTCAAATACATACCCAATTCACTGTCCTCATCTCCCTACCACTTTCCTCACTTCAAAAACACTCTACCTCCCCTCTTCTTTCTTTACGACCCATTTTAAATACCCTAACACACACAAAACTACCAAGAGTAAGTCGGCCAACCCCCAAATCGAAAAGATTGTTGTGTGCGAAGAACCGACCAATTAACCCACTCTCTAGTGTTGGAAGCACGATTGGAACAGGCCAGCCTTCTGAAGCGCGTATGTGATCTATACCACTCAACCAATTCAGTAATCGACAAATTACTAACACGGCTGTGTGTAGGTCGTCGACGCCATCAAGGATCTTGTCCAGGACTGCAACTTCGATTGCAATGACTCCGGAATCGCCCTTCAGGCCATGGACAACTCGCACGTTGCCTTAGTTTCCATGCTGCTCCGCGCCGAGGGCTTCTCCCCATACCGCTGCGACCGTAACATCGCCCTCGGCATCAACCTGCTCTCCCTGACCAAGGTGCTCCGCGCCGCCCAGAATGAGGACATCCTGACTCTCAAGGCCGAGGACTCACCCGATGCCGTCAACCTCATGTTCGAGAGTGCAGAGACAGACCGACTCAGCGAGTATGATATCAAGCTCATGGATATTGACCAGGAGCACCTGGCCATCCCTGAGACTGAGTACGCCGCTACCGTGGAGATGCCTTCTTCTGAGTTCCAGCGCATCTGCAGAGATCTCAACGCGCTGTCCGAGTCTGGTAAGTAACTTGCCTCTTGGAGGGATCCCCAAGCCCGGGTGGCAGACAAAAAAGTCCCGTCGTGCTAATTTCTTCCATAGTTGTGATTGAGGCCAGCAAGGAGGGCGTCAAGTTCTCCTGCCAGGGTGATATCGGTAACGGATCCGTTACCATCCGCCAGCACACCAACGTCGACAAGCCCGATCAGAACGTCGTCATCAACCTCTCCGAACCCGTCGCCCTGACCTTCTCCCTTAAGTACCTCGTCAACTTCTGCAAGGCCTCCAACCTGTCCTCATCTGTCGTGCTGCACCTCTCCCAGGAAGTGCCTCTGCTTGTTGAGTACGGTCTGGGCAGTGGTCACCTTCGGTTCTACCTCGCTCCTAAGGTAAGTTCTTGGTTGTTCAAAGGTCAACATCATTGGAAATCGAGCTAACGTGGGTTTGAATACAGATCGGTGATGAAGAGTAAACCAATCGTCTGGTGATTTGAGGGGATATGGGCAATGCTAAAAATGAAGCTCGATGATAATGGAGAGAACTTGGAGGAAATGTTCTTTCACTACATCCCTCCCAACAGGGATTTTTTAACAAGATGTTCACGATAATTTACACATTCAGCGGTCGAGGTTTCGGCCTCGCAAATTTTTCTAAACACGCATCCTTCACTTAGAATTCAAAGATTTCCAACACAATTACGAGTAAAAGAATGTTTTTAGAATATTCCACCAGCCATTGTGCTAGCACAAAGATATATTTCATGACTTCATATATTTTATAATGTCCACCACTCTGAATAAAACCCCCACAAAACCTCAACACCAACCCCAGCGACCGAAACTTAACGAGCCCGCAGGCAAAAGGACCCTAAGGAACCTCGCAAGGAAGGTCCACAACCCCACTAATCAGCAAGGTCGCCAAAAAAAAAACTCTTCCCAGGCACCCCCCAAAAAAAGAACCAGGGGGGAGGAAACATAAACTGACCTTGAAAAAAAAGAGGTGAAGCGCCATCCCCACCAGAATGATCGGAATCGAATGATACCATCCGCCCCTCCGAAGAGAAACAGAGCAAGGTATGCTGCGTATTGCACTAAAGTGTCATCACACACAATCTCCGCACCGACTCTCCCAAGGGGTCCAGGAGCAAGCCCCCTTCGCCCGATGTTTCTGATGTCAAGTGCAAGTGTGGGTAAGAAGTGATCTAGGATCACACCAGGCCCTCACGGGCAGGACCGACGCCGACGCGCGCGAACGAACGACGGCGCGGGTTGGGGTTTGAAGATTCCTCCGAATTTCTCATTTGCAAGGGGTCTCGCGAGGCTCTGGGTGGGACCCAGAGTCGCGAGGACGGGCTGTGAAGCTCGCCGTGTGTAGCAAAGAAACGCAGCATTGGTG
This sequence comes from Penicillium palitans, assembly GCA_019190355.1. NCBI lineage: Eukaryota > Fungi > Ascomycota > Eurotiomycetes > Eurotiales > Aspergillaceae > Penicillium > Penicillium palitans. The sequence continues at coordinate 441,438 of JAHAQQ010000015.1, forward strand.
GGGATGGCGCTTGAAGAGGGAAATTTGGTCGATGGGTGGGTTTGCGGGTTTTATATTGCTGTCACGTGGGATGAGTCATCTGTGCGCTTGGCCATTTTGGGAAGGTATAGGGCAGATGGTTTGGGATGTGTAGTACGACTAACGGTTGTGTTGCTTATTTTTGTGTCAACTTGGATGCAATCTTGGAAGGCTTTTGCTTTTGTATTGTCTAAGCTGGTTTTCGGCAATTCATGGCTGAGTCTAGCTTGTACTCTCGGTTTAGGCCGACCTGCTCTGTTCGGTGCCTCATGCATAGCTTGCAAACCTAGATGCAGTTCAAGACTGGATGATGAGAGTACAGTGTGCTTCTTTTTATTGTATTCATTGTCTAATGGCGATGAAGCACCTTAAAGACAGGAGATCCGATGGTAATCATCCGATATCACAAGAACTGTGCCTAGATATATATGCAAATGCCGGTCGTAATCGAAAAAAGCCCTGGTGCTACTAAATTTCCTCAAAAGCTCGAACGATATACGTCTTTCCTTGAACTTCTACTTTCTCCCCGGGAATTCTCCAAGATCCCACCCCTTCTCCATCAAACCCAACCAACATCGACGGCAAAGAACCCGCAGCTTCCCCAACCAAATACTTCTCCTTCCACCCCGATTCCCATTCTTCCCGTCTAGCACTAACATCAGCGCCCGACTTCTTAACAACCAGCTCACCAGATGCAGCCTTCTGTCGCGTATGAGTCTGCGTCTGGCTCAGCGCCAAATACGTTCCCCAGATGCGACCGACAAAAGTCTTCGTCACCGTCATCTCTCCTTCTTCACCGCCGAGGTCTCCATCATCCGACTCCAGCACCCATGAAAGACCTTTCTTAGGCCCCTCGGGGCCCTCTCTGAATGGCAATTCCCGCCATACCTCCTCATACTCCTTGTCAGGTGAACCGGGGAGGTCATGACGAGGCATCGATCCCATCTCGAGATCATCGCCGTTTGGCAAGGGTACGAAAGTACCACAATCAATAGTCTCAAAGGCATTGTGAGAGTCAAGCTCGTGGGAGAAGGTCACCCGCACTATCGAGTTGGTTAAATGGTTGTTCCTGATCATTTCACTGAATGTAATACATCTTTTAGTAAAAGACGTAGGTAGGTAACTTACAAGGCTCCTGACTCTCTACAATCCTCTGTCCAGCAATTGCCCAGTCTATTTTGCCTGTTGCCGTTTCGATCCGCAGATCAACGTACCAGTCCTTCACGGACATCACGATTGTATCGGTTGTTTCCTCGGCGGGCGTTACGAGCCATCGGAATGAGATTCGCTTGGAGAAGCGACAGGCGGATTGGTCGGGTTTGATACTGGCCATATTGTTTGTTGTAGGATTTCGGTGGATGGAGGTGGTTGACTATATTAGGTGGGAGCCGGAGCTAGTACCTTAAATAGATAGAATGAGATATCGAACGATATATGGGAAGCCAGATTAGGAATGTTGAAGAGAAAGATTGTCCTATCAAAGTAATTCTAAGGTTGCACATGTTATCTGAATGACATCCATGAATGGTCGTACCTCCACTTGGGGTCTGAGAGTTGCCCCGCTCTAAATTTCCCCGTCTCTCGCATCTCCCCTTCTCATCTTCTCCACAGGGCCGTTATGGAGGACATGACTGGTCTCCCTTGGGGTACACTCGCCGTTGAACAATACTTCATTGTGTCTTGCCCCTTGATTTATCGGCAAGCATTTTACTAACCCCCGCGTAGACAAACTGGGATTATTCCTTGTTGCTAATTCTCGGAGCATGCAACTTGTGATCATATATTATTTGACATGATTCAGGACCTCACTGAATGGGTTTGCATTAAAAAAACGAGCCAAGCGCCACTTCCCTAGGAGCATTTAATATCATTTTATATCTGCAAAGTCCAGCTTACAACTCTGTCCCTTGGGCCTCGAAGAGATGATTTGATCTTCCAGCTTCATCGAAGCAGTCATATCCGAAGCCACCGTCGTCTGATAACGAGAATATACTTCCCGAAGCAGCATCTTCATCTCAACCAACGCAAGACTAAACAGTATCAGCAACCAGCACCAGTAACCAGAGAATAACGAAAGAAACCAACTCACTTTTTCCCCGTACACCCCCTCCCACCCGTAGCAAAAGAAAAGAAAAGCCTATTCCGCTCAGCAGCTCCCTCCTCAACAAGCCAGCGATCAGGATTGAACCGATCAGGCTCAGGGAAGACACTGTCATTCACCCGATGCACCGAATAAGGCTGACAGCTAACAATAGTATTCCCCGGCACGGCGAAACCATCGATCTCCCTTCCGCCAGCAGGTACATAGCGAGGCAGCGACATCGGAATAGGCGGCGCACACCGCAGCGCTTCTTTAATGACAGCATCGAGGTACACATAGCTATCCAAAGGTGCATTGGGCGGCGCAGCCGTAAGCTCTTTGTAAAGTTTGTCCTGGAAACAGAGGTTCTGAGGCTGGGAGAGCTCCCACATTAAGAAACACAGACCGTCGCCTGTTGTGTCGATACCGGCGGCCATGTGGTCTTTGCATTCTGCGGCGGCTTGCATTAGTTCCAGGTTTGATTCTTTACGCTTGAGCTTTTCCATTAGGGAGTGGCCGTCGAGATTGGTTTGGGCGGCCATGTCTATCACGTATTTATTTGCTTTTGGGGAGCTGCGTGCGTGGAGTAATTTGGGGAAATAGGGTGCTAATAAAGGGAGGTAGTACTCCAGTAGGTTTTCTGTTTTTGTTTTAGCGTTATTCATCATCGGAGTATAGAAAATTGGGCTGTGCCTACTTTGGAGACTTTGGTGATAGGTCAGTTCGTGCATGATTTCGTAGTCTTCGGCTACGTTGAGAGATTTGAGGCCGCCGGGGCTGAACATGAAATGGGTGACGCAGTCCAGGGCATAACAGTGAAGCAAAGACTAAGAAAATTAGCCATTCTGCTGTTGGATGCAATGTTCTTGACAACTCACGTAAACATCCACACTCTTTTGGCCAGCCTCAACACACTTGGATACAAACATCATGGCTCGTTCGTGAATAACAGCCATGGGCTTTTCTTTCATGATATTGGTCATGGCGTATCTATCGGCAAAGATGCGTTTTCTTTTGCTATGCTAGTGGATATTAGCACTCGAGTATTTTGTTTCTATTCGAAGTGCGTACCTCGTCTTTGAACAAAGTGGAAAACATTGTCCTGAGTTCTGTATTAGCGTTTGCCAACTATTTGTCCGGTACAAATGCTTACTTGATCTTAAACTGCCTGAAAAGATCATAGTACTCGGTCTTGTCATACCCACTGCCCCCGGAAGCATATATCTCTTTAATCGCGTCCAGGCTGGTAAACGATAGTTCATTAGGGCTCAGCCGGACGACGGGTCCATAGATCTTATGCAAGCGGTGAACTGATTCTCGTCGATTTGCAGTAAACTCCTGATACTTAATCCAAAAGCTTGTGAATCGAGTATACCACGGGCCTGGAATCGTAGACAATGGTGAAAGGAATCCGAAGATTACAATGCACCCGCAAAGGAAGATTGCCCCAACCCACAAAGACAGCATATTGTTGTCGTATTAGAGGGCTTCTGGATGATGAAAGGTTTGTCTTGAAGAATAGCGAACAGACGACCCTATGCTTATTTATAACATAGATCTGATTGAAGGGTCTGCAATTCCCATTAGATAATAGACATAAAGTTGGAGATTTGATAGTCTATGCTCAAACGGCTAGGATTTGCCGATATCATCCCTATCGCAGTGCGGGGAAGGGGCGACCAACGGACCTCCGGACTGGGCTTGGGTTGCGATAAGATTTGGGACTTTAAACTAAAAAGGGAAATATGAGGAGATGGTAGGGTTTCCGATAAACTGATTGTTCCTTATAAAATCAGTCTGCTCGCTACTCCTCTCTGTCCTGATCCTGCGTGACATTCATATCTAGAACGTATGCCAGAGAGAAGACAAAGGCTATTTCTATAACAGACCGAGTGGATAGGGAACACGAACACAACAAATAAAATCACTATCAAAAGTTATACATAGAAAAGTCTCTTGCACAGAATATGATTTTTTTACCGCCTTCGTATACATAAAAGGAGTATCCAAAAGGCCAACAAAAAGACATGACTAGGCCGCATAAGCGGCAGAGTATTCTTGTACCTGTTAAGTTCATTCAAAGATCTGTCCGATGCACAGGTTGCCATGGACGTCACCAAACGAGCTCTCGAACACAAAGTCCGCGGCTGCAGCCGAAACCAAAATCGAAACCACGAAACACTTCGGATCTATTTTGCGTTGATCCGTAAAGGCTGCATGGATCATAATGGTATAATAATCGATGGATGGTGCGTTGGGTCAAACTAATAGACTAGCAGTGGGACTAAGCGAGAAGCTATGAGCTCACATATATTATTATGCTTAGGTGTATAGGCTAGTCCTGAGCTGGTTTTCTTACCTCGGTACTGACATAGGCAGTGACGATCTTATTAGCTATCCCGAGAGAAATTACAAACGGGCTGCTGTGGCTCGTTGGTCGTCTAGCCGCGCGAACCAGGTTTAGCGCAACACGTAAGTGAGAGGTTGGCTCGGGTATCTAGTCCTAGAAACTTGATGTGCTAAGCTTACGGGGCTTTTCTGTTGATGGGACCCGGCACTTTGTACCCGATCCCGTGCCTCTCTTCGAAAGGTTCTTTGCGCGATTTGGCTGGCCAGTTTTGTCTAGATGTTGCCGGTACCCAGGTCGGAAAACTCGTCACCCGGCTGTGGATGTTGTGGGGCAATTCTGGAGCATGGATTAGAGATCATGTTCTAGAATTATGGTTATCGATGTGGGCGCATATATGTTTCGATTGAGTTAGGGATGTGTGGGTTGATTAACGCATCGTTTATCCGACTTTATGCAAGTCCTTTGGTCTGGAGTTGAGAATCTCGAACGATGATGGACTTTGACCCACTATTATACAATGAATATGGACCTTGGCCTTCTCGTTAGAAGGTATGGTTTGCACATTGGGGCCTATCCCCGTGGACGCGTTGCCTTCGGGGTTTACATGCGAAAGCACTTGGCTTGAGCAATTTTAGGCTGAGAGTGAAGATGAGGTGATAACGATACAAAATTAAAGCCATGGAGATGAAAATAAGACCAAACAAGTGATGATGCAATTATATTTCAGTACCGAGGTACAGCTGTAAACACAACAACATGAACCAAGGATGGCCTGGTCAGGGGCCATGGCTCGGACAACCTTTAAACCGCCTCAGCCACCTCTGGTCTCAGCCACATTGGTCAGGTCGCATTCCAGCTCCCCGTACGGAATATGGTATTATAGCACCTATGGATGTTTCACTGCCTTACCTCCACATTACTTTCTGGGGCTAGGATAGGACTCAGTGTGGCTTGGACTAATTGACAGGCCAGTGTCACAAGTTAAGTTGGCCTTAGATCAGCCCTGGAGGGTATGGATTGACCTAACCCACTCACAGTGACAGGATTAAATAAGTTAAATGGACCGGGCGGCCGGCGGGGGCCCGCCCAGGCTACAGCCTCCTTTTGTACGGTGTTGAACCTGTTCAAGAACATAGGTGTTCTATCTTCATCAATGGGACGAACCAGAAGTGTATTGATATACGTAAGATACAAAAACAAGAGAGGAATAATAAAAATACAAAACAAAATAAAATAAACAAGAGCGAGAGTCCAGACTCGACTAAGTTTGGTACCTGTCGCATGTCGATGGGGTCTACTCCACCGGCTTCGAATCAGGAAATCAGGAGAAAAAAAACAGGCGTTGGCAAAAATAGTGTGGCTTCGTTCGGGTCGCTGGAGAAACTGTTTTTTTCAGGGACTCTATGCGTCTAGAATCTTTGGAGTATTTTTGTACTTCTAGTACGGTTATATACTCCATAGTTGTACTCCATAGTGTTCATAGGTACCGTACTCGTAGGAGCCTGCATCCTGCGTAATGTGTGACCCGCCCCATGGTATGTGGACAACTCTGAACCCCAGATGTGCCCCTACTTTCCCGTCTCGAATCCTCTGGCCTTTCTTTTTCTTCTTCAACTTTCTTTTTTCCTTGTCACTCGTTCCTTATTCCCTCCCTTTTTTGTTTTACAAGGGTTACATTTGACACTATACGGTCGCTGCATACACATTCTCTCGACACCACACCCCCGCCTGACAATTCGGAACACCGCGGGATTTTTTGAAAAACAAAAAAACCAAAAACCAAACAACAAACGGAATGAAAAGAGAAATCATCGTCTATCTTTAATTCGATTCAACTGGTTCGAGCAGTCTGCCTTACGGTCGCATACGGTCGCATGCCCCTGTTGAGACCTGCATCAAATCACGTCTCCTGACGAATCCCGGCTTAAGGCCAACTAAATTGCCAAGCCACAACAAGCACACGAGCCTCCGGTTGTTTCGATCTGCCCTTCCCCCCCGTATCGGGCCTATTTCCCACCGGTCTTATAAAAGCGAAAGCCACCGTCAGGTGGTCACACCGTCATCGTGTCTTTCCCTCACCATTCCGCCGACTTGAGCTCCACCACGGAGCCTCTCGGCAAGATTCCTTCACACGGGTCGCGCGCCTCGCTTCTAGGGGGGTCTTTCGATCCAGCCTTTCGACGAGGTCCAGGAGGGTTTCGCGCACGAGAGGGATACTCTAATGTTACGCCTGCAACCAATACTACCAGGATGTGCTACCTCCCAAATACACATTGGACGTGGTCCTTTGCGATCGTCACACTCGTCCAAACAGTCGTAACACTCAGCCTTGAAAGGTATGGAACTCCGCCCGAAGCGGACATCGGCAAGCAACCATTAACGTCGTGGGTTTTCTAGTTACATCTTCGCAAATTTCCAAATTCAAGAAATCCCAAACAACAGTCCCGCTTCGAAAACCATCCCTACTTTCCTCGCCCTCTACGGTTTCGGTTTCCTATACGAACTTGTGCTGGTATATGATGCTCTGCGCATGAAGAATACGATTCAGGTTATCGGACTGTGTCTCTGCAATGTTGGTCTCCTGATTTACGGCGCTGTTCAGGTGAAACAGATTCGAGAGGCGGTCTCTACCTTGGCCTTGATGAATATGATCAGTCCGATTGTTTGGGCGCAGTCCGAGCCGTTCCTAATCATCATTCCATGCATTGTGGCATTGGGGACATTATTGATCACTTTCGTGGCCTATAAACTCTACGACGAGTTTGCATGGACCATCTACAAGCATATCAGTGCCGATCTGCAAATGAAGCGTCGCTACCTCACCTATCAGGTTGGTGTTTTATTCGACCTCCCCATCCGTAACACGACTAACCGTTCACAAAACAGATCTATATCGCTCTCTTGAAATTCGATTTCTTTTTCTTCCTGGGCTTTACGGTGCAGTTCCTCGTCTTGGTCTCCTCGGCCAGCATGGATGTTGAATTTGCGCTTACTGTGGCTGCCATCCCCGTGACCATTCTCATTCTGGTCTGTGGCGCCTGGTTTGTGCGCCGAGAAACCATGGTTGGCATGATTATTATCATTGTAAGTCGAAAATGCCAGAAATGTTGATTTGGCTGCTAACGACCTTACCAGCTCCTCTTATTCGCCGCGATGGGATATTTCTGCTTCAAGCTGTTCCGGATGTACTCCGCGCTGACCTACTTCAAATACCTGCCCGCTCGACCATCGATGACCTTCTTCGCCGTCATCACCATCATCTTGATTGTGATCACTATCATCAACGCCTGCCTGTGCACCCACAACTTCAACCGCGGTTTGAAGCCCCACATCAACAAGAAGAAGAACAAGGAAGCAGCAAAGACAACCGAGCTCTCTTCGAACCTTACCCAAGTACCATCACGGATGATGATCGATTGATCACCCAGTGCGAACAAAGGGTGGTGTTTCTATAAGTAATTTTCCGGGGCGTTGAGTTTTGGAGCGTCTGTCCTTTTCTAATCTGTGAACTTCGTGTCTGTGTGGACACCTTGAAATTTAGCCTGATCTCTTTGTGCATTTTGTTTTTTTACTTCTGGGCTTTCGGCTCAGTATGATACCTCATCCCCGTCGAATGTGCTCTGCCCACCATCCCCCTCATCTTTTCTGGCTCTGAGCTGTCAAAAATTCCTGTGATTTACTTTCCTTGATCCCCTTTACATGTTCATATCCATACCCCATATCTCATACCCCCCTACACGAGTGCACCGACGGCGTTATCTGGATGATTTGATTCCCGGAGGTGTTCTCCATGTCTTACGACAGCAATCAATGCTTTTTCCGATTAATGTGCGCTAGTCTTTCTTATTAATTCAATGGACTAGACACGTGGATGGTATTTAAGTAGCTATATTAATGGAATTGATTCCACAACATCATACCTCAATGTTAGTACCTTGCAAAGACGCTGGATAGTGGTAGTATTGGAAAATTAGTATCGCTATTCACTTCCATTTCTGCATATCAAAAATTGTAACGTATTCGTACATATACTTATAATGAATCGACTTCTCACTCGCTAACGAATGTCTCGTAGATGAGTTGTGTTGTTGCAGTAATGTGCGCCGAGTCGTTCTGATTGGTGGATCATTATGTACTGTAATTACTGACAATTACCACTCAATCCGCCCCCAACTGCCGGGGTTGACAAGTCAAATACGGTATTACCCAAGAAACCGCGATCGTGGCCTCAACTCCGCAAACCTCCTTTCAGACTCTCTCAAGCTCCTCCTTTCCTTTCTTCTTGAACTGCATTTCCATCTTTCTTTTAATACCTTTTTTTTTGTCCCTTTACACTCTTCCACACCCAATTAATCAGAATGGTAAGTCCATCTACCCCAAACCCGAGCTCCATCAACCGTCCATCCGACGATCAAGCCAGCTTGCCCCATCCACCACCAACGCAATAACCCATTGCGAACTCTCTGGCCAATTCCTCAATCCATCCATCCCATAACTAACACAATGCACAACCAGGCTTCCCCCCGCCCAGCCTCTCCCCTCACCTCAGGCGCCGAGTCCGGCCCTGACTCAAAGTCCGGTGCCGCCGCAGCCACCGGCAACTCCGTCGGCCGTCCCTCCTCTCCCTCGACCCCCGGCGGTCCTCGCGCTGCCATGCGCCGCCGTGCCACTGCCGACCACAAGGAGACACTGCGCAATGCCCGTCCCAGCTCCACCCGCTCTGCCGGCGCCGGTGGCTCGTCCGGAACCATGCTCAAGCTCTACACCGATGAGAGCCCCGGTCTCCGCGTTGACCCCGTTGTCGTCCTCGTCCTGAGTCTGGGATTCATTTTCTCGGTTGTTGGTCTTCACGGTAAGAATTCACTACTGGAGATGAGATGGATATTTGGAGTTGTAGTTGGATTACTGGTTGCTAATTACCTTCTTCTCTCTAGTCATCGCCAAGATCACCCGCAAGTTCTCTGCTTAAGCACTTGATCAGCTTCAATTGCGCAGTTGATATCCCGTCAGATAACAATGTTGTGTACTATTTGTCTATCTCGGATGTTGACTGCGTGCTTCCCGACTTCAAATCTTCCTCTCCTCCTACCGTCTCACTTACCCACTCCTATACCCCGTGACCCTTGGGCCATTTCTCGTTGGTGGCGCTGGAACCAAATCAACCCTTCCGAAACAACTGGCGTGATTCCATTTCCGTTTCCGTTTTCATTTTGATGTGTGTGGTGTTTTCATTTGCGTTGCAAAAGAGAGTTACTCATCGACCTATCTGCTGTATAGGTCATTCTGGGTAGAACTAGTCAGGTCGTGTATCCGTCTTAGTCTGTCTGTGTTATGTCCATTGGCTCTTTTCCTGGCGATATCATGCGCTGGAATGTGCCGTGGCAGCTTCGATTGAAACATGGGTGGTGTATGTTCTATCCGGACATTTGTCTGTACAATATAAAGACTTGATTGAATCTGTTTCTGGCATTGAGTTTTCTTTCCTGGTATATTTGTAGAATGTCCAGCTTCTGGTTAGTTTGACCCAACCTGCATGCTGAATCTCGAGGTGGTTTGGAGTACATGGGATGGCTCTGTTCTCCGTTCAATGTCCGAGGCAATGCACCTAGAACAACCTCTCTCCCTGGGACTCCGCATACGGCTTGAACATACACTCAACTGAAGTTCTATGTTGCGTCTGTAGAAGAAGGGCCCAGCTACCATCCCATAGTCATTGAACCACTGAGTACTGTGTATATAGGGCTATCTACCCATCCATATATTGATTCATGACAAACGAACACAATTGGGGGTGGCATGCCGTCGTTTGACTCACATCACCAGCACCAGGTAATGAATAAAGGAATCTATTCTATCCACTGGAGAGCTATAAAAAGGGAGGGAAAGGAAAAGGCTGTGAGAACACTTTACAGAGAGATCATGTAACCATGAGAGATTTCAAACATTTACACGGTCACATCAACATTATTGATCTCCCTATAAGCCTTCTTTCCTCAGATAGCATTAAGTTGAAACGTGCAGCTGTGAAGCCATTTATCACTCGTTGTTCTTGGTAACCGCATAAGCCTCCAAGGCTAGCTTCTCAATAAAACGATGAAAGGCAGTGTTATCAAGGCGTTCAGTGAAGGCATCTGCAGCTTGGTAATGAGCCGCAGCTCACTATACCAGAGGCAACAGAGGCAACTCGCGCGGAACTGATATCTGATAGAAATATGATTTGTTCGACCATGATGCTCTGGACATTGCACCTATGCAAATACTCCAGTGTTGTCAGCCTGGATAACAGCAGGTCAGCCAGGAGATGTCACTTCTTGACATGCAGCTTCCTGTTGCATTCGGAATAAGTCTTCAGTGTTCGTGGTCTCTGATCCTTCAAAGTTGTTTAATTATACCGACTCTTGAGCAGATGTTTTGACTTGTATCGCACAAGGCCCCTGACAGCTACTGGATCAGGCTACATATCTGTCGTAATCCCCTTCTGTATTATGGTAGTGTGGACAATCCAAGCTTTCTACTTACGTACTTCCCGGCAGGTCAGACTCCTTGATCTAGAAGCAAAGGCTCCCCTTTACGCCCAATTCTTGGAAACCACAGAGGGTCTTACAACTATACGTGCACTTCATTGGCAGCAAGGATTTGCAGATCAAAATGCCGAGCTCCTCGACAAGTCCCAGAACATTTTACACTATGTACTCCATTCAGCAGTGGCTGCAGGTTGTTTTGGACCTCCTCATGGCAGGGCTTGCGACCGTTCTGGTTACATAGGCTATTTTTGTGAGCAAGAAGACTAGCTCTGGAGCCCTCGGCGTTCCTCTTGTAAACCTGCTTTCATTTAGCGCAACATTAACATCGTTAATCACGAACTGGACACAGTTGGAGACTTCTCTAGGGGCAATTGTGAGAGTCAAACAATTTGTGACAGACCTGCAACTTCAACCGGCTAGGGACGAGATAGCCTGTCCAGAGGGCTGGCCGTGGGAAGGTCGAGTGGAATTTCGAAAGGTTTCTGCGTCATATGGGTAAGTCGTTTGAGCATCACCTTCGAGGCCAGTCAATTGAACTAAGGACTAAGATTGCTCCTAGGGGACATGTTTCCACCCCTGTATTGTGAAGTGTCTCGCTTAGCCTAGAGGGCGGCCAGAAGCTAGGCATTTGTGGGAGAACCGGAAGGTAAGGCTAGCAACGTCCTAATGAATGAGTAGCGACTAAATTCAACCAGTGGAAAGAGTTATTTGCTTGGTTGCTTTTTCTCTCTCGTGACGATCACGTCTGGCGAAATCTTCATCGGCGGTGTCGATATCTCAACTCTTCCCAAAGAGAAGCTTCACTTTGCATTGGTTCTAATTTCTCAAAATCCATTGCTTATTCCCGGTTCAATCCGTGACAACCTTTCCTTGGGAATAACATCAACTATCGATGATTCAGCGATGGTATCTGTGCTGAAGGACGTCGGACTTTGGTATCAAATTCGAGACCATGGTGGCCTGAGTGCCATGACACGCACTATATATAACAGAGCCTACGGCCGGATTTGATGAACACACCGAGAGATTGGCCATGGGGCTTCTTCGTGAGAAGCTGAAAGGACGGACTATAATCTCAATTGCCCATCAAATCAATACTGTGATGGACTCGGATTTGGTCATGGTCCTGAAGCACGGTACAGTATCTGAATTAGGAGCACCACAAGAGCTTTTGAGTAGGCGGGGCATGTTCTGGCAGTTGTACTCGGCAAAGACAACATAGAAATATAGAGTGAAAACTTCAGATCAATGCATACCTGTTGAGATTATCTCTATACCCTAGTAGCGGCTGGGAATGAGGGGACAAAGTCTCGTTTTATATTTGGCATCAACACGAGGAGTAAAAGGTTCTATCCCCTGATCTAGAATCTAGATATGATCTTAATACGAGTGAAATTCGTACTATAGGTATGGATTATTAATTTATTATCAACAAGAATAGTTGCCCGCTTATGCGGCCTTGTCGTGTCTTTTAGATGTTCTTTCTAGGTGTATACGAAGGCGCTAAAAAAGCACATTCTACGCAAGAGACTTTTCTACGCATAACCTTTTAATTTTCTGCCTGGCAAAAGCCCGGTTGGCCCGATGGCATCTAAAACCTGCCGTAGAGTATAGAAGAGTAGTGATGTGAGATGAAGCAAGAAATTAGTGCGTAAAAAAGATGGCGGATTGAGATAGAACTCTTAATAATGAAGAGTATAGATAAACCTAAGGGATGAAGACAGGGATGAACTTAACAACTCTCTACATCGTCTTTCTATGATATATAATAACCCTTTCTCCCTCCTTATAACGTCCATCTATCAAAACACGGTAGCTAGTTGTAGACTCTAGTGGTGATCCGGTTGCTGCAAATGTAGTTATCGAGTGGAAATCCAGCGAAGGTGACCGTAAGAATCGATGGATAAAGAAACAAGGGGCTCCGGGCCATACCATAGATCACGCACCAAATTCAAGCTCTGGCCCTTGATTCACAGACGATTTAAAATTTAGAATTGTTTGACAACCTTGTCTCCTGTGTACCTTGGATCGATCTTGAATTAAGCTACAATCTAGAGTTGGAATATAGTCCCCGCTTTCTTCATATGGTGGTCTTTTTCGTCGATTGGGTTGAATGTAGCTTGCACTAACGATGGAGTAAATATGTTGTGCATAGCGTTTTGCTATTTCTTTTTCTCACACTTACGATCTGTCGAATATAAATCCCAAGGCTATATTTCTCGTGCATAGCTCCACACCCTATATATATATATATCCACACCGGGTGCACAAGGGTACTGAATAGAAAACAGATTCCCCCCAAAGAGATAAGTTGGCATTCTTTTTAATTCCTACGGTTGAACAAATCTATAAAGGGTCCATTAATAAGCTTATGGCTTGATGACACAGTGTAGGTAGGATGAGGATAAGCAGCCTACAGACTAAGGTCCCCGAGGTCGGGAAGATTATGATAACGAATTTAATTCACCCTTTGGTCAAGCTAATGCTTAATTGAAACTGTCTGATTAAGCTAGGTAATAATATAACGTTTAACAGGATTTAAAGTGGGCGTGGGGAGATAGTGGATCTCAAAATATTCTAATACGAATGAGTAACCTTCACTGCCAAGCACATCTTGGTCAGCCCTAAGCTTCTTTGGAGCCGGGACACTCCGATATTTCCCACTTAAGTCGGCAAATTCATGTGCATCGGCAGTCTCACCAGGTAAATTGCAACCGTTCAGTGTCCAGCGCGAGTTTGCCGACTGGTAATGTCCGGTCTTATCTTAGATCTTCTCCAGCCAATCACAACCATCCAATCGCAGGACCCTAAAGAGGTAACTGATAACAGCCAGCACCAACCAATGACCGACGACGTGTATACCCTCGGTGAAAACCTTCCTTGTACTTCACCCGTGGGCCAGCAGAGTGGCTCTTTTGAAAATCTCCGTGCAGTTTTCCATTGAGATGTTGGTGCTCTAATTCTAGTGGCGTACCTAGACGCTCCACATCCCTGCCATGTGCACCATGGCATTACGAGAGCATGCCCTTATCTAACAATCAACATGCAGCATCCCTATCTAAGCTCAGGTCAGCGATCGTCATGCTGGTCCAGATTTCCCCGGGGTTGTGCGAATTCGGAGTTAGGGTCCGTACTATGTTCCTGATGCTGTGCGTCCGGCCCTATATGAGGCTGCTATCGTCCGCATCTGGGGAGCTTGATATTTTCATATGCCAAGTTAGTATTGGAGAGTTATATAAAGCGTACTTTCCATATCAATTGGAGCATTAGTCGCTGATTCCCAATTTGAGGCACATTGCCAACATCTTTCACATTTATTCTGTTGTTGGCTATATACTATCTTGAGGTCCCTGGTTATACACGTCTACGATATGTCGTCCGACGGGGTTATTTTCACAGCGCCTTTGTCCCAGAGTTTTGGATATGGAATTATCCTGGGACTAGGCTTTGCCTTTGCTCTGCTGATGATCTTTATTACTTGGGCTTTGAAACGGTGCGTCTCGATGCTTCATGCCATACAGTCGCATAAGCTGACTAAATACTTCCACACAGCTATCAGAATGAAGTCCAAACATCCGAAATGTTCTCAACTGCAGGCCGATCCGTCAAATCAGGACTGGTTGCCGCCGCCGTTGTTAGTAGTTGGACATGGGCTGCAACTCTCCTTCAGTCATCTGCAGTCGCATACAAATACGGTGTCTCTGGTCCATTTTTCTACGCATCAGGTAGGTTGCCACTCTATAAGTATGATTCGAAAAGTTCTATATCTGACATATTGTGGATCAATAGGTGCCACTGTCCAGATTCTTCTTTTCGCAACACTAGCTATCGAGCTCAAACGCCGTGCGCCGAATGCACACACTTTCTTGGAAGTCATCCGCGCTCGCTATGGAACCGTTGTGCACATTGTGTTCATAGTCTTCTGCTTGATGACCAACATCCTGGTTACTGCGATGCTGCTCACCGGTGGATCGGCCGTGATGACATCCTTGACTGGAGTACCTACCGCAGCAGCCTGCTTCCTGCTCCCGATTGGCGTGGTGCTATACACCCTCTTCGGTGGCATTAAAGCTACTTTTATCACAGATTACTTGCACACTGTGGTCATCCTGGTCGTCATCTTCCTCTTCGCCTTCTCCGCTTATGCCACAAACGCCGAGCTAGGATCTCCATCAAAGGTGTACGATGCGCTAGTTGCAGCCTCCCAGCGTCACCCGGTTGAGGGTAACGCCGAAGGCAGTTACCTTACCATGCGCTCTAAGGAGGGTGGCATCTTCTGGATTATCAACCTAGTTGGAAACTTCGGTACAGTGTTCTTGGATAACGGATACTACAACAAGGCTATCGCCGCCAGCCCCGTCCACGCATTCCCAGGATACGTGATTGGCGGTATCTGCTGGTTCGCAATTCCCTGGCTTTGCGCCAGCACAATGGGTCTCTCTGCGCTGGCACTAGAGGGCTCAAATCGCATGAGCTCTGACGACGTGACCGCCGGACTAGTTCTCCCCTTCGCAGCTGTCAAGCTGCTCGGCTACAGTGGTGCTGTCGCCACTACACTGATGATCTTCATGGCTGTGACATCTGCATTCTCGGCGCAGCTGATCGCCGTCTCTTCAATCTTCACCTACGATATCTACGCGGCCTACATCAACCCAAGTGCCAAGGGCAAGAGACTGGTCTGGATTTCCCACATGTCCTGCATCGTCTACTCGATCATCATGGCCGGCTTTGCGACCGGTCTCTACTACGCTGGCATTGGCATGGGATATCTCTACCTGCTGATGGGTGTGATCATCTCCTCCGCCGTCTTCCCAGGTGCCATGACCCTCCTCTGGAAGGGACAGAACCGTATCGCAGCAGCCTGTTCACCACCCCTCGGTCTTGCAGTCTCCCTAATTGCCTGGCTCGTTACCGCTAAGAAGCAATATGGAACCCTAACTGTCGACACCACCGGCTCCAAGTAAGCATTCCCTTTCCAACGTCAATACTACGAACTCAAATCTAACAAACTCCTCCAGTTACCCCATGCTCGCCGGCAATGTCGCCGCCCTTCTCAGCCCAGTGGTCTTTGTCCCACTCTTCACGTACATCTTCGGCCCCCAAAACTACGACTACGAATCCATGCGCGCAATCCGCAAAGTCGACGACACAGAAGTCGCCGCCGAAGCCCACGTCGACCTGGAACTAGTTCCAGGCGAGATGGGTCCCTCGCAAGATGAGAGCGAAGAAGAAGAACGCCTGCTCAACCGCTCTGCACTCTACGCGCGCACGCTGACAGTCTTCATGGCATTTGCCTTCCTGATCCTCTGGCCGATCCCGATGTACGGATCGTCGTATGTGTTCAGCAAGAAGTTCTTCACTGGTTGGGTTGTTGTTGGAATTATCTGGTTGTTCATTACCCTGTTTGGTGTTGTGGTGTTCCCGTTGTACGAGGGACGGGCGAGTATTGTTCGTGTTGTGCGGATGATGTCGCTTGATCTTGTGGGGAAGAAGCCTAAGGTTTACCGGGGCACGAAGGCTGGGGCTGATGATGTGGCTACGCCTTCTGGGGTTGCGACGCCCACGGATCTGGCGGAGAAGGATAAGAAGGCCTCGGAGAGGGAGGTTTGAGGTTCTTGATGGTGCTACCTTTTACTGGACCATTTCTTTGCCCTTTGGTCTTGGTTTAATATCTTGTTTACGGCTACATATACCCCTACTTGCTAGTTTATCTGAATCTGAAATTCATCCGCTTAATTATTACATGTTCCAATGAGGGTAGATAGTCCGTGGTAGCAAGTTAACATTCTATAACAACCATGTATATTCATTGTGAGAAACAAAGATGCTAGGCTGATCAGATAAAACTTCAAAGGTTAATAGCAAATAAAAAGAAAATAAAAAAAGTACCCAACGCCAAAGGGTAACTCCGCGGTATTAAGCTGCAACGTTCGTCTCCTGTTATACCATCCTTCCGCCTCCCATCCCCGTAAAAGTTGCTGCGTCGTCATGCTAGTGGGATTTGAACATCTTTGGAAACTCATTTGTATCCAAGTCCACCCTGTGCTTGAGGGGGAGGCTGCAGAGGAGGCTGTTGCTGCCAGCCTCCTTGGGCCTGAGGGGGCGGCTGGATGCCATATTGCATGCCTGCCGGAGGTCGCGTTTCAGGCGTGATGTCAGGTCGGTCACTGATGTAGTCATTGTTAGTATTATTACCCAGCTTACCAAGATGATGGTATCGGAGTATTTCAGGGTAGAGCCTACCGTAGGTCTTGTGTATAACGGCATGTGTAGCATTGGGCCTCCTATATAGTACGTAAACAATGGAGTCAAGACATGATTGATAGAATCGTATTTACCTTGTACTTGTGCATAGCAAGGGGAATCAATGGCTGCAGCGAGGTAAAAGTTAGCTATCTGGAACTGTTTCTCGGGACGACGTTCAGCCGAGCATGAACTCACAATGAAGCAAATAGTGAAAAACGGCCTTGAAGAAGCATTAGTCAAGTTCGAACTACCCCGATGGGGTATTTGGGGACGTAAACATACCATCGGGTGATGCAGTGACCATTCCAGTGTTGGCCTAAAAGCGGAGAATCAATAAACCATCATAGGGCCAATGGACCACTGACGTCAGAACTTACAGTTGTAGCAGTATGCGCGAACATGCTCATAACCCTCTAGCTGAGAAGAGAACTCTGTATTTATCGTCAGTATCTCACTCAATATGTATGACAGGTTATGTTCGCAACGTCAACAGCACGGATGCGATACCCGTCACTTAATATAACTCCTGGGACAGGGTCCACTCTGGTTTCTGGGTCAAAACAAAAGGACTTACCATGCGTTCCGAATGTAATACAAAAGGCCATGATGATCGCGAGATGGGAAAAAGTTGGCACACAATTACGACAGAGAATCAACAGAGAGATGAGCTATTTGAGGAATTGAAGGTCGATCAAAGACGAAGGCAGCGGGATTGGGGGTGTGGCGCTGTGGCTTGGCGGTCTTGGCAAAGTAACACGTGATGTCAGCCATAGTGGTGCGTGATTGGCCAAGCGCCCCTGTATAAAAAAGCACATGTGATTGTCGATTCCAGCAGGAACCCGTAGACTAGGCTATTAACAGGTACATTTAGTGTAGTGCACGAAGTTCTCTCCGAGGGCCTAAACTCGGGCAAACCTTTTTTTTTTGATTGTTTTATGTATTTTGGGCAGATGCGCTTAATTCACTAATAGCTGTTCACCATAGGATAACAGCCCCGAAGACCAAATATTAGAAGACAAAAGAGTCGCTTGAAAAACGCATTTCTCCGGATATCACCTCCCCATCAGTGTAGCACGTTGAGCGTAGACATATCAATCGTAGTTACTGGGTCTTGAAGAGCAGAATTGCGCAGTGTCCGAGGTAAAAGTAGATGAAATGCTTGGTTTCTGTTGAACAAAATATTAGTCACTGGTTGTCAACGTAAGGGTTCTGGTATCCACAGACCATGGGTAACAAAGCTTCCAAAGTTACGACCAACCACGCAGTGCCAGGTAGCGCCCTTGCGGGAGTCAAACTGATGTATGGGGTTAGAAGTGCGATCGGCGCGGGGTAGGATTGGCGAACCTCTTTCTTGATGTACTGGGCAATATCCTATAAATTGTTATCATCATGTTCATATCAAGTGGTTGAGGAGTGCGCATACCTTTTCAACTCTGAACTTCTCCGTGGCCTCGATGGCTGAGGGGTATGTTAGCCTTGTTTATCCAGCGCGCGCTCAATGTTTCATACCAAGGGCAATAGCCTCCTGCTGCATATCCTCGGTCTAGAAGATGTGTCAGAATCAATTGGCTGTTGCCTATCCTCATGAGTGTCCTTACCATGTCCACAGACTTAATCTGCGCTGCACGGAGCATTTAGCACTTAGCCACTAAACTCACGAAGGACAAACTTACCCTCCATAGGCTCCTTCTTCTCGGCTGGGGGAAGCGCCATTGTTAGTAATTGCGATATGGAAAGAACTTCAAAGGGGTGTGTCGGTGATGCGATACAAAAGAGACTGGGTAGCTAATCTCGCGATAACGTGAAGCAACCGTAACTTTATTGCCGGTAGACAAACACACCGCCCGCGCATCAGACCGCCCGCGGCACTATGAAAGAAGAAAAAAAAGTTTTTTTCATACAAACTTTGAGTCTTCACACTCACCACAAAATCCCAAAATGGAGAGCACAAGAGTGTTCGTGGGTGGTCTCCCACCAACATGCACCAATGATCAGCTTAAGAAACATTTTGCAACTCGCTTTCAAGTCACCGATGCTCATGTCCTACCCAAACGTAGGATGGGGTTCGTCGGCTTCAAGAGCCATGAAGCTGCCCAACAAGCTGTGAAGCACTTCAACAAGACATATATGAAGATGTCAAAGATCGCTGTAGACATCGCTCGTCCGGTATGTCACTTCTCAGCTCCTTTGCTTCAGCTACCCTCCTTTCGCCTGTGCACGCTGACCAATTAAGGTGGTCTTGAGACTGACCCGTATTATTGCAGATTGATTCAAATGACGCCGAGGATGCTCACCCCACACGAAGACGTGATACCACGAATGTTAATGATGCATCGCTGGATAACAACCTCAAGCGCAAGAGGGACGGCGAGAAAGACCCCAAGCTACAAGAGTACCTTTCTCTTATGGGATCGTCATCAAAAACTCGGACATGGGCCAATGATGATGAAATGATCAAGCCGGCTGTGGACACTGTTCCCGTTATTAACCAACCCGCGCAGGAAGAAGAGATCCAGGAGTTGCCTTCACACCGGAAAAAGGCAAAGACAGAAGAACCCCCTATGGTAGCAGAGCCTGAGCAGCCTGAGCCTATGGTCATTGACAAGAGTGAGGAGCAAGAGGTTCAAGAAACACCTGAACAGGACAACTCTGCGGAGCCTGAAGTGGAGGCCGCACCTGTGTCTGATGCAGATTGGCTACGGTCTAAGACGAGTCGTCTGTTGGGCCTTCTCGATGAGGAAGAGCAAGATGAGTTCGATCAACACAAGGCCGCCGCGCCGGTTACTACGACGACTACTGTGCCGGCCAAGGCTGCTTCACCTGCCTCGTCTGACGATGAGTCGCCGCAGCGTGACGAGGAATCGCGCACTGCGGCCATTGAGAAAATTGCGCCCAACACGACTGACGTTGACAGCATCACCGAGGCAACGCCGGAAGATCCGAATATTGATCTTATTCGGAACTCCGCCCGTTTGTTCCTTAGAAATCTTGCATACGACACAACAGAATCGGATCTCCAACCGATTTTTGAACGCTTTGGAAAGATTGAAGAGGTTAGTACTTTGTTTTTTGCTTTTTCAACACTGCCCAACATGTTCCCTCCAATCGGGCAGCTGGCTTTCAGCCTGCTTGCCACGAGTGCTCGTATGATGACTTTCCCGATAGGGACATCTGATGCAAAATTGCATATGATGTTATCAGGACAAGATATTTTAGTAGATGCTTCTTGACTATCTGAAAGAGCCAACTCAAACCCACTTTTGCACCTTCACACATTATATTCAATGACCTTGAGTACTAATTGGATATAGATTCACATTGCTTTTGATACCCGCTCTACAACCAGCAAAGGCTTTGCTTATGTGCAATATGCCGATGCCGATGCGGCCATTGATGCTTACCAGACTCTTGATGGAAAGCATTTCCAGGGTCGTTTGCTCCATATCTTGCCTGCTTCTGCGAAGAAGACATACAAGATTGACGAGTACGAATTGTCAAAGCTTCCCCTGAAAAAGCAAAGGGAGATCAAGCGGAAACAAACCGCCGCTGGGTCCTCATTCAGCTGGAACTCCCTGTACATGAACGTGAGTTTGCCTTTCTACCATACATGAAAACATTGAGACTAATTTTCATATAGGCCGATGCTGTAATGTCATCAGTGGCTGGAAGGCTCGGAGTCTCCAAATCTGAATTGCTTGATCCCACCTCTTCAGAAGCTGCTGTCAAGCAAGCACATGCTGAAACGCATGTGATCCAAGAAACGAAAGCCTACTTTGCCTCGAATGGGGTAAATATTGATGCTTTCAAGCAGCGTGAACGTGGGAATACGGCTATTTTGGTCAAGAACTTCTCATACGGTGTCACTTCGGCGGAGCTCAGGAGTCTGTTCGAACCATATGGCAAGATCATCCGACTCTTGATGCCACCGAGTGGCACTATTGCTATCGTGGAGTTTGCGCAACCCGACGAGGCCCAAAAGGCTTTCAAGGGTATGGCATACCGCAAGATGGGTGATTCCATCTTGTTCCTGGAGAAGGCGCCGAAGAATTTGTTCGATGGTTCAGCCGCTCCACGCGCACTTGCTCCCGAGACTCGGGGCAAGGATCAAGGATTCTCAACTGCAGACACTTTTGCTGCAGATGAGGCCGATGACAGCGTAGCAACCACAACACTCTTCGTAAAGAACCTCAACTTCTCAACCACCAATGAGAAGTTCCTGGAAGTTTTCCGATCACTGGATGGGTTTATCACCGGTCGCATCAAGACCAAACCCGATCCCAAGCGACCAGGACAGACTCTCAGCATGGGTTTCGCTTTTGCAGATTTCAAAACGAAAGCTCAAGCCCAGGCTGCTCTTTCGGCTATGAACGGCTACAAGTTAGATCAGCACGAGCTTCTCATTCGCGCATCTCACAAGGGCAAGGACGCCGCCGAGGAGCGCAGACGCGAAGATACCGCAAGGAAGGTTGCGGCGCGCCGAACGAAAATTATCATCAAGAATTTGCCGTTCCAGGCCACGAAGAAGGATATCAGATCTCTGTTCGGCGCATACGGACAACTTCGGTCTGTGCGTGTTCCTCAGAAGTTCGATCACACTGCTCGTGGTTTCGGTTTTGCAGACTTTGTAAGCGCTCGCGAAGCGGAAAATGCCATGGACGCGTTGAAAAACACGCATCTCCTGGGGAGGCGATTGGTTTTGGAGTTCGTGAACGAGGAGGCCGTCGATCCCGAGGAGGAGCTCGCGCGCCTAGAGAAGAAGGTAGGAGAGCAGATGGACAGGGTCAAACTTCAACAGCTTACTTCTGGCGCCGGGCGCAAGAAATTCACTGTAGGAGGGCAGGAGGAAGAGTGAAGCCCTCGTCCCTTCTCCCTTTGACAAGGACACGGCCATGGATTGGCTTGTTAACATCCCTTGCAGGGAAAAGGTGGATTAATGTACCATGTACGATTACTTGCATACTACCATAGCTACAATATGGCAATAAAAAGATACCCCGAATACTTTTGAATACTTTTGAACACGTTCTTTGCGGCTGTCAATTACCCTGCAGTAGTCCCGTCCCTCGTGCGTCTCGTGCCCTCTTGATCCAGGCGTAACTGTAACCCTACTTTACCTTACTGTGCATGCTACACCTTTCTTTTTTCCCCCACAACTTCGATTAAACTGCCTTGGATTGCAGGGTCATTTCCCCTAATGTAGCTTATCCTTTTGATGGTACGCAGGACTATCATCAACAGAGATCAGCCAAGCCTGCATTCCGGTGATGATGTCTGGCGGTGGTCGAGCATTCCACGTCCCGTGCGAGAAGACGATGTCGTTGGACCACCAACATTCCTGCGACGCGATGATTGCCACTGATTATTGTGTTTTTTTGTTGATGCTGGTCCGAGCGATGGATTTTGAAGGTTACTTCGTGCTGTACAAAATCTCCGACCCACTCATCACTGGTTCGTGCTGCTGAGCATCCCTTGCATCGTGGACGACTTCCTTCATATCGAGCCCTGTCTTGACTCCTGATTTGCTGCGGCAAGGTCGGCTTACCGTCGTCCTTTGGTCCTCTGCTCCCCACACGGCCTGGATGTGCGCAGGCTAGGACCGGGACCTGCCCAGGAGTATGGACAAGGCGTTCGAGGGACGTAGGCCAGGCAAAGTAGACCTGGCGGAGCAATGTTGCTACTGGGGCTACAGAACCCCTCTCCAAAGGGGAGTTATGGTTCCCTATAAACTCCATCTTGCTCGCTCTCACATTCTCTTTCCCAGGTTCTTACATTCTCTTGACATCTTGCGTTCTTTAGGTCGTTGTTTGTGACTGAGCTGCGTTCTTTGCCAGGCAGTAAGCATTTGACGGTGCCTCTCAGTACCCCTCCTCATTGGAATCTGTCATTCTTTTCGAGACGCCCGTCCTTGGTTCCCTCCCCATGGCTTCTGACTGGCAACCCGAGTGCCTGGTCACTCAGAACCAGCAGTCACTGGACCCTGTTGGAGTTCATTCTGATCGAGCTCTTCAGAATACCACTGGGAATGTCCAGTCTTATTCGGACCCGTTGGCTCATGCTGATATCACTGCTCGTGAGGATCCGCTCCATCAGCTTGGCTACAAGTATTCTCATGCCCCTCATCCTCCTCAACCCTTGTCGGCGCCTGGCTTGCATCATCATCAGCATGTAGCGGCACGGCTTCATCAACGCAAGCTTCGCAGACTTAACTCGGTTGGACCCAACTCTCAATCTCGCCGGGCACGAAGCAGCTACCTCAAGTCTCAGAAGTACTTGGAATACCGTGCTCGCCCTCGTCGTGATACTGGGAAGGATGGAGAGCCGGTGTGGTCTGACGAGTTGGAGGACGCTTTCCAGCAGGGTAGGTTTATACCACCATAGTGATGTATTGACCACAAGCTGACAACCGATTCCAGCCCTCGAAGCGAACCCTCCCATGGGTCGGAGAAAGTGGTCTGAACGGGGCAAATCGTATGGCCGCAACGAGCTGATTGCTGAGTACATCTTCAAGTTGACCGGCAAGCGGAGGACCCGCAAGCAGGTGTCAAGCCATCTGCAGGTCCTCGACTCTTTCCTGAAGGGTGATCCCGATTGTGAGTTTCAAATATGAAGGATCTCTACGTCTTCTCTTTACTAATACACCATGTTAGGGGAGCGACTTGTGCGTGAGACATCACCAGAACGCTCGTCGAGTGTGCATGGGTCAGCACCCGCTCCTAAATGGAGGTCGGCAGTCGAGCACCCTTCGGCATCCAGCCACTACGGCAGCCACACACACCCCTCTTACCATGACCACATGAGATCCATGCAACCATATGCTGGAGATCTCCCACCGCCACACTATCCCCTTGGCTCCAATCTGCAGGAGGCTGCTGCCAGCACCATTCATGGCTTTAGCTTCGACATGTGGGTCAGCGCTCCTCAGCAGGCCAATGGTATTGACAAAGCATTGCATGCATACACTCGTCTACAGGGTGATCTGCACCACCCCGTTGCACCACCCATGCCTCTTGAGCAAGTGAATGGGTGGCGGTCTTCTTTCCCTGCACTGGCTTCCATGGTGGATGACATCAACAATCCCCTGGATTGCGATATCATTTTGTTAGAAGTCAACCTTGAGCTAATGACCGATTTCCCTCCTGCGAGATCGCGTCTCGGAATCCAGCTGGACCTTGACTACGGTCACCCCAGTGCTGGTGATGTGTTGGGAGTCAGCCAGATGGACAACTGGACCTGCCGCACGCATATCTATGAAGATGGCCAGGGGCTCCGAGAGAGTTACCACGACCTACCCAAAACCCAGTCGACCAAGGTCAAGCCTCTCTTCGAATCATCTTGGTGGGCTCAGCTTTTCACTCATTTGACTCAAGAGAAGCGTATGGCCGAGGACTCTGGAAATCCCCAGGCTGCTCGCGACGCTGACAACCAAACACGCAACTACTTGCGCTCATTGAGTGCAGTCCAAGAGCTCCGTGCCACATCGCCCAGTTCTCGCCGGCTTTCCAACCAATACCAAGGCCACCACGGCGATGAGAGCAAGCGCATGGCCATTCTCGCCTGGAAGTTCCGACAAACCCGGCCTGGCGAAGTTGGCACAACTACTTGGAAGCGACTCATTCCGCCGCCGGACCGGACTACAACCAACAGCCCGCGCCCAGTCTCCGGTGTTGATCTTCCTCCCCTCTCTCTGGATTCCATCCTTCTCAACAAATCCTCCCACCAGGGTGTCTACCCGGCCCCTCAGCCCCATGACCTCATCCACCACCCGAGCCAATCCCACTCGCAATGGCCTATGTACCAACCATCCCACCATAATAACATGGCTAATCTCTTTAATTCTGCCGATCAACTCGACTTCATGACATCCATCAGCAAAGCCGAAGACAGCCTCAATGACAAAACCGCCGTCACCTCCGTGTTGGACTCATTCTCCGCCAGCCTCGCACCAGAGAACATCCCATCCACCAGCCTCCACGGTTCCAGTGGTGCACCAGTCATGCTCAATGTGCACGACCTACCGCTCTCCCACCCCGTAATGGGCTACCCCATGGGTCACGAAGCGTCCCACTACGTGCCCCCTCAACAGCACAGCGTGAACATGCACGACAGCAACAGCGTGCTAGGCTACTACGGCTCTAACACGCAACCGCTTGATGATCTCAGTCACGGCCAGGCCTCATGGGGTGCGCACTCCACTTCCATTCCCGGAGATGTCGGCACCGGCAGCTACCACCTCCCTTACCAGGCGGAGCACCATGGACATGGATCTGTGTCGCGCGAGTCGCAGCAACCACACCATTTCGACGGTATCTTGCCATCGGATGACCTAATGGATAAGATCGTCGGGCGCATGTCCAATGGTCCCAGCATGCATGGGGCGGGCCCCGATGCGTACGATAACGCCACGGTGGATGCGGTATAACGACATATTTTACCAAAACTTAAGTAATGATAATCATTCTGGGAGTGGTCTTTTGTATTTTTTTCTGTGATTTTCCTTTTATTTTCTTTATTTTCTTTATTTTCTTCTATTTTTTCTTATTTTCTTATTTTCTTTTCTATTTCTGTCTTTTTTTTTTTGGTGATACAATCGGGATAGCAGGGAATGTCTTGGGTGGCGTTTGAAGGAAAATACTTTTGGAATACTCTTTGGACTTTTACTTATACTTGGAACTTGGAATAATGCGGAATACTATACTCCGTACCATAATCACCAATTACTTTTCTTCTATTTGGCTATTATATTCTCCAATTGTAGTAATATCTCCCCTCTGTCGGCTAAATTGTCCCAATCAACCACTTTAGCCGCAACACAGTGGGGCAATTCTGGGGATTTCCCAGCCAAAGAGGCCAACGAGAGACCAATTGAGGTATAATCGCTTGATTTAGCCTGGACCTGTCTGTCTTTTTTTTGTTTTGGGGATATTTGAGATGATACCACCTAGGTAGGCGGGGTCACTTATATACCCCTCCATGCCCCAATTTCTTGTCTTCTTCCTCCTTAGACTTCTTTAAACTACATTCACAATGGTTGCCCCTACTGTCAAGCTTAGCAACGGCCATGAGATGCCCATTGTGGGTTTCGGCCTCTGGAAGGTCAACAACGACACTTGTGCCGACCAGATCTACAATGCCATCAAGGCTGGCTACCGTCTCTTCGATGGCGCCTGCGGTACATTCCTCCTCCCCCGAACCCAAGCTCTAATTGACTCTAACACCATTAATCCCAGACTACGGTAACGAAGTCGAAGCCGGCCAGGGTGTAGCCCGTGCCATTAAGGACGGACTCGTCAAGCGCGAGGAGCTCTTCATCGTCTCCAAGCTCTGGAACAGCTTCCACGAGGCCGACAAGGTCGAGCCCATCGCCCGCAAGCAGCTCGCCGACTGGGGCGTCGACTACTTCGATCTGTACATCGTGCACTTCCCCATTGCCCTGAAGTACCTCGACCCCTCCGTGCGCTACCCTCCCAGCTGGACCACCGCCGAGGGCAAGATCGAGTTCGCCAACGCCCCCATCCACGAGACCTGGGGCGCGATGGAGACCCTCGTCGACAAGAAACTGGCTCGCAGCATCGGTGTCAGCAACTTCAGCGCACAGCTACTGATGGATCTGCTCCGCTATGCCCGCGTCCGTCCCGCTACCCTCCAGATCGAGCACCACCCCTACCTCACCCAGACCCGTCTTGTTGACTACGCTCAGAAGGAGGGCATCACTGTTACTGCTTACTCTTCTTTCGGTCCTCTGAGCTTCCTTGAGCTTGATCTTAAGCACGCTAAGGATACTCCCTTGCTCTTCGAGCATGCTACTATCACCGCCATTGCTGAGAAGCACGGCCGTACCCCTGCCCAGGTCCTGCTGCGCTGGTCTACTCAGCGTAACGTCGCTGTTATTCCTAAGAGCAATGACCCTACTCGTCTTGCTCAGAACTTGACTGTCACTGATTTCGATCTTGAGACTAGCGAGCTTGAGGCTATTAGTGCTCTGGACAAGGGTCTTCGTTTCAATGACCCCATTGCTGTAAGTTTGGTTTCTACGGAGTATTGACTATTAATACTGACTTTTTCTTTCTTTCTTTCTTTAGTACGGTCTTGGAATCCCCATCTTCTAAGCGTGTCCAGACAAAAACCCTTGGAGACGGATGAAATCCCGTGTCCGCCGTATCCGGAGAGGGAAATCCTCCGCGATATTATGACGATTTTGATGCCTTGGATAAATTAAATACAAACATATCATTCTCTTTTTTTTGCCAATCATATCCTCCAGGTGTTCCTTTTAGAGTACAAATTTTAATTGTCGTAGATTATCGTTGGTACATCGTGTTGGGACTGTGTATAAGTCGAGTCGATGATCAATTAACGCCAGAACAACCAGTATAGCTCATTTTTAGTTGACAATACAAATAACATTACCTTTGAATCTTAAAGAACAGTGGAGTTATCATATTTTGTAAATACAATTGAAGCTATTCCCGACCGTACAAATCTCGTCGAACGGGTGTAGATAGCCAATTCCGCCAAGACGTGCCGATCTCGATGATCCGCCATTTTTCTCCAACCTCCGTCTCTGTCAACTTCCCAATAACACGAACCTCACAAATCTCCCAATGGTGTCTCCTACTCTAGCGCGCTTGACCGCGCAGGTCCACATAACTGGACTTCCAATGCCAAAGAACCTATCAGAAAGCAAGCTACTACTAGCCGCGCTCCAGAAATTCGGAGAAGTATTAACATACCGCAACCTCAAGGTACAGCGTCCTCTCCCAAGTACCATTTACAAAACGCCTGATCTAACAATTCCCTTAGTACGACACAACCAACAACTCACCAAACCAAAACCGCCCGATCGTCGCCATCTTCGAGACATCCGACGCAGCAGACCGCGCGATAGCAGCTTCGCCCATAACCATTCCCCTACCGACACCCACCTCCACATCCACCTCTAAATCTCAACCTTCAATCTATACCCCCTTCACATCTACCAATTCACCATCCAATACCGCGCGCTCATTGACCCTCGAAATCCAACCCTCCCGCCACAACCACGCTTCCGCCCTCAAACGCAGTCCCTTCTACTCCACCTACAACCTTTTCAAAAACAACCCCATATACGAAGATCTGATCAGCGACGAGACCGGTATCCCGCTCAAAGAACTGGCTGATACGCTCTCGAGCAAGAAATATCCCATCGGCGCGGGCGTCAAGTCTAATATCCAAGAGGAGAATCGGCGCATGGGCGCGACGAGTTTGGTGAATATGTGGAAGGAGGGGATGGGGATGGAGATGGAGGGTGAGAACGAGGGGGAGCATTCTGGTGAGAATCCATTTGCGATTGAACATGGCGGTAGTATTAGGGAGCCTGGGGAGGGATTGGACGAGAAGCAGAGTTCGGTGGTCTGAATTGGAGACCGGGGTTTGGCCCTTTCTTGTTGCCTATATGGTGACTAGAGAGGGGAGAACCTTCTTTTTCTATTCTGGACTTCTGTGGCTGAAGCCGGATCAGCGAATCCAGCCGAAGACGCCCTCCCCTTTTCTGGCAGTTGCTTCGGCTGTGAGCTGAAGGCGCGGATGGGGTTCCCCTCTTGATATCACACGGCTGCGGTTTGATGTGAGTGACTTGTAGTCAGGACCTGTTTGCTTGCGAAAGCCCGTTCTTCGATCTGGTCTGTTAGCCATGACCGCCGAGCTTCCTCGGTTCATGAAATCTACATGACCAACATGGATCATTCTGCCGGGTAGACCATATCAACGAACATGTCCCCAGCAAAACCAATTGGCTTGCTGGGTCACCAGGCCGGTCCCAGGTGACTGCGAAATGCAGAGAGTCTACGAATGGTTAGACCAGCCGATCGTGGCAGTCAACTACATGTATATACAGTTCAATCTTGTACAAAACGAGCATGATACTTCTTACACCCCCGGCATGGTCTTTCACCTCCGACAGCCGCCTTCTAGTGTCAGGTGACTTACCTCACTTGCTAGAATGGATTGGATACTTGCTGCACATAATCGAAATTGTCCAATACGAAGAAATGGTAGTCGATAGAGCTAAATAGGTAGAAACTCGGGTCAATATCAGCCATGAGTCTCCCGCTCCTTCATTTGTTCTTCACATCTTCAATGATTATAACTTCCACTTCCACTTATTCTCTACTACATTGCCGCCATTATCTGTAATTTCACCATCGAATAACTCCAACACCCGTGCCGGTCTTAGCTTTCCTAAGCAAGCTCACATTTGGGATTTGATAGTAGTTCCCACAAACGATATGGTCCCAACTGAACTGGCTGTCTTGGAAAGTTAGGCTACCCGACCTAAGGAGGAGGAGGAGAAGGGATCCTCGACAGCTAGGCACACATAACATAGGGAAGTCGACGGAGTAAATTGTGATGTCGAATGCCACATGATGCACACAGTGCAAGTAGATCTCGTCGACACCGAATGAGAGTGAGCCTAAAGATGGTCCACGGAGCGCTGGATGGAACCGGACATGTAGACAGTCGAGCAGCGCCATGTCATTTTCATCGCCCGTAGCAGATCACATCACCGACAGCTGTGCGAGTTGACGGCATAATCTCCAGATCAGTTGTGTCTGAAGAAGTGATAATCACAGAGGTGATCCTACCAGTGTGGCTATTCCGCAGACTAAGCATCTTCCTCGCTCATTCGGAGTAGATGAGGATGTCTTGGGAATCGACGTTCGGGGGACTTGAATTGGCGTCTCCATTGTGAAAGTGAGTACCTCTTTGTAACGGCTCTGAACATAAATCTCGAGATGGACGATAGTGCTGGTCGGTGTTCACCTCAAGCTTCTGGTAGCAATATCACCGAGATATTGATATATACAGCTTGTCTATCACGTAGCGTTAGGGCATCTAGCAGGATTTTCGACTTCTGCACCTTGGATCCCACAATGGCTTTGCTCATGATCTTTCGCATGCTTTGGTGACTTGAAATGTGTCACATACCTTCATCAAAGATAAGGAGTGCAAGTCGGGACATGCGAACAAAACCATGGCCCAAAAGATCAGTAAGGACAGCATATGTCGAAACAACAACACGGACGTCTTTGAGAGGTTTGTCCCAGACACCCTGTTCAGTCATCTATCCAGACTTGGCCAAGCTTCAGTTTTCACAGAGAGGATTTGGCTAGTGATAACTTCATTTTGTTGATGCATATGTTGCTCGCGATATGTCCGGAAGGGAGATATGATAGGGTCCCATCAACGCTCTTGAATTTCAAACAAACGGCAGATACCAGGACCATGATTTTCTCCGAGGATATCTTGGAATCGAAAGCTCTCACAATACGTGGACCATGTCTTATACCGAGTAGACATTTGAATTGCTTGAGCTTTTGCTGGTTGTAGGCAGATCTTTGCTGTCTTGAACGAGGTGCTGTAGACTTTGGAGGGAGCCTCACTCCGATTGACAGGCTTGGGCTTTGTCAACTGAACGGTCACGCCCCAGCCTTATTGTGGTGAACTCGGGATGTTCAAGGGTCTCGTGGCTATGACATGATACTATTAGATTCTGCAATAAGAATGTTGATATGGAAGTGTCTAGCGTGACTGCTGCGTGCAGATGCGAGACGACATACCTCCTGTGGTCATAGTGGCGGCTGATGGCTTGCATTTTTGGAAGGTAACTTTGTGTACCTAACCCCTTTCTCGATGTGGGATTTCAGGTTCGGTGACTGGGAAATGATAGAGCTTTTCTTCCAGGTCGAGGGGTTCGTTGATTCAGAAATCTGGACACTTTGAAGCCTCGAGACGTAGGGGATTGTACATCAAAATGGGGATCATCAGCAGCATCATTGGCTTATCTGGCGTGGTATAGTCCGTGTCGTCAAAGTGTGTAGCTGAAGCTTTAAATATATGCGAAGTGGTTTTGTATAGCTGGAAGAATAATGGTGCCAACTTGTAGTGGTGATTGCGAAACTGCCTTTGGAAGGTACAATCACATTGTCGCCTACTCCACAACGAGAACCAGCACCGTCGCGACCGGAACATGCGGTCCAACCACCTCCAAAGAGAACCCCGATAAGAATAAAGGGGATGAGCCGTGGCCAGGGCAACTATCGGTCTCGATGATGCGGATTCACATTGTGGAGTAGGTAGAAGTGATGTATTTGTGGAGGACGACGAGTGAGGCAGAGAAGGTGGCGACATTGCAGATCGAAAGATGC
The DNA here is from genome assembly GCA_019190355.1 of Penicillium palitans. Lineage (NCBI taxonomy): Eukaryota > Fungi > Ascomycota > Eurotiomycetes > Eurotiales > Aspergillaceae > Penicillium > Penicillium palitans. The sequence goes on from JAHAQQ010000015.1 coordinate 472,839, forward strand.
CGAGCGAATTCTTCACGTCTTACTCTAGTCCTGCAGTTTGCACATTTCACAGTAAGGCACACACGGCCCTCTTCTATGAGCCGTTTGGGTCACCACAGCTATACCCGGCTGCTGGATGCGCCCGAGAGGATATGAACATCCTTGCCTTCGGTCTTTGCCTTGTTAAGATCAGACACCTAGGCATTGATAGGTCGAAGAATCTGGAGGTCACAGACGGAGAAGAGACGTCCAATGAGCTTGACTTGAGATACCATCGACCGAGTTGCGCCACGATATGGGGATTGTCCTGGATGTTGAGCATTCTGACACCGAACGGCTGCAATACCCTGAAACCACTTGTCGTAGTACGGTAGTCAGCGCATCATATCCTTCCCAGTGTAAGTCAGCCGCGGACCTTATTAGAACCAGGTCGTCGTGCTGAGGTTCTTCACGTAAGATTTGCGATCCTGATGGCGAGCCGCGCGGGATGGACGGGTGCCCGGAGAGTGGTCGACAAATACATTAGCGAGCTAAGTAGACTCAACTTCATCGCGGCTCTCAAAGGCCGACTGATGGCCATCCGTAGAGACGAGTTGGTATGGTGATTTGGAGGAAGGAAGACGGAGAAGAGAAGTAGGAAGGAGAGGGAGATCTTGGGGATGTTCCAACGTTGCCTATCAGGTTACCCAAAGACAACATTGCTTCCTTAAATCTAATGCAAGGGGATAATATTTGAACTTAAGAAAAGAGGTTTAGAACTTTAGCTATCTACCCGGAGTCTAGAATAGCCGATGGAGATGGTTGAGGAGGACGCTAGAAATGAAAGAAAGCAAGAATTATATCGGCTGGATTCAAAATCTCAGATCTCAGGCGTGCGTCAAACCAAGGATGCAGCACTACCCCAGGCTTTGTCTCCAAAGTGTGAGTGCTGGACTAAATGCCTCTGCTATTATTCGATAGATAGGGGAATACTTTGCACCGCAAATGGAAACACACTACACCGTATTCGTATGTGTCTTCACATATTAACTTTGGAGCCCCAGGATCTGAAATGTGGATGAAACTATGAAAGCTTCATAGACTAGCCCAGAAGCAGGTGATTCCCGCAAAAGGGGTGAGTGGCAGTGCCAGGTCTCAGCACATTTCTTGGCGGACCTAAAAATATGGTACCGCCAAGACCCAATTAGCGCTCGTGACACTCCGCGCCAGCGGAAACGACTTGGCATATTGCCCCCCTATCTTGATGAAATGACATTCAGAGCCCTTTTCCAAGCCAAATGTGTCAGGAGACTTCCATGTTCTATGACTCCAAGAACGTCTTGAATGATACTCGAGTGCACAGGTTGTGCCTCCCCTAAGCGCCTACCCCGGGTACACCGGGTAAGGGGGTCTCTTGGCATTACTACACTCTCATTTCCCAAAGGAAAACTCAATGCCAAGCACCAGAAAACTGGGCAGTGCTGAGAAGAGCTGCACCCAGAACAAAGTCAGGCAGCAGGATTGGCTACGCCAATGTCTTGGGTTATCGCTATGTACATAATCCCGCTCATACGGCGCCTCGGTGCCAAGTGACTGGTTTCATCGTGATGATTCGATATAATCTGATGGGTTCCATTGTCTCATTGCCTTTTTGTTCCAGGAGATGCGCACTCATATTCTCCTTCTGATCTCAATGCACTTAACTTCTGCTCTTCATCTCTCAGTCCCATGCATTTCTTCCGATGTCGGTCACCGCTCGGCTCGTGTCAAATGAGGCCAGTTATTATGTCTAGGTGGCTGGCCACCCTTTTGGCCTGCCTTCTCATACAAAATGCCATCGCGATTGAGGTTAATCCTGAGGATGAGAGTGGGTTTATTCGAAATGCTAGCTAAACAACTCAAATGACTGACATGTATCCTTCCCGATAGCCTCCCTCAAAAATGCCGCCAAGACCGTCGCCACCACCATGATGGATTTCTACAATGCCCGCGACTCGAAAGATATTCCGGGGAAAATGGACGATACCTGGTGGGAGGGTGGTTCGATGTTTATGACACTCATCCAGTACTGGTATCTTACAGGCGACAGCCAGTTCAATGATGCCATCCAGGAAGGCATGTACTGGCAAAAGGGCGAAAATGACTTCTTCCCAAGCAACTACTCCCAATACTTGGGCAACGACGATCAAGTGTTCTGGGGTTTAGCAGCGATAACCGCCGGAGAACTGAACTTCCCAGAAAGAGAAGACGAGCCCTCGTGGGTTTCACTGGCCGAGGGTGTCTTCAATGGACAGATTCCTCGCTGGGATATGAATAATTGTGGTGGAGGTTTGCGATGGCAGATTTGGCCTTACCAGGATGGATATAATTTGAAAAACGCCATCTCCAACGGCGGCTTGTTCCAGCTGTCAGCTCGTCTGGCATTATATACCAAGAACGCGACCTATGCCGAGTGGGCCGAGAAGATTTGGGATTGGAGTGCCTCTACGCCGCTGTTGAGGAAAACCTGGGTTATCGCCGATACCACTACCAACGCCGCGAGCTGTAAGGATCATGGTGATCACCAATGGACTTACAATTACGCAACATATATCTCCGGTGCTGGTTATATGCATAACTACGTGCGTCTATCCGCTTTCCGCAACAACAAGACTATCCAAACTAACGAGTTTTATAGACAAATGGCACCGAAAGCAAATGGCTCGAAGGTGTGACAGGACTGATCAAGACATCCGATCAATTTTTCCCCGCCTCCGGCGGGAACCAAATCTTATCCGACATCACCTGTGAGCCCATCAATAAGTGTGATCGCAACCAGAAAACCTTCAAGGCCTATTTCACTGGCTGGCTCGGATTCATATCGCTCATTGTACCGGCCAATGTCACGGCGGATGTAATGGGGAAATTCAAGGTCTCCGCTGTTGCTGCTGGTCAACAATGTTCCGGCGGAAGCGATGGGAACCACTGTGGAATTCGCTGGACGAAGAAGGCAGAATGGGATGGGACTATGGGCTTAGAACAGCAGATGTCTGTCTTGGGCGTTCTTAATGCTGTCATGTTCCCATTCAAGACTGACGGCCCTTACAATGCTGACAATGGCGGGACATCCAAAAGTGACCCACATGGAGGCAGTAATACCAAGGATAGCGTGGGACCTGGACCTATCACTACAGGTGACAGGGTTGGCGCTGGAATATTGACTGCGTTCTTAGTTATACTGTGGGTCGGGGCTGTCACTTTCATGCTTGCTGGAGGCAAGTAGATACACTCAAATTTGAAGGCGTTAAATACATGTACATTTGAAATATTGATACCCTGAGGAATTCAGGCTTTTTTTGTCATCTTTTCGGATTCGAATTACCTACTCACAATTATACCCTCGTCTCCTTTTCTCGATGACATGCGTGCGGGATAGGTGTGCGGGTCAAACTATGAGCTCACCCTATACCAATATTTAAGAAGAGGAGGGAGTGTCATGAGCTAGTAGAATATAGATGATACAGGTGATTAGAAAACCATTTGCTACATGCAAGAGAAGATATTATCGAGTCTCTAAAATTCGAGTGTTGAAGAAATCTTTGTACAATGTCCCTGAGACGTTGATGCCGACTTAGTTTCTGCTCTACAGTCATGTGGGGGAAACGCCCGGAAAAGATGATAAATATGATGCAGCGACAAACTATGGAGTCTATCTAGCAGGGAGAGTTATCCTGGACAAAGAGGAGGGCAGGTATGCCTCCTGACAACACTTCCAACATCATGTCGCGGTACAGGTCTTCCCTATCACGTATACTGCAGGTATTTGATTTCTTTGTTTGTTATTTCAGGCGTCCTCATCTTCTGTGGTCTCGAGGTCCTCATCTTCCTGAGGCTCATCATCTTCCTGAGGCTCATCATCTTCCTGAGACTCATCGTCTTTCTGAGGCCCATCGTCGCTCTGAGTCTCATCACCCTTCCGAGCTGCCTCTCTAGCGCCCACCATTTTGGCGACACAATCATTAGCACGTCGAAGGCGTAGCTTTGCTGCATTATTGGAGATGCCATAGTGTCGAGCAACAGCAGCCATGTCAACCTGGGATACGATAGTGATATTAGCGCTGGAGATTAAGTGATGAATGAGAGACAAAATCACCTTAATTCCTGTCTCCTTGAGACAAGTAATTACGAACTCGAGCCTCTCTTCTAGTATCTCACGACTAGCTTCCGAGGCGAGCTTGCCAGGCTTGGTGGCAGACTTGCCAACATCCTTCTTCTTGGTAGCCTTAGCCTTGGTAACTCTCTTGGGAGCCATGGTGAAGATGGATGGCTAGTTACTGATATGAGCGTGTATGTGAAGAGAATGTAGGGGATATTTGCCTAGATCGAGGAACTCGAGGATAGAAGGAGGAAGAAGAAAAGCAACAAGACATCGAGGGTCGAATTTATACCCTGATCTTATAGCAAACAAATTTGGCATCTCTTCCCTCATCCGCTCCTCGCACTTCGTCCGGAGTATGGAGTAAGACACGAACTCAGAGCCCAACTTACAAGAATAATCAGGGGGAAAAAGCAACCAAGAAACCCTAGAGAGAATGGGAGCTTGCTGATTCAGATGGTAGAAAATAATTAACAACTACCGCAAGTTATATTTCGGAGATTTGGGCAATACGAAGTAATTTGAAGTACCTTCATTCTTTATGGATCCTCGGAACGAGTTTCTGGCCTCGTTTGTGACGCACTCAATGCTATGGATATAAGAAGGGGATAGTAATTTGGCGCAAGTTTCACGAGAAGATACCAAAAGACGTCGAGTTGTCACGGAATTAAGGCCTGGGATATCAGCTAGTGAGTCAGATTTGTATATTCAACTTGTTAGGTGAGGACTACAGGATGTATGTCGAAGTGCATGGTACAATGTGAGAATTGATTGAAGAGTTGAGAAAGTTAAGTTACAGAGACTAGTAAATCTGACACAACTCCTGCTCTGAAGGACGAGATTTTATCTCTGAACGATCGATCCTTATTGAAGAACGGCGATTCCTACATGAAATAGAAGGGAACTTCGACAACTGGACAATAGCGAGAACGTACAACGCTAAACCTGCTTAACAATAATCTCACTTCGAGAACCAAACCAAAGAGATCCCCAAATACACAGTTCACGGCTACTTCTAACGTAGCCAGGCCGTCGTTCATCCGTAGTCGCTACCCGGTAGATTGGGCTCTGTCAAGAACCGAGGAAGACCACAACTAACAAACTACTGACCTATAGGAGGAGGTGCTTCATCAATGGATTTTTACATAAAACTACCTTCATAAGTGGAATAGCCCGGTTATGCTAGAATTACATCAATTCCACCCCCGGATTTCTCCTTGTTCTGGTGTTTAGAGTTCAAACCCTAACTGCCGCTATGTCTTCAATACCCTTTTCAAACGCCGACCCGATCCACGTTTTACCGAGCCTCATAACCATTGTAAAAGGCATGGCCTGGCTTTGCACCTAAGATGTCAATAGATAGGCCGGCCTGTCGGACTGGATTGTTTCTGACCACGGTGACAGTTCATAGCGAAGTTATAGGGATATTTCTGTCAGGTGATCGGCATTAAACGGAATAAACAGTAGAATATTGCTTGACTCTCTTCTTCGGCACGGCGTCAATTTCCAGGATGGGTAATGGTATTCCAAAGTGGAGCCCATGCCGACCGTAAGGCCCATCGAGGACTACGCCTAAAAGGTAGAGGTCAGACATGCGGTGATTTGCGGGGAAATCTACGAAACGAAAAAAACATCTAAGCTAAGACGGAATAATTAGGTCCGTAGAGCTAACTTTGGAGGTATATATTTCTTCGCTAACCCCATAGCTCCCTTGTCTCTTATCTATCCTTCTCCCGCATTTCCCAATCCCATCATGGTTCGCTGTCTTCCTTTGTTTATCTCCCTGGCAGCTGCCACGAATCTATATGCCACACACTACGACGGCAACATATATTCACTCTCTCTTGATGACGAAAACTCGCTTTCGGTCACTTCATCCTTGAAATCATGTGGTGATGGACCTAGCTGGCTTACGTTCGATTCGTCAACGCGTACGATGTATTGCTCTGACCACGCGGGCAATGCGAGCATGAATGGCTTGTTAAGCTCCTACTCCGTGAATCGGAACGGGAGGCTGACAGAGCTCGCGAATACCGTGGATGTGGGCGCCGCAGTCCACAGTGTTATTTATGGCGGCAAGCACGGACGCGAAAAGTACTTGGCTGTTGCGCATTAGTGAGTAATTGATGTCTAATTAATCACAGCTGTGTACAAACAACCTGACATTAATCAGCGGCGGTTCCGCCCTTTCGACCTTTGCTTTACCCCTTAGGTCCGACAAGGAGCCCTTAGAGATCTTCCGCTACAAAATGTCCCAGCCCGGTATCAAACCTCAGCAGGATTCGCCGCACCCGCACCAAGTGATCCTCGATCCAACCGGTGATTTCATCCTCGTTCCCGATCTAGGCGCTGATCAGGTCCGCGTGTACGCCATCAACCAGCACACGGGACACCTAAATGTGTGTCCTAGTCTTAATTACACCGCTGGCAGTGGACCGCGACACGGGTTGTTCTGGAAATCCAATTCCTCGGATTCAAGACACACCCCGGTGACTATGCTGTACACCGTCAGTGAATTGAGCGGTCACTTCAATGCGTTTGTTATCTCTTACTTATCCTCCGGTTGTCTCGGGTTCAAGGAGACTCAATCTTTTGTGCCATACCCAGGCGGAAAGTTACCGGCTGCGGGTACGCCAGCAGAGCTTCGTATGACTGGGAATTCTCTTTATGCTTCAATTCGCTTTGATCAAGGGTTCGCCCCGAACGATTCCATGTCGACTATGGTTCGTTCCTCCAACGGCACGGTGTCTTTCAGCCAGATCACCTCTGCATATGGCACCATTCCCCGCACTTTTGTCATTAATAAGGAGGGTACTCTGGTAGCAATTGGGGACCAGGCTTCGTCTAATGTTGCCATTGTTAAAAGGGACCCGCGGAGTGGAACGCTCGGCAATCTAGTCGCCAACTTGCAGGTTGGACAGCCCGGCCAGGCTAGTAATTCGTCGTCGGGCTTGAGCAGCATCATCTGGGAAGAGTAAGCTCTTCAAATCAATTGCACTGTTCGAGGAAACAACAACAATATCCAGGTAGTTGTCAATGTTGCTTCTTCCGAGCTAGGAAGGTGCCTGTCTATACTTAGAGCGATGATTGTATATATAGAGCAAGATAAGATGTACATAGAAAATGCAAGAAATGGCTGTCATGATAATTTCCTAATATACCACCCATAGATGTGTAATTGTTAGAATTCGATCATGCACCAGCAAAAAAAGAAAGAAAGATAATGTACGTAACCCTCGCGGTGCCTCACATCACAACCCCATACGTTCGCCAAGTGTTGATCGCCATACCTCATATAATGGGACATAAGTTTTCTCGGTGTTGTGATGTATGTAGTATGATTAGTAAATCAATAACCGTCGCGGGGAAAGAGGATAAATGAATTACCGCTATGTTGACTACAAACTACGCGCATGCCAAGACCTCGGGAATTCTTCCAGCCCCGCAAAAAATCTGGCGACGGGCCTAAAATTGAACATCCTGATGCAACAGCCTGTTATCACAAGTTCCAGTCTCCAAACTTTTATCATACATTGCCTGAAGTATTGCTTGCGCTTTTCCTCGACTGGGGGAATACCGAAATGACGTCATCCCGAGCATGAATGCATTTTTGTTCTGTCGACTTTGTATGGTATCAACCTTCAAAGTCAGCATAATTTAGTGACATTTGCGTTAATGCCGTCGATCTCATATGCTAGTTTTGCCAACCGGATTTAAAGCGGCTTTAGTATTAGACTATCGGTGGCTGACAGGATGTGTCTTCTATTTTCCATACTACCTAGGTACTAGTACCGACCGATAATACAAAAGATGTCATCAATTGCAGAAAATACTCCAGTGGCAAAAACAAACTCAACACAGTATGGATATAGTAGGGCTCAAGTTCCTTGACGATTGGCAACTCATCCGCCCCACCCCACATGGGCCAGAATCCGACCAATGAGATACGACTTGTCATCAAGGTGCAGGTGGTATTGCTGCATCATGACTGCCACCATTTGGCCGCAATATAAATAACCTCGAGGTTCGTCATTTGATGGACCTCCAATTCTCACTTTCTCAGCACGTAAACTCACAAAAATCAACGAATATGACGAAGACACTCCCGCTTGGTGGACAGCAGGTCCCCGTTCCCGGCTTTGGCGCCATGGGCCTTAATTCTGCGATGGGGTCAGACCTCAATTTGGAACAGTCGGAGCCTGTTCTTTTGAAAGCTATCGAGCTGGGCTGCACATTCTGGGATACCGCAGTAAGCCGTCCGTTTCGAATTACCTCTAGTGCGATAGCTTTTAACATTTCCCTACCCTAGGTTGCCTACAAAAACGGTGAAAATGAGAAGCTTCTTGGAGACTTCATTAAGAAGCACAACGTTCGCAACAAGGTTTTCGGTGAGCAACTTATCTTTTAGCTTTCTCTACATCGTGTCATTAGCTCATGTCCCACAGTGGCCTCCAAGTGTGGATTTGACGTCTTTGGGCCTGAACGAAAGGTAACCAACTCGGCCGCCCACATCAAAGAATACATCGAGGGAACAATCGAGAGACTGGGTTTCACTCCCGATCTCTACTACCTCCACAGAATCGACCCCAGTACGTGACATTCACCGAAAACAATTTGATTCGAATGGATATACTAACTCTGCAACTCAAGACACCCCCCTAGAGGAGTCTATCGGTGCCCTGGATGAACTCCGACGCGCTGGAAAAACAAAGTATATTGGTCTATCCGAATGTTCTGCTGAGACTCTGCGCAAGGCAAACGCGAGTAAGTCTCTATGTACTTACAGACTACAAGAGTGCATTCTAACATAACTTAGTCGCCAAGATCGATGCCGTTCAAGCCGAGTATTCTGCCTTTGAGACATTGCACGAGACCAGTGGCCTTATTGATACAGCAAAGGAATTAGATGTAGCCTTTGTGGCATTCAGCCCTCTGGGACACGGCTGGCTTGTGGATGACTTCCCGTTCAAGTCTCCTGATGACTTCGCCCCCAATGACTTCCGACGCACTGGTACGTCGTGCCCTTTTGATTTCGCAAAGATTCTGCTGGATTCGGGTAAACTAACTTTGACAAATCTCAGTTCCCAAGTTCCAAGGCGAAAACTTCTACAAGAATAAGGCTATTGTTGACGAAATTAAGAAGCTAGCCACCAAAAAGGGTTGCTCGATTGCACAGATCGCCCTGGCCTGGGTCGCTGCACAGGGCTTGATTACTATCCCAGGAACGACCAAAGCCTCGCGCTTGGAAGAAAACTGGACATCTCGTGATGTCGAACTGACAGAAGAAGAGTTGAAGGAGATGCGAGCGATTGTGGAGGCTGCCAAGCCGGTTGGAGAGAGATTCTCTGCCATCTTCCAATCGATGGTTGGTCACTAGACTGTAGAACCTTAATCTTTTTTGATAATATATAAAAAAAGAACAATGGCAAATCGATACGAAGTATTAAATAGGGGTTGAATTTTCCCTATCGCTCACACAAATTGTTACGGCACCGGTAACAGCTAAGAGTTGTTCAGATATAGATAAGCCAACCAACCAAATAATATCGCTAGTTGACTAGCCATTCGTCAGGATAGAAATGGCTAGTGGTGTATTGTGCAAGGTACGGCCCCATATTCTAGCCGTTTTTTTCTCTCGCTTACCTTCAAAAGTGCTTAAAGTTCTTAACCCCGAAAGGAGAAGTGGAGAAAACGTCATTGGCAGTGTCAGCATTTTGACCTTAAGACCGCTAGCCCCGAAAGGTTGATATGTTGCACGTATAAGTCTTTAATATAAACATCACTTAGTCAATAGATCCCCGTTCATAGGCATGGATTTCTAGTTGCCATTGATGATCCATTCAAAATGTTACGAGCCCAAGCACTACAGCACTTAGTGTGGCTTTCCGCTCTGTTCCAACTCTCTCTCGCCCTCCCATGGCACGCCACCACAAACTATACCCTCACTGTGATCCAAAACGTTACCCAGCCACAAACCTTTGAAAATATTGCGACCAGACATAATGGCCAGCTTCTGTTGACTTCAACCGTCTCCCCAAAAGTCTATCAGGTTGATCCATTTCGCCAACGTGCGATGAAAGCCATCGTTGATATCCCTCATACGGCTGGATTGTTTGGTATTGCAGAGTTGGAACATGATGTCTTTTATGTGATAAGCGCAAATAATACCGGTGTTCAAGGTGTCCCTGACTCCAATTTTGTCTGGAAGTTTGATGTGCGCAACCGCCGGACGGAAAGGGCACCAATTTCACCATCAATCGTGGCCAATGTGTCCAATTCGCAATTGATGAATGGAATGTCTCGCTTGGCAGGCAATGACACAACATCACTCTTGATCAGTGACTCACAAGCTGGGAGGATATACAAGTTGAACGTGAACACCGGCTCACACCAAACAATCAGCGATGATGACTTCCTGAAGTCCTCCCCCACGGGCTTGCAAATTGGCGTGAATGGAACTCATGTGCGAGGTTCACACTTGTTCTTCACCAACTTCAATAAGCGCATCTTTGGTCGGATTCCTATCTCTTTGTCCACCGGATTCCCTACTGGCCCTGTGGAGGTTATTGTCAGTGATGTCCAAGGCGATGATTTTGCCGTTTCAGCAGATGGGAAAGCTGCATGGATTGCTTTGAACTCCCAAAGCACTCTGCTCGAGGTCGATATTCCGGGAAAAAGTGCGCGGGTTGTTGTCGAGTCGCCATATTTGGAATCAGCATCTTCGGTGTCGGTAGGTCGAACTCGGTTCGATCGGGACAGTCTTTACATCTCCTCTGCTGGACCTTTCAATGCGGCTTCTGGTGCTAATACTACGATAACTGGTGGTATTGTCGCTAGGGTCGACCTTCCAAAGATTAAATGATTTGCTCCTTCCGAGTGAGTTCATTGGTTCCAGCTGAATAAATATGAAGTCAATATCCGGATTCCATGGATTCCTTTACTCGAATTACAGTAGCAAATAAGATAGAAGTGAACTTAAAAAAATAAGGCTAGTGACTACCCAAAAGAGTACGAACGATTGACAGTCACTTTGAGATAGGTACACAAGATAATATACGCATATACATTGCAGCATCCTTCAATCACACGCAAACAACCTGTTGGATGCCTTATGCCTAAGGCATCACCATGTGATAGAACCCAGTAGTAGATAGTCTGCCTGCTCTCTCTCTTCC